>JAWNPR010000142.1:0-432500 GCA_035047405.1 Drosophila stalkeri
TAGATAGATAGATTAATAGATAGATAGATAGATAGATAGATATATAGATAGATAGATAAATAGATAGATAGATAGATAGATAGATAGATAGATAGATAGATAGATAGATAGATAGATAGATAGATAGATAGCTAGATAGATATATAGATAGATAGATAGATAGATAGATAGATAGATAGATAGATAGATAGATAGATAGATAGATAGATAGATAGATAGATAGATAGATAGATAGATAGATAGATAGATAGATAGATAGATAGATAGATAGATAGATAGATAGATAGATAGATAGATAGATAGATAGATAGATAGATAGATAGATAGATAGATAGATAGATAGATAGATAGATAGATAGATAGATAGATAGATAGATAGATAGATAGATAGATAGATAGATAGATGGATAGATAGATAGATAGATAGATAGATAGATAGATAGATATATAGATAGATAGATAGATAAATAGATAGATAGATAGATAGATAGATTAATAGATAGATAGATAGATAGATAGATATATAGATAGATAGATAAATAGATAGATAGATAGATAGATAGATAGATAGATAGATAGATAGATAGATAGATAGATAGATAGATAGATAGCTAGATAGATATATAGATAGATAGATAAATAGATAGATAGATAGATAGATAGATAGATAGATAGATAGATAGATAGATAGATAGATAGATAGATAGATAGATAGATAGATAGATAGATAGATAGATAGATAGATAGATAGATAGATAGATAGATAGATAGATAGATAGATAGATAGATAGATAGATAGATAGATAGATAGATAGATAGATAGATAGATAGATAGATAGATAGATAGATAGATAGATAGATAGATAGATAGATAGATAGATAGATAGATAGATAGATAGATAGATAGATAGATAGATAGATAGATAGATAGATAGATAGATAGATAGATAGATAGATAGATAGATAGATAGATAGATAGATAGATAGATAGATAGATAGATAGATAGATAGATAGATAGATAGATAGATAGATAGATAGATAGATAGACAGATAGACAGATAGATAGATAGATAGTTAGATGGACAGATAGATAGATAGATAAATAAATTTATTGATTGATGCAAGTTAATATGTAACTGATATGATATGTAACCTGTAAAAATTTTCAGCAACAAGTGAATTCCAATTGAAATCAATATATATATATCATGTTTAGCTTAGTTTTAGCTGTTGTATTGAGTACAAATAGGTAAGCTACGATTAGGTTCCCACGCAAAATAACAGCAGCAAAATTTACGACTTCATCAAATGAGAAAATTATTTACTAGTCAAATGTCTCCCTAGTCGAGGATCGATCGATAATTGGGAGCGGAAGTCCCTCGTTCATTCACAGCCCTTTCAAATTAAAAACGAAAAGACAAATAAACTGAAGCGCTGACATGGCCACATTCGGAGTTTTCAATCAGCTTGCCAATGAGGCGTACAGCTAAACACGCCACGGACTTCTACGTAAACATGTGTAGATGTATGTGTGTGTGTGTGTGTGTGTGTGTGAGTGAATATGTATTCATAGTATGTCACATGCATAAATATGCGCATCATTAACACCTCGATAATATGGAGCTGGGCTTATGGAGTTGTGAAAGGGTTTAGCTAACAAGTTGTGATGGGAGCAGTGAAAGTAATTATTATACTTGTTCATATTGAGGAAAAGAGTATATTGGTTTATTGGATTTTGTTTTTAATATTCGCTTAAAATGTATGGAAAATATAGAATAGTTAATTAAATTCCAATTATATTCAGAAGTATATGTAATTTGAAGACTCGAAAATTCGAGAATTTAAAAATTTGTATTTAGATAAAAAATAATTTAATATTGATAATATAATAAATGTTAAAAAAATATATATATGCTTATATATAATAATAATATTCATACACATTATTTTATATATATAAATTTTGTTGTATTATAATTATTATGGTATTAAATTACTCATTTTATTTATTATTTTATTTTTTATTTTATTTTTATTTTATTATTTTATTTTTATTTTATTTTTTAATTAAATACACATTTTAAAAATTTAAAAATTTGTAAACTAATATATATTTTATTGGAAAATCTATAAAAAACTATTTGAAATGCAAATCACAATGTAGAACAATTAATTTATTTTATTTCGTATTACCTGCATCGAAATTTAGTGGTAACCAAAACCAATATCAAAATTCAAGTTGAGGGTAATATTTTAATCAACGTATCAATTTGACTTCTACAAAATAATACAAGTATTTTCTCCTGCCAGCTGAGCGGAAATAGACTGTGAAGTAGTTGAAAAATATAAATAATTAAAATATTCATTGAACAGTTTAGCCTATTTAAGGACTTACTATATTATACGATAGAGCAGAGAGCTGTACTCGGGCAAAATAATTTCACGTTCGTTGTTTAGAATACCCTGAACGATGCGAGGAGCGGCATCGGCGCCCGAGATCAGTGGATACAAATCGGTAAAGCTTACAGCTTTAGACAATCTGCTGACCTCGTCATTAGTTTGCAGGAGCCAGGGCATAACCGTACAAACGTGGATATCTTGCTGCCCCTCAAACGCCAACTCCAAGCGCAGCGCTCTCATGTGACCTGTGACCCCAAATTTGGAGGCAGTGTAAACGCTGTAGTAGGGCAAGGGAAAGATGCCTAGAATCAAACAAAGCAAGTTCTTACTATATATCTATATATCTAAATATATCTTGATAAGCTAATACATACTGCTGTAGGAGCTTATGCTCACAATATGTCCCTTGTTCCGTTCTTTCATTGCAGGTAAAAACAATTTTTTCGTCTGTGGAAAAAATGAAAAATTAATTATTTTTATTCAAAGTCAAACAAATATGTCTTGAGATATGATATTATTTTTTTTATAGCTTTATTTGAAATCTAAATTCTTGCCATTATAAACTCTAGCAAAGTTGAAGTTTTTGTAAAGTTTAAAAAGAAAATTTCTAGAATTTATTATCAAATGGCAAATCATATAAAATATTTCAACATTTGCTTGTAATCAATCATTGAAACATCTACTGAAATATGATCATTGCAAATAGTATCACACTTGCTGGGTCACACTTCACATACAAATCACAAATCTCTCAACTCACCCAGAAATGAGATGCAAAGTTGACATCAATCATGCGCTGCACATCTTTCGGGTCAGGATCATTGTAATTGTCAAGCGTCAGAATTGCAGCATTATTTATCAGTATTGTAACAGATCCAAGATCCTCGAGTATATGCGATTTTAATTCACTCAGTTCGCTATAGCTAGCCACGTTCACCTGGGTGGGGAGTTGCTCAAATTATTATTGATCAGAAAAAGCTTTTCTATATACCTTATATGCCTTGCTGCGCACCGGGTAAGATTCATTGATTTGTCGCACCGTTTCTTCAGCACCCTTCAAATCAATATCAGCGATGGCTATATGGCAGCCCAGTTTAGCCAGTTCCAGTGCTATGGAACGTCCAAGTCCATGAGCAGCTCCAGTTACCTGTTGGATAAAGTCAATTAAATACAGGGTATATATAGTAGACCAGTCTGACATAATCATTGATATGTTTACAGGGTATATACTCGAAAGGGGCTTTATAGATCAAATACTTGACCTGTCTGACTGTAATCATTTAGTCTATTTAGCAGGCTATATACCCTATACAGACTATATATACATAGTCTGTCTGACTGTGTATACTATTTTACAGGGTATATAGATATGGACAACTATTTTGATATTAATATTAATATATTTACAGGGTATATACTCATCTATATCTACTCATTCGAAAGACTCTTTACTGAATAAATACAGGGTATATACTAGATCTATCTGATTGAGAGTATATATACTATTTATATTATATAGATATGGTTGCTATGCTAGGGCCCTTTCAGCCTCCTGTCTGATTCTACAACAAAGAGTCTCTAATTTTACACAAAATGAGCGCTCAGATATTGTTTGATTAAACTTTATTCATATTTTTACTTTAAATCGATAACAAAGCTTGATTTCTTTGAGTATTTTAGACACGTTTCAAGAGCTTGACTCAGCAGAGTTTATATAAAAATTTATATCAGGTATTGGAATACTGATCAAAAATCGTTTCAATTGTAAGAAATATGAATATCAACATATTGAATTATCACTGCAAAATTTATATAAAACATAATTGCAGAAACAGACAATGGAACGAAGTAGAGTGAGTGACTACAAACATAGGCTTAGCTTTGTGCAACTTTGGGGTTTTTTAAGTGTGAGTCTAAAAGAAATAATTATGTAGACGAATATCTAATATCTAAAAAAAAAAACAATATGCTGAATTGTGTGTGCCGTGATCTGTGCACTCGAAAGTTAAATAGATGTGTAATTATCTGAGAATATTTTAGCTTAAATTAAGCAGGAGTAATCTTTAATACTATGAAAATGACTCTGGAAATGAATATATAATGTTTGACTCGAGCAAGTTTACGAGCTTTAGGTCGGTGCAATGAGATAGAGCTAGAGCATAGAAACATAAGCGAGCTATAGAGTCAACTTATGTGGGATTTCGTCTCAATCTCGATAAGCTAAAGGATCACATTTTGTAATGCAAATTTTATATAAAAAATAAAATAATTATAAAATTGATTTTTTTTTTATAGATAACTAATAAAATTGCCTGAAGCTAGAAGAATAAATTGTGAAATAAATATTTTATTATATATAACCATGACTTACAAAGTACCATAAAAGGAAATTTTTGTTTATAGATACTTCAAAATATTTTGCAATATAGCACAATATTTTTAAAACATAAGTAGCAGCTTATAATATTTCAAAATTTGTGATACAATCGTATATAATATCATCATATTAAAATTTTGTTTATAGATAACTCAACATATTTAGAAATATTTTTGTAGATTAAAATAGTTCGAAATATGGGATATCTCTTCCTATGGCAATCATCATAACACCTATTTTAACTAGTACGGACTTGTATTTTTGCTACAATCAGAACATTGATTGTCAGATTTAAACACTGAAAATTTGATCAAAATCGTATATCTGGAAGGGAAGTTATTCAATAACTACGTGATATATATGTGAAGGACCAGTGCAGCCGCTGCGTGTCTAAAAATATGTTGATACTTATATATATTTTTTTTTATTATGCATGTATATATTTATATAAAAAAAATCAATCTATAATGATTGTAACTCTGCATATATCCTTGTCAGGTACTTCCGATCTGAGCACACCTTGTAAATTTCTTTCTTTTCACTCTTCACACATACCAATGCCACTTCGCCTTTTAGACTTTTTGTGGATTTGCAATAGGATCTTTTTATGATTTCGTAGATTTGATGGATCAACGCAATCAACAGCAGCAATGGACTGACACACAGAAGCAACAGCAAGACCACAGCAGACTGCAGCTTGACTTGAGTATCTGAAAGCGCCATCGAGTCGACTGAAAGAGAATTTTTGAGCTCCGATCACTAACGCGTTCACTTGACGACTGTGTCGAGTGCTTTGAAACAGTGCTAAAAACACTGAGATCATTTTGTTTGTGACAACTTAAACTTAAACTTAACATTTACAACTAACAAGTCAAAGTTCGTGTAAAAAGTTGAGCTTTGATTTGTATTTAAGCACCTTGCAGTATTCAGATAACAGATTCAATATATTTTGTCACGTTGTCAAAGTTTTTGAATTTATAGAGAACAAACTTTAAGGTAAAAATTACTTTTTTTATCTCTAATTACAATTATGTAAGTTATACTGAAAATTTAGTTTTATTTTCTATTGGTATTCTCAAGAATTAAGTGAGGTGCACACTTATGTCCCATTATTGATTCATTTAGGATTCTGAATTTATCTATTCGAGTGCTTGAAGTGTTTTTGGTGTATCTTATTCAATTAAACGAAATATTTCTGCTCACTGTTCAAATTCAGAGAGAGAGAAAGATTTTAATGAATTATAAAAGAAACGAGAAAGAGGTAGGGGCAGGAGGGAAAGGAGAGAGAGAGAAACAGAGAGAGACAGATAAATGTGTGTATTTTGAAAAATTTTTGGCGATGGGAAGTAATACACTAAAGAGGTTTTTGGGTCTTCGACAGGGAGATATAGAGAGGGCTAGATTATTCTCTACTCCTGAATCAAATAAAATTCTTCAAGTTTTTCAAGTCCTCATTGGTAACTCCTTAAGTTTTGCTAGTAGTCCTCAGTACCTTTGAGAAAATAGAGAAAGAAAAAATTAATCTCTTTACTTTCCTTCGAGCACTTTTTGGTACCTCAAATTCTGGCTTAGCAAAGTAGCAAGGCCAAGAGTACCTTGTGCTAAGACCTAATCTAATATGCTTGATTGGCTGAGTTTCCCACGGCTCAGCAACAGCTGCTGCAAGGCCTCCACAAAAAAAGAGTGGAAAGTGAAAAGTGTTAAGCTAGGTAAGTGCTTGGAAAACGTTCATCTTAATTACTTTTTTTTTTAAACATATTCCATAAGTAACCCAGAAAAAACAAAGCGTAACGTGGGTGAGGCAATTTCTCAGCGTCGCTGTCAACACCAATTCTTAAGTGCTGCAGCAGGTCACGAGTGGCTGCAGCATCTAATAAGACAGCGGCATAATATCCTGCTGATCCTTTCACAGCACAGCTCTACGGCTCAAGAAAGAGCAATAAAACATATGTTTTAGTTTAGGAAAAAATAAAAGAAAAAAAGCAATAACTGAAATAGTCATAAAAAAATGAAAGCAAAACCAATGTAAATAAATTAGCTGTGCAGCAATTAAGAGTATAGCAATAGGGGATCAACGACTACGCAATGCTCGTTCACGAATCAAATTCTTGCAAATAATAGATTTTCATGACGATTGCTAAGTAAGCTCAGTAACAATGTATTTTTAACTATCTTAGAAGATGAACGTGATGAAGTTAGAGGATGTTATAGAAGATTTTTGTATATGCCAAACCCGATTTGATAATCTGTAATAATAGATCAGAAAAATTGAAAGTAAAAATTCCAGCTATACTTGATTTACCATGCTTTCTATGTACATAGTTATATTATCTATAATGGATAATAATTTATCAATAATGATTTTCATTTGGAAAATCAACCTTATATATAAATACTTTTTTAAAAAACATTTTTGTTAAGCTCTGCTATGAAATGCGCTAATTTAATATGCTATATATAATTGATAATCGATAATAATCGATATTTAAAGAGTTACAACACTCGTATATTCTATTTAAAATAACTAACTAATAATATTGATTGATGAGCTCTCAAATTGATTTGCTAAGTTCTCAATAAGCAAAGTCTATATTTCCGACTAGATCAAGTTCCTGTCTATATAAATATAGCTCAAATTTATATCAAAACAGCCAATAGACTCACTTCATTCAATGAACGAGTATGTATGTATATAAAACACAACAACTACTTAGCAACCCGATACAGCAGGACGCGCAGGACGAACAGGACAGACAGAAACGGCAGCCACGAGGTAGCTGCTGAGGGACATGATGATGCTACTGCAAGACACTTGCAGCCACGAGAAGCGATGCAAATGCAAATGCAAATGTGAATGTGAATGTGAATGTGTATTTGGCTGTGTGTGTTTCGTTTAGGTACAAGGATAATATTTTCTCACGCAACAGGCGCAGCAGCAGCAGGAGCAGCAGCAGCAGCAGGAGCAGGAGCAGGAGCAGGAGCAGGAGCAGGAGTAGCGGCACTTGAACAGACAGTTTCATGTCATAATTTAACAGTTTGAAATGTGTGGCTTGTTGCAAGGATATATATTTTGGAAACAGCACAGCTGGCACAGCTCCTGTTCGCGCTGTCTGTTTAGTTAAGGATTCTCTTCAATGTTTTTTTTTCTCTCAATCTCTCTCTCTCTATCTTTTTTATTTATGTTGAGCAGGAAGGCGTAAATAATGTTTATTATTAACATGAGTTCAAAAACCCTAAAAAGACAAAATCGAAAAAAAAAAATTACTTTTCTTTTCGTGTTTACATATGGAAATGGTTGGAGGATGGGCAAACTTAGATTGCTCTACATTGATTGTAAGCTAATAGCTAGGATCTAAATATCAAATGATGCTAGAGCATGAGAGAGTTGAGCTACCAAATGAATGCTCAACTCAGGTTTAATAAATTATATATACTCTATTATAATATACTCTAATTTTCCTTGATAGACTGTGATATACTCTGAGTTATCTTGATGTAGTCTGAGTAAATTGGATATATTTTAATATACCTCGAATACCCTGACATACTCTTATATATTTTGATATACTATGATCTTTTTTTAAGACTCTTATGTACTCTAATATACTGTTTTCTATAATTTGATAGACTGTGAAATACTCTGAGTATAGCCCGAGTACCTTTCAAATAATACAATATACTTAGATATACCTCGATGACTCTGACATATTATGTATATTTGAATATTCCTTGATATCTGATTTTTAAAGTCTTAAAGTCTTAAAATACTCAGTATACTCTGCTATACTTAAATACTCGATATATTCCATCTACCTTCATATATTAAAATGCATAAAATATTTTTAGTTTTATATAAGAAAACTCATATTCAATCTTCTTCTTTACCCTTTCCCACCTTGTCAGCATATTCAAATGGAATGAAAAAAGTTTGTACTTGAACCGCAGTATGGGGCCAAAAGTGTTCTTAATATCGAGTGCCTTGCGCCGTCTTGCACTCTGCGCCTATTTTTAGTGCGTGTTTTTTAGAGTTCACAAAACGTAGAAATCTTTTCGTATAATACGATCATAAATAGTCCATTTTAAGATGACATTTTGACAAGTGGAAATTAATATTACGAGTGCAACACGAATGATGCAAGGGAAAAGGTAAAATTGAACTAGTTGGGAGTACAAGACTTGAATATATCCTTTAAATAGATTTAGACTGAAGATGTATGTATATTTCTTTATGATCCTCAATTTATTTAAATATGTATATATCTAAATATCTCCACCAAGCCTGCTCGTTGCCGTTGCATATATTGTAAGAGACACAGCATACCCTATTTCAATCATTTTAAAGGGGTATTTAGTGTATAAAAATAGATTAAATTTGGTGTAAATATTATACATATATAGATCGACACATAGTAGCAACAATGCATAAGAATATTATAGAATCAACAGATGAGCTGCAATATCGATCTCTGAATTTGAAATTTATGGGTTTTACTGATATATTTAACTTATGCGCACTTATGCGATATTAGAGACAACAAGTTAATGGTATGCAACTTTATATCCAATATAAATAATTATTTAAATAAATATATATAACGAAAATATATATTTTTAAAATAAATTTCAAATACTTAGAATCTAATAAAATAATTAAAGCAATAGTAGAAAAAAGAACTAAATAATATTCAAAAACAATTTATAATAATTACAAAATATAAAAAATTTATATATTTTATAAAAAAAAAAAAAAAAAAAAAAAACATGAAATAATTAATATAAACAAGTATACGACTCAAATTAAATTAAATTAAATTATATATGATATAAAATCTACTATAACTAGTTTATAAATATTAAAGTCATAAAAATAAAATGCAAAAATAAAATGAATTATCAAAAGCAAAAAACAAAAAACAAAAAATAAATAATAATTAACAATTAAAATAAAAAATAATAACTACAAAATTAATAAAATATAATAACAAATAGAAACAAATTCAATTAAATTAAAAATAATATAATTATAAATTCAAAATAATAAAATATTTAAAAAATAATATTTAAAATAAAAAATATATCAATAATTTAAAGTCCACATTCAATATAATAATATAATATAGAAAGTGCTAAGAGACTCTTATAATATAATTAAAATTAAATAAAATACACAGAAACATAAATAGAAAATATTTTATTTTTGCCAGTTAAACATTTTCATTTATTGCAACGCATGTTTGCAGAATACGCTTTTAATAACCTTTCCTGTGATTTCGTGTGTAGAGGTCATAAAAAATGAACTCTATTTTATAGTCAATGCAGTAGGGCATAGAGAGACATCAAAGCGAGCATAAATACACTGAACGAAGAGGTAGACCACATGGAGCGCCAAGCATGAAATGTCTTCGCTCACTTAGCCGAGCTCCAGTGCACATGTGATGCGCCCTAGCCGTGGCCAGAGCGAAGTTGGGGTTGAATGACAACCACTAACAAAACAATAAACAAAAAAAAATATATATATGTATATATTTCGAAACAGTGCAAATCCCAATCCCTAAACAATGTTTGTAATATGCTCATAGAGCAGCGCACAGGAATCGATCGATGTTACGAGCCGACAACTCCGCGGGGGCAACAACAGAGCAGAGCAGAGCCGAGTCGAGCGTAGCTATTAAACACTCGATGGCAATGAACGACGACTGTAATTGTAACCCTAGCACATAAGTAATTAGTCCCATTTATTTATGGAACACAATGCAGCCACGCATGCGCAGCGCATCCAATCGAGCGCCAGAGCCGCCACAGCTTAGAGTTGGAGTTGGAGTCGGAGTTGGAGTTGAAGTTTATGCCTGGTCTTGTCTTGTGTCAGGTGCCTGGGGGTCTTCCTTGCTATAACATTAAATCTAAAGAAAAACTCAAATTAGATTTTATTTCTGAGCTGCTTGTGTACAGTATATGCTATGAGTGCTTCTTTGATGGCTGCCTCAAGTGCTACCTGCTGAATGTTATTCCTACAAGTGAGTTTGGAAAACAATTTTGAAATGGCTTTCAGCTACATAAATAAATATCTATCGCTGCTCTTAGTAAAATATTCATGCATCATGTGATGAGATATGATTTTAGAAAAAAGTTAAAGCTTTCAAGATCTCACTAGAAATTATTGCAAAAGAAGAGCTGACAGTATAAAGAGACTGAATTCCAGATACGCAGACAGATCATTTAAATCATATCGCAAATTATGATGAATAACAGGCGAAGACTAAAAAGACTTCGAGCAACAAGTAATATATAAATACTATAGAACAGCTTAGAATTAATTATAAATTATTAATTAAAAATAATAATAATATATATAGCTATACTTAATGAGCAAACCTCGTTTAATAAATATACATAAATTGTATATATTTATTTCCTTATTGAAATAAGCCAATATTCATTATAATTAATTTTTTTTATTTTCATTTAAATGAAATATTTTTTTTTTTTAATATTCGATTTCATTTTATATAAATAAATAATATGCAATTTTCTTAGATTTAAAAATATTGCCTATAAAAATATATATCTATAACTGACAAAAGACAGCTATAAACTCTCTCTCTCTCTCTCTCTCTCTCTCTCTCTTTCTCCGCTTGTTCACTTCCAATAAAACAAATGTGAGCTGCGCACATCGAAATTATAGAAACGTAAAAGCATAAAATCCTGCCATTTGGTAGGCAATAATCTGTAAAAAAAATAGATATATATTTTTTTTTTAATTATTTCAATTAATAAATAAATTCATAAATATAAATATGTTTTTAAAATGTTACCTAAATAGCCAAACACTCAGTGCAAATATCTTGGGCACATAGACCATGCGCTCATTCAGCAGAACTCCTTTAACAATTTTGGCGGCCACATAAGGAGTCGATAGGCCAGGATAGCTTTTCGAGATGCTAGAAATAAATTTTATTAATTATATATTATATATAAAATTATAAGGTTATCTACCCCGCATCGCTGAGCAGCGGCAAATCTCCGCTGGTCTTCATCAAATAGGCATTGGCCACAGTTGTGCGCACGTAATCGCAATCGGATAGACGCAGCTCGGCTCGAAGTGATTCCATAAAGCCCATTATGCCATATTTTGTGGCTGTATAGATGCCAGCACCAGGCAGCGGTACGAGGCCTATATATAAGTAATATATATAAATACATTAATTTGATATGATTTAAATTTTAATTTTGCTCAAGTCTGACCTGCCAATGCATTGACTGCCACCAAGTGTCCAGATTTGCGTGTTATCATCTTGGGCAAAAATTCTTTTGTAGTCTAAAAAATTACATTAAATTAGTTAAATTATTATATTATATCATATAATAATATATATTATTAAATAAGGAATACATTCCGGTTATAACGACTTTCCTTATAACTTTCGTACGGCTATTACGACGAAAATTCGGGTGCACATACAAACTTTTGTGAGTAAATGTTTATGGTTAAAGCATCTTCCGGGTATAACGACGGCCCCTTGAACGACGTTATATCGTGATTCTACTGCATATGACGTGAACTAGCCAGTGAATCAATATTTACTATATACATATAAATATGCTCGAGATCTATGTCAGAGGATTTAGTCAACAGACAAAGTCAATATTTCGCCACAAGACATATCGTCATATATTCTTAAATATCTTCTACATATGTCTATATCTTCGGAATCTTGAAACAAAATTTTCTATTATTTTGATTCTCAAATATTCCACATAAGTCCACTTGGAAGATAAATATCAAAATCTTTCCCAATCGTGTCATTTCACACCTCACCTATGCAAATACATAAAAAACCCACCATAATGTAGGAGCCCAGATTAAGCTGCAAAATAGTGTCGATCTCATCGCTTTTCAGATTCGGTGTCGATGTCATTGGCATCAGCGAAGCATTATTGACCAATATCTCAACAGGGCCCAGTTCCTTCTCAACCTTCACAGCCATCAATTGCAGTTCGCGTGGCGATGAAACATCATTCTGACCAAAAAAGAAAAGAAAACAAGTTCGATCGATAATCAAAATGATCTCATTTCATGCAAATATCACTTTACCTTATATGCCTTGGCCATGCAACGCGGAATTTTCGATAGCAGCTCCACTGTCTCATAGCAACCTTTCGAATTGACATCAACAACAGCCACTTTGCAGCCTCTTCTGGCCAGCTCCAGGCAGATTTCACGACCCAAACCACTGCCACCGCCTGTTACCTACAAAATATAGCAATTTAGTGGTTAACAAAGTTCGATGAAGATCTGACGGAATATGAATTCTAATTGAAAATTTTACAAATAAATAAAGAAATAAATAGATAAATAAATAAAAAAATAAATATATCTATTTATTAAGTAAATAAATAAATAAATAAAAAGATAAATAAATAAATAAATAAATAAATAAATAAATAAATAAATAAATAAATAAATAAATAAATAAATAAATAAATAAATAAATAAATAAATAAATAAATAAATAAAAATAAATAATAAATAAATAAATAAATAAATAAATAAATAAATAAATAAATAAATAAATAAATAAATAAATAAATAAGTAAATAAAGAAATAAATAAATTATAAAAATAAATAATTAATTAAATAAATAATTAATTAAATAAATATGTAAATAAAAAATAAATAAATAATAAATAAAATAAAAATAAATAATTAATGAAATAAAAATAAATAAATAAATAAGTAAATAAATAAAAAAGTAAAAATTTTCTTTTTGTACTTTTTTTCTAAATTAAAAAAATATAAATTTTAAAATTTAAAAATAAATAAAATAATAATAAATAATTATTTCTAGATATTTTTTTGAAGTACTTCAGGTATTGAAAGATTGACAAAAAATAGTTGCTCGCAAAAAGTCTTGGACTTTATTTAAATGTATTATTTCTTAATAATTAATTTCTTCCAAAACATCTCTTAAATTTTTTATGATTTTTTTTTTTCAATGAGCTGAAGCGCAACAATGTAAAGTGGAAAAGGCGCAGGTGAGGGTATAAGGCAGCTGATCAGTAAATTCAACAGATGATATCCTAAACACAAATCAAGTTTTCTTTAGAATTTAAAAGAGTTTATAAAACTGAAGATAAGTAGTAAGTAGTGTTACATATGATAAAACTTTGTTTCGAAACAGTTAATTATCATGATTCATGATAGTTATAGAACAAAATAGAGTTCAACTACTTTCCGACACGCCATGAATAATATGTATAAGCCCAATTTATTGTTGACCAGTGTTATTTACATTCAATTCAACATATGTATTTTCTATATATATAGATCTAGTTAACATCATTTATTGTATATATGTACGCAAGTGCTTTATGTATGCCCTAAAGTTCTCATTATGCAAACTAGTACAAATTAATTGGCTTTATTTGCAAACAATGAGCTACTCAGCTACTGCTATGCATATACAATTATGCATTAGTGTATGTGTGTGTGTGTGTGTGTGTGAGTGTGCTTAAATATCCAAAAACTGATTATGTTTGATTTAAGTCTTGGCCGTAATTAAAATGATGTGACCCCCATTGCTTGAATGTCAATTGAACACTTGAACTATATATACTTAAATATTTTTTATGAATAACACAAGTAAAAGTGCTCAACTTGAGCAGTGATCCACTAGCAAATACTCTGTAAAAGAAAAAATCATTAAGAAAACAGTTCTTCAGCCATTTAAAAAAAAACTCAATTGAATGAATATACTGAATACAACTGAGCACGCACTCATATGCCATTCACAAAAAAATAAAAAAAAAAATCACTTTCACTTCTTCCAGGGTATAGAAATTTCATTAAAATAAATAACTTTGCTGTAAACCCAAAAGTTCACTGTAGAGCAACGTTGCGGAAGTTTTTCTTTATGTGCTTATCTCAAATTGATATTAATCTCGTTATCTATTTTTCTCTCTCTCTCTCTCTCTCTTTATCTTTTTTGCGCATCTTCATTTGATACGAATCTTGTTATCTTTGCGTTTTTCATTTCTGTTGCCACAGACAGCGCGAAGCACAGCGCAAACGTCATCAATTTGGTATGTAAACAAACACACATACATATGCATCTCTCTCGTGTATGTATGTATGTGTGCATTAATGGAAAGAAAACAAAAGTGAAGTTCATAATCTTTTTAGCTAAATACGAAAAACCTGTTTGCCGCGCATTCGTATGGGTTAACTAATATATTGGCCGGGACTATAGAACTAACTGAGCTTGAGAATGACATGACGAATACCTGATGCTATTTACGACCCACCTACAAAGCCAGCATACGAATGGAATTTCAATAATAAAACGAAACACACAACATTAGAGACTGAGCTTAATATATATATATATATATATATATATATATATATATATATATATATATATATATATATATATATATATATATATAGTCACATATCTCTAAATACATTCAACAGTTTTGGCAGCTATCTTGACCTTGTCGTAACGGTCAATTGACTTGACATACGTTTAAGCATATGCACATACATATACATATATACATATGCATTTATGTATGTATGTATATGTATGCTGTGCGAAACAAAAAAATAGCACCACAAGCACAATTGTTCAGACATTGAAGTTACATTTCTTGACGTGAACTTAAATTGACCTTAAATGCATACAAATTATAAATAAATAAATTTTTAATTAATGCACATACGCACATACATATTAATATATATACTAACACTATAACTATACTGCAATAAAATTATAAAAAAATAGTATTTAAAATATTGCACAAATATACGTACATATATAATACACTTTTCTTACCCAAGCCCTCATATTCTCAAGCGTGTAACAAAATATCTAAATTTAAAATAATTTTTTAAAATTAAAATTTAATATTTAAATATGTATTTCAATTTGAATATTAGTTCAAAATTTAAAAAAATCATATTCATTCATATTCATATTCGCATAATTTTAAGCTTGTAATCAAAACTAAATTAATAAAAATATATTGAAAAAAAAATTATATATTATTTTTGAATTTAAATATTTCTAAAAAAAATCTATATTTATTTAATAATTAATTTTTTTCTAAATTTTAATAATTCAAGTTGAATTTTTAAATATTAATTTAAAATAAATATATTAATTTAATTTTTAGAAAAATATATTTTGTAGCAATTTCAAAATGTATTTATCACTAAATTATTCGAGTAATTCATAATTTATTTCATTAAACTTTATAAAAAAAAATGTTTATAAAATGTTGAAATATTTCATTTTTTTACATTTTAAATGCATATCTGTGTCATGCCAGTGTTGCTAACATTTGCCTCCCCCGACCCATGCCATATACAAAGTTACGACTACACTCATTTGATATTCAATACTCATCTAAGAGTGGGGCAGCCAAATATGGATTGACATCATTTATATGTATGTGAATACACTCGTTGACTATTTAAGGTACGCATAGCTAAAATACTTTGTTTTAATACAATAACAGAATGAAAGAATACAACGAAAGCGACGCAATCGAGCCACACCCATTGCTTGAACCCCATGACATGGGTGAGAGGGTAACTGTATATGAAAGAAAAAAAAGAAAATACTACATGTGCCGTTACTCGAATTAATTTAGCTATATGTTGGAATATACAAACATTTGTGCATTGTATTTGAAGTATTAACCAACTATTTGCTTTATGGAAATCAAATGCAATGCGAGTTACGGAATGAAGGCGGGCTTAACTGACCGATATAATACACGCTCAAGGTCAGCGATAGAGGTCAAGGTTGACTGAGAATGAGAACAGTTTATATAACAGTTGTAGATCTACATATGGGTTGACTGAGTATTGAAAGTAGTTTATATATATATCAGTTGTAGATCTATAGATGGATAAAAGTTGTGGAAACTCAGTGCTGAAACTGATGCATGGATATATGAGTTTTGCCCCAAGATTGCAAAGGTATATATAAAATATTTTATTAAACTTTAGAGTAGCTAAACAGTAGCTCGATTGTCCAATTTTGGGGTTTCTAACTATAAAACTATAAAAGTTTTAGTACTAATTAATTTGCCATGTCCAAAATGGGCGTAGTTCTATAAACCTGATGTAAACGATTATATATCATGCAAATTGCATGACTGTAGCTTCAGTAGAGTATATTTATAGTCAATGTATATAGGAATTCCCACATTTCCACGCCTTCAGAGGGCGTCTAAGCACTCTCAAACTCATTTCACGTCTCAAGACAGTCAAAAGTTGGCAACAAAACCAATATACCCTATAGCTAATAGACTGAATAGACTCATTTTAGACATTATAATGCAACACAAAACATCTGGGCAATAATAATCAAACAAACCACCCGCCCACCTGGTGCTTACCAGTGCCACCTTGCCGCTAACATCCTTCTCCTTCTGGCCCAGGGCGAACAGGTAGTCCAACAGGTGTTTGAGGAACACGGCAAAGAGCACGAACGGCAGCAGGCATAGGAAGACAATGATCTTCAAGTTGTAAATGAGACGCGCTCTGTCATCACGACGCTGCGCCTGGACCGCAGTGGGTGAGGGCGTGGCCGATGGAGCTGCAAGCGAGCTGGAGGTGGGCGCTGCAGTCGATGTGGTGCGCGTGATTGTTGTTGTGGTAGCTGTTTCGACCATGTTTATGCAGTTGCATAAAAAATGCAATTTTTTGTTATTATTTATTTCTGTATATTTTTTTTATTATTTTTTTTTTATCCGTTAGCGTTAATGGCAGCGCACGTGCGTTGAGCTAGCAATATGAAATAAAACTAAAAACAATGCGCTCAACTTTTCGTACTCTTCCACACAAACTGCAGATCGGCGCTCTCTGACAACTTTTTCACATTCATATACATATAACGTTGTCGTCGAGTTATCTTGTTTGGTATATCAAGCCGACAAGTCGACTATCGCCTCTCTCCCAATGCCAGTCGCTTCCAGCAATAGGTGCTTTGGCTTCTTTTTGAGTGGAATTGAATGGTTAATGGAAAGACAGAGAAAGACAGAGAGAGAGATTCAGGGAGTGTGTGTGTGTGGGAGAGAGAGATGCAGAGAGAGGTAGAGCGCGAGAGCGTATTGCATGTGTAGGCAGTTTCACCTGATGTCTTGACTTCGGCTTCACGAGCATTGAACATAAGTAAGTAGTTAACGTAAGCTCAGCTCAGCATGAGCGAGAGTGCTCGACTAGCATATACCCTTTATATGTATAAAGCAACTTTGAGTGAAGAAAGTCGATTGATAATCATACAGAGGTAAATGTGTGAAAGAAGCTCAGTAGAACTCAAGTTAGTAGTCGACTAGTAAATACCCTTGAATAAAAATTAATCTCTATAATATATATACTATATATTCTCTATTATAGCTATAGCTCTTTTATAATACCTATTCGTATACTTAAATAACTTTAAATAAGTGTATTCTAATAGGGCATGTTTGACTAGAATATACTCCGTAATGATTGAGAAGTCTGTATGGACTTAAGCAAGCCAATTTATAAGTATGAATACAGAGCTTTCTCTTACTCATGTACTATATAGAGCCTGGATGGAGAGGCTTAAGTTGAGACTAATAAAGACTCTATACTACTCTACTTTATACTATAGTCAGTTTACCCTTTTGTCATCTTCTACAAATATTTCATAAGGTGACATAATACCCCATTTGCATATGTACAGGGTATAAATAGAAGATGTTGCTACTTTATTGATTCTTATTAATTTTGATGCTACATTTGCATTTAATATAGCAATACTTCATATACATATTTATATGCATATCTACATATCTATTTTATAAATATATTTTTAATAATATCTAATCAAAATTTTGTCGCATATTTTGCTTCACCTTTGAGTACAAATTTGAGTTACTTTTTTCATGGAATTCACTCAAACATTTTGTATTGCAAACAGGTCTGCCAACCTTTCGATGGCGATGGCACTCGAACTGGCAAAGAGAAAGCCGTTAAAATTACAATATATAGCGAGTTATAGATTTATTATAAATATAGGTTTTATTATAAATATAACTTACTTGCTTACTGATTAATCTGCATATGGCTAAAGGCAGACTAAAGCAAAAATATTTTTAAACATCTGCTCGCTGATCTTTGACTTTTCGCACATGTTCTTTGGCAAAGCATGAAGAGCGAGACGTTTAAAACATAAAGAATATGAATAATAAATAATTAAGAGCTATTTTCGACAAGATGCAGACATATAGCAGATGTTTGCTATATTTAAGCCAAGTAAAACTTTACTTTAGACAGATACTTACCATAATATAGATATGATATATGATGCAGATATGATATGATGATATGATAGCTGATGCCAATTTGTATAGCAAAAGATTCATAATAGATTAGTTCTAAAAATGTAAAAGATTTTGAAAATGTGTAAGCTTGCTTGCTAACTGTAATCTAATAAAATAAAATTTATTAAATAATATTCCTAGGTAGGTAGCGATATATACATACATATATCAACAAATCAAAAGAAAACAAAAACTATCGAAATATTAAAATTTTAAACGAGAAACAAACATTTTTTATTATATATAAGTTCCATTAATGCGACGACCAATTTTTTTAATTTTTCAAAAACCTACTATTTCAAAATATGGTCAATAGTTTTATAAAATATTATATTGATCTGCGTTAATATAAAACACCAATAAAATAATCACCTTGAATGTGAGTAAAGCACATTTATTAAAAATATATCTATTTAAACACTCATATATTATTTTATAAAATATTAATCAGATATTATTTAAACCTATTATAAAAATATATATATATTTTTATTTTGCTCACAAACCGTTTTAGTTTTTTTTTTCAACTCTATTCCTATAAACTGACAAATTACACCACTTATGACATTTTAAAAAGAGGTAACAAAAATATGCATTAGTTTATTAAAATATATTAAGCTTAAAATATACATGTATATTTTACATACATTATTTTTGTACATACATACATACATACAAAAATTTGTTTTCATACAAAATTCGTTTTTTTTTCTTTTTGGCAATAAAAACTAAATTTGCATTGTCAATATTATTCTTAAAAATTTCCTTAGGAATGATAAGTGTAACGCCTAAAACACTCTAAAGTCTAATTCAAATGAAGTAACACTAATTTTTGTACTTTATATATTCCACATTAGGGCAAGTTTAGCGCACATTCTGAAAATGAATAAAAAGATAATAATAATTGAATAAGAAATTAAATTCATATATTAATTACTTTTTAAATTCAACAAATGATTCGCATGCTGGCGCAACTTTGAACTGTGTGGAGTTCTTAGCGAGGCAACGGCCGCCTTCTCAATAATACCCTCGATGCTCTGCAGCAGCATATCCTTATTTTCACACTTAATGACCAAGCGGTAGTCGCCGTCTTGCGTACGCGAGACTTGCCAGTCAGTTGGCACAGGTAGCATATCGATGCTATCCATGCTTTCGTTTTCCTGTTTAATGTTCGACATTGTGCAGCGATATTTTCTCTTAGCATTCGGACCTTCCAATTCATCCTCATCTGAAGCAGCTGACAAAGATTTCATCTTATTTTTCTCTAGCTGTCGTTCATCCATATTACGATCGCGTTTCGGACACGTGCAGATTTTCAAATATAACACATGCTGACCTAGTATATCGCCACTGCAATTGTAACTCTGATTAACTTAAATTGACTTTGGGAATTAGCATATTACTTACTTGACGTTCTCCAAGCAAAACACTAAACAAGTTTCCTTGCGGCCAAAGCATGAATTCTGACACGAGAAACTAAATGCCAACGTTTGACGCACGAAGCCGCCGCTGTGCTGACTGGAACGACCCATGTTCATTGGCACGAGAACAGAGTATCTTTCGCCAATACTTTTCCCATCAGCGGTGCCGCAATATATTGTATTTGGATTCTCACAGCGCAGCAAACTTTCGCGCTTGCTCTGATTGCCCTTAACTGCAGGAACAAGAGAAATTGAATTAATATTGAATTGATATATGTATATATCTCTATATGCTCTTACTGGGATCTGTGCTCAAATGATTCTGACAGCGCAACACCGGTCCACTGACATCTTTGACGAAGCACAGAAACACACGCAAATTTAATGGTTGAATTGGCATTTTAGTCTTGAACTTGACATCAATATTAAAAGTCTTATTCATGCGTATGTACAACTTGTTCAATGGCTGCGAAAACATCCATTGCGACTTTGGCGGCTCTTCCAGCACCATGCTAAAATTATAATCACCATTATTGTGATTCTCCAGTTTGGGTAACGAGCTTATCTGCGTCTTGATATCCTGCAGTATCATTTCACGCAGAACAGATTGCTGCAATGTGGAATATAAATATATGTATGTGAAATATATAATGGAACTCAGTTGACAAAAGTGTTCAAGTCTTGCATTTGAACTCTATTTCAAATGGGTAACTAAAGGAATCGAACTAATTAATCAATAATATAAGATTTCCAGATATGTCAAACTGTGTCATATGTCTAGCGCGAAGCATATTGATTGATTGAAATTCATATTTGGCGTAATTTTGAGGCTCGAAGAGTAGATCAAACAATTAAGAATATCTTAATATAAGCTTGCTTGACTAGCAAATACCACGCAACTCACTTTGAGCTGCGTTTTCGAAATTTGACTAATTCATGATAATAAAGAGTAATCTAAAGAGACGACATAGCTATCAATTAAATGAAATAAAAGGAATATGAGCTATATATCGATTTTAATCGATTTTTTATAAAGGAATTTAACGAAGCCTAAAGGGCAAATAGAAAAATAAATTTTGAGATGCATCAACATCAAATATGTACTGTATAGAACATATTTTATTTCTATATCATCTATGTCATGTCTATGACACGCATATCAACCAACTATTATACCCAATTCAACCCTGTTCAAATAGGTAAAGAATAGGCAATAAAGACAATCAAATGTAAATTGTCTGAAGTTAGTCTAAATCGAACTTTTAACCGCAATGGGCTTTCTAGGCATACGTCTGTCACGGCAACCAATTCATGGTAAAGGCAAACTCGTTCATGGTTTGCTTATTATGCTCATCATTATGTTAACTTTCTTTGGGCTGTTTGCCAATCGGTTTACGTTGAAAGGTCGACAGCGTTTTGTCTTTTCGAAAAAAATATTGGCATATGCCATGATGGTGACAGCGATATTTATGAGCATCTACGTGCGACAGATATATCTGGACTATATGAACTCGGAGCTTAATCTACGGGATGCTGTCAAGCTATATAGCTATATGAACATCACGGTGGCAACTATCAACTTTTTCACACAAATGGTAATGAGTAGGACGGCTGGTGAAATGATGAGTACAGTTCCCTTATTTAAGACATTGAATGAATTGCATATTGAAAGTAAAGCCATACGGAAGTCCGTAATATTGGCATTAATTAAAGTACTTGGATTTCCGACGGTTATGGAGTTTGCTTTGGTTATACAACAGCGACGAAATGAACCGGATCTCTATTGGACGTGGTCTCTGTACAAATTGTTTCCAATGTTTATATCGAATTTTTTAAACAATTGTTACTTTGGAGCCATGATCATAGCTAAGAACATCGCCGAAGCCGTCAACGAGAGACTGCAAACGGTTGTCAACCAGGTGAATTCTATGGAATTACCTATAAATAGAGAACATTATTCGAAATACTATCGTATACAGAAATATTGTGCATTGGCGGATGAACTCGATGACCTGGCAATTAAATATAAGATTATATGCGTAAAGAGCACGGAGTATATGGCTCTGATGTCACTCTCAATAATTCTATCATTGATTTGTCATTTGCTGGGCATTACGGTTGGATTCTTCAATCAATATTATGGCATAGCCGAGTCTGTCATTGGGGGAAAGCAATTCGATGGATTTGGTGCACTCATCAATTTAGTTTTCCTGATTATTTCGGTTTTGGAAATATGCCTACTGACCTACGTGAGCAATGATATCTTAATTGTAATTGGAACCACGGGCCGATCTTTGCAGGAGATCAATTTACACAATGCCGATTGGCGTTTTCGACAAAGTGTTCACGCATTTGCGCTGCAAATTAATACAATCAAGTATAAAATCAAGCCAATGGGATTGTTCGAAATGGATATTTCGCTTATAACAAGTGTACTTTCGGCAGTAGCCAGTTTTTCGCTTATACTTATCCAATCCGATCTCTCCCATCGTTTCAAGTAGTCAATTAATTACCTGGCTAAATTGCATCAAATTGCCCGACTGCAATGAAATTAAATATAAATTATTTACATTAAAATTCAAAATATTCTCTATACTTACGTTTAGGCCGTGAAGAAAAGCCATTGGCTCCATGGGACTGCAAATAAATAAAAATACATAAATATTTCAATATTCGTTAATATTATAATTCTACTTAAAAAAACTATCGTATTGCAATTTGATTTGCTTTCTCGATAATTCGACTGCTTTGCAACACTGAATTTTAATGTTTAGTCTTCTTGAAAGTGTAGCATCATTTTCAACAAAATAGAAAATATAAATTCAAAATGTATATATTTAAATAAATATTTTTGCTTACCTTTCATCCATGACATTTCCAATGATTATATTCTCCTGCGATGAGGAGCCAGCAGCTTCAAAAGATTCCGACTCCTCCAAAACGTATGCAACAGGCCTGCAAATGTACATTTACATTTATCCATACCAAAACACGCACCCACACTCACGCAAACAATGCGCATTACATTACATTACAAGCAACAGCTTGTTTAACGCCCATTCATTGATTGCGGTTATATAATACCTTTTCTTTTGTCGAGACATTGTAAATGCTATCTATTCACACTTTCGCAATAAATATTATCATTTATGTGCGTACACCGATCGTATTTATTATTGTTAAACGCAGCGAGTTAACAACGCTCTTCTTCTTTCATTTCGCCAGTCACATTGTGTCGCAAAAAACAGCTGATCTACAGCTATCGTATGCGGCTGCTCATCGATATATTGTGCAACTAATCTAGGAATCGATAGTAACATACAATTGGTTAAATTTAAATACATTCAACCGTTCATTGTGCTCGTAGAAAAATAGAATTTAAAAAAACAATATTTTAAATTATATTTCATTTTTATACACTTCTGCTACGCCTAAGTGAAGAAATAACTTATCTAGGAATATTAAAAAATATATACAAATCCTTAAACATTCAACAATCAACAATATTATTTTAATTAAGCTTAACTCTAATAACTTTGTTTTATTGTTGTATCAACATGAACATCGTTTGTTGCCGCAGTGTCTGTTGTCAAATCAGAAACTGTTGCAATACGTTTGTTGGGATACCTATGGAAAATAGAAAATAATATATTTATTTATTGTATATATAATGTTTATATTATTTTAAATTAAGCATAGTTACCTGTAAAACACGTAATGCTGCAGCATGAAAAATATATCAAAAAGCACTGAAAATAGACCCAAACCAAATTTGGTTGGGTCTCCAAATATGGAAGCCCAATCATCTAAAAAGAAAATATAAAAAATATTATATACATATATCGTTGTTCAAATTTTTCTACTAAAGAGAATTTACCATAGTTATGAGCATTTAATAACATCTGTAGCATACTCAGTGTACCACCAGTAAAATCCAATAAAATATTACCAATACTCCTAAACAGCAAATGAGTGTTATACATGTATAACAGTTGAGTTTTTTATTCAAATAAGCATACGTACCACCCTTCAGTACTTTTTCTCTTATAGTTCATTATTGCTTGTGGAATGTATTTAATAATTGTAATCGTCAATTTTATATAGCTACATAGATCAATGAAATGTATCAGTACAACAATTAAATTGTATATAGATAGAGTTCTATTATACCTGCAATAGTAGAGGAAATCTAGCCAGTGTATAACAGATCCTCCAGCCAGTCCTGCTGTTATGATCACTATCAGCGCAAATATTGACAATAGACCATAAGCGATTTTTGATACGCGTTGCTGTCCTCGCTATAATATAAAAGAGAGAAAGAGAGAGAGAGAGAGAGGGAGAGGGAGATGTTATACTGCTCTACGAACTTTCATATATATTGAGTGTCCGAATAGTTACCTCATATCTGAAACACTGTACGATTGTGATGCATGTTGCGAACATGGCATGCAATGAGAAGACGACATCATTCAGCAGAACCGGATTAACTCCGCGCGGATGCCGATCGCTGTATTCGTTTTGCAGACCTTTGATAAAGTAGAGTCCGCAGTTGAACATGCTGTACAATGTGAAGCCAACAATATTCAATGTTATGAAATCGAAGTTAAGGCCCTCAACCGATTTCCGTCGATAGTTGATCCAGATCTGTGGATAGAACGACACGGACCATGCCACAAAATATATCCAGCCAAAGACAATGGAAGAATAGATAATGGCTTCCGATTTGGCCACAACGACCCGAACAAACAGATCGTTAGTGCTGAAAAGGAGAAACAGATTTTAGATCTATATATATTTATGTGATCGAAGCCGCTTACAGTGATGAATCATCAGAGTTGCTGTTTGATGTGACCTCCACATGACCCGCCGCTCGACCCGTTACAACAATAGTTTTTTCGGCTGATGTGCCTTTCAGGCATGTGAAGGAGTCGGGATGCAGATCCAGGTGATTCTCATGTTGTTTGACCAGATTCACATTAATATCTTCAGTTAGTTTGTCGCTGTGAAATTATAAGAAAAAAAAAATTGGAATATAAATTCTTCTTACTTATTTATTATATTTTATTTAATTAACTTCAAGTTACAACTCTTACTGAAGTATAACCTATAGGCTTTCCAAAACATATACCACTTTTCTTTTCCGAGCATATCCGAATTCAATTCTATTCTATTCTATCTCAACTCACCTGACATAGACCACAAAGCTTTTATTGGCATTTACCAACACTGTCAAGTCGTGAGTGTCAACAGTTAGTAAATGATCCGCTGTAGCGCCTGATAGTCCAATTGTAACTGAAATTGATAGATAAAATGGTTTTATTTTTAGCATTTCATTTTGTTGAATATTAATGAAAGACTGAACAAGAACAAGAACTTACTGTACAATACAGCAACAAGCACTTGCCGCACATAACGGACGCGATAAAACATTTTTGCTGCCGTCTCGAAACACCTTTTAATTAAGTTGTTCTAGAACCATTCATTATCGACAGCTAAAACATAAAAAAGAAATAAAGTGCAAAATGTGAATGCTAAAATATAAAAAAAAAAATAAATAAGAAAATAAAAATAATTTAGGTTTAAATATATTTATATTAAGAATAATATATTCATAACACAAAAAGTTTATATATATTTAAAAAACATTTCTAATTGATTAAAATAAATCAAAATTGAAAAAATATAGTAAGTTTATATAAAATTAAAATACTATAAATATATATAAATAATTCTATAATCAAATTCTAAATCGCGTCTACCAACACCGCTCAATTGTATATAAACTCATGTAAAATAAATCTTGCACAAATTCCCTAAACTTATTCAAATATATATACCACATTCTATATACTATATAACTAGGAGTTGTGCATGTGTGTGTGCATAAAAAGTGCTAAGCTGGAAATTCCTTATTTGCTTTGACTTTCGCAATCTATTTTAATTTACATTCGTATCTCACTTTGTTAAGAACTTCAGTTTAACAACTCGTTATATGCCTTCGACTCGAAGTTTGTACTTCTTCTTCATATATGTATATATATATACAAGCAAATATTGGATTGTATATGCAAATGCGAATATATCTTCATTGTGTTAATTGAGAGTCACATACAGTCAATAGGCATTCAGGCCACAATATTTACAGCCAATCAATGCTGAAAGAAAATTGAAGAACTCAAGAAAAAAATAAAATAAACAAAGTAAAGTGGATCATATGCAGGAAAACAATTTATTCAATGATCCAAGTTAAATGTATTTACAAAACTCTCGAAAATGTAAAAAAAAAAGATATACCAAAGAATACACGATTTTTACTGTGAATGAATGTGTGAGGAGAAATGCTTAAAAGAATTTAAAATAATAAATAAAAATAATTCAATTTTTGCTTAGCATGAAAGCGACTTAATGGAAGTATTATATAGGCTATATATATAGGTTACAACGTCAGCAGTAATTAGAATAAGCTCATTTCTAGAGCAGTACCTCATTACTTGCTCACCATTTAGCTTAAACAGTTAAATTTAGTGTAACATTAATATATTCCAATTAGTCACAATCTATTTAGCGTACTATATAATTTATAGGTCCATTCTACAGAACAGCCTACACTTCCTGATTATGGAAGCTCTTAAACTGTAGAAAACATATATTTTCATTCAATTTGAAATAATCACACAAACATATACATCTATCTTAAATAAACAAACGAAATATAGTCTTCGCATTTGCTTAAATCTTCAAGACAGCTTTAATATTTGCTTTTGAGATATGTCAACAATATCTGAGAACTTTTTTTTTTTCAATTATCAGCTATGAATTTGTGAATTATCACTTAAATAACAAATTTTAAATAATATTAGCTTTTTTTTCTGTGAATCGAAAAGCGCGACCTTTTCGCGCTGCTCCACAATATAATAAAAAACATAAACAGCTCAGAAAAAAACGAAAGCAAAGCTTTTATACTTTTTTTTTACACGCACAAGCCCAACTAACAACAATCTACAACGAGTCATATGGAGTCATAAACCTACACACATACATACATATATAATTGTAAACATGTGTTTGTCTATATGTCAGCACTATCAAAAGACTCTCGTATAAAATTGTATCAAGTAACAAATACAATCACATAGAAACTCATATGGCGGAGGTTCTACAAATCAAGCCGCCTTGACTATGACATGCTGCACTCCATAAAACAAGTAAAAAGTTTGCAAACGGCTGATAGCGACTGCATAATGCTCGCTTGAGATTAAAAAAATATATATAAGTAAATAATTGATTAAGTTAAATATAATATGTAATGCTTATTTAGGGTAGAAAAATCGTTAAGACGTTGATTAAGCAATATATTTATGATTTAACAAATAATTAAAAAATATAACTTAAAGAGCGGGTGATTGGTAATCCATATGGATATCTATGTTATTCTAGTTGTAAAACTAGAGATCATATAAAATATAAGATAGGCTTAGGTAATCAATAGAGTGAATAATATACAGTAGAATCCTGTTATAAGGATTCCCGAATTCTACTATTTAAACGAAGTACAAATTTGATATATAACAACAAAATCATTATACCCGGAATTTCCATTTCCATCATTCCATATTTAAATTTCAAATTTTTTGTTCCATTCTACTTAAAATATTGTACTCCAGTGACTTCCGCTTTGCATTAATACAAATAGGCGTCGCTACCTAAACTAGAGTTCTTTATATGGCGCCTAATTATATGAGTAAATATTTCAATTACCCAGAGCAAAGCTTGAAAATTTCTATACTAAAAACTATAATTATGCCACGCCCCTAGCGAAAAATGTTAAAACATGAGACGAGGTGAACAAATATATCAGAAAACTTTCAAGAGCTTAGCTACAAAGGCAAAGCCAGTCAGGCCAACGGCTAGACACATAGCAAGCGAATAGAGACTTATCACTAGATGAGCGAGTATTCAAATCTAAAAACCTTATCAGCCCAGCATGAGTATTTGAAATCAAATCTACTCTAATTCACTCACACTAAATACCCTACAAAAAAAACCAATATACTCCTGTTGATTACATAAATGAGTATGATTTATTTCGATAACACATTCAATATTTATAGCACTTAATGGGTCAGATGTAAGGTATAATGTGAAAAATGCAATTCACAAAAAGCCAATATACTCGATTTGCTATCTGAACGCGTCGCGTCTGTTTCGGATTGCCTGTGTGTTGTATTCATTCAGATATTTGTTGATAGCAAAAGCTGATGACTTTGCAAAAGTTTGTATACAACATCCTGAATATAAACTTATCAGACTAATTGATAAGACTAATCGGGCTAGTTACAATATGCTCTTGTTGTTGTTGTGATGCATGTTGCAATAAATTGGCTAATCAAATTGATTGCGGTAATCAATAATAATGATTCGAACTAAAATTGTAGTCACACTCAAAGTTTGCCGACAGCACACAATATTGAAGATAGGGAAATATAAATACGATTCTTGAAGAGGTAATATTTCACACAAATGTATTCATATGTATATTTATATTTATAGATGTCAAATATTTGCTGACTGAAACATTTGTATCAATAAACAATGCAAATATATTGGCCAATTCGGCATTTTCTGATATCGTTTTGCAGCCGGATTAGAACTTTCACTTGAAAGTTGGTTAACATTGGAAAGCACAATCAACACAAATGTCATAGACATATATATATATATATATACAAATACCATTTATGCACTCGATTATCAAAGGTATAGAAATCTGTTTTACAACTCGAATCGAGAACTCGCAAAATATTTTCGTATTGCATTTAAACAACGTGTACGCACAACTAAACTTACCAATCGCTAGCTTAAACTGTGTTCAACGATACGCGACTCTCAAGATACTGAAGCACTATACAACACAGCCCCAACACTTTATATACCACGAGCCGTGAGTGCTGTGTTCGGGTGTGCATGACTATCAAATACCCTAAGCTGAGAGAGAGTATATCAGATACTAACACACACACACACACACACACGTACGTCTTCTTCTCTTCAAAATATAGACTTGACCGATTATATAGAATCACACAAATTTATTATCTGATCTGAATGACATTTTTTGCAGCATCATCCACATACATGAGCATGCACATAATAGAAACAAAACATTTTATTGATAATATTATTATTAATTTAAATCTATCTACGATTTGGCTTGAAATGAAATACTCAAAATTACTATTTAGAAACACATACATACATATATATCCATTTTTCAGAAAAACTCGAATGTTTTAAGAAAAATTTTAGTATTAGCGTAACGCTACATTTGCTGTTTATTTTATTTATTTATATATATATTTTTCTTTTTAAATAATTTTGTATGTATAATTATTTTTTAAAATTTTTTGTAGTTATGCTAAATATGCTAACTTTATATATACCTCTACTTAACAGGTAATTTTTCCATCTATAACTTACCATTAACATTTAAAAAAAAAAGAATTTTATATGTTTTATTTGCGATTGAAGTTGAAAAAAAAATATTAATGTCGCATACAGTAAATTACTTTATTCTAGCTCATTAAATATTCCTCGAAATGCCAATTGAGAATATCGATTTAAATCGATTTTAGAAAAATATTTTAAATACAAATCTTTTAATTAAAAAAGAAATAATAATAGGTATGCTTGGCATGGTCAGCTCTAGATACAGAAGACAATTCTAACTTCTATAGTTCTTAGAAAAAAAAAACTTGATTTCACATCGACATGGGCCTATAAACGAGTCTACGTCTCCTTTAATGCTCTAGCGCCTAGGAACAATAAAACAAAACGATATCGATAACAAAAGAATGATCGATGCTGTGAAAAAGATTTGGGACACATTAGACTAGCTACAGCAGAAGCTTTTTACTTTTATAAAGAAGGAACATAAGACTATATAGACAGCGCCTGCTGATCCCGGCTCCTTCAGGCTGTTACATATACATTGAGACAAACATGATACCCAATTTACACAGTTGTCATGGGCTTAGGGTAGAATGAAGCCCACTTTTGTTATAGGAGTGCTCGACGCTCTTCAACCGCTCGAACGTGCACTGATTGTGCGAGCTTTTATTGTTGTAACTGGCTCGAGTCGAGTTCGGTTTCGCGTTTTCAAATAGTACTTCGTTTTCTATAAATAATAACAAAACATAAAAATATAAGCTATTTTTTATAAATATACAAATATACCAATCGCCTGCAATAATTAGTTGAGTGCCGATTGCTGCTGGGTTTCGATTCAATTGAATATCGTATATTTAAATAATAGTTTTCCATAAATATTTATATTAGATAAAAACCGGAACACAAGCCGTTAAGATATAATTATAAAAATAATTTAGTGTGTGCTAAAGCAAAAGTCAAGCATGAACTTTATTCACTTTAGCTGCATTTGAAAACAGTTTCTCTCTTATCTTGCATTCGTTTTCAAGTCGAATCGTATCACAGTTTACAAACTGATTGAAATTCTTGTTAGAAATCAAAACGAACTACCCAAAAATTGAATTGGGTATATATAGGCTGGTAAAACTTATAGGGTATATATTCCTGCTGTGCAGCTTATTGTAGCTTATTATGACCCGCAAGACGATTCTTTTCCAAGATCAAGGCACGACTGTGAGGAAAAAATAAAATTACAATTACAATTCCATAAGAATTTGCTGTCAAGTTTTCGACAAATTATATAGTCATTATTCACTTACCGATAGCGCTCGTAGTAACCAACGATAGTGCCGAGCTCTTGCTTGAAGAGTCTCACGAGCATGCTATCGAAGCCCTCGAGCTCAGGCAGGCTGAACATATTGAATTGCAACAAGTGATCCTTCGAGGAGTCGGCCTCTGAGTACACGGCCAGCCATTTGGGTATCTCTTCGAGCAAATAGGGATTGGCTGGCACCAAGGCGTTATGCGTATGCGCGGGTGGTGAATACAATGGCGCCTCGGGCCGTATGGCCTTGGGCGGCTCAGCGGATGTGGTATAAACGTAATAGGATGTTAGACATGGATGTTGCCTTTGGCACTGGCCGGTATATTGATTTTCGTAGTAGGTGCCATGAAGCTTGGAGACCACACGACGCCATCCAACTGGCAAACCCTCGCGCTCCAACGGATGGTTCCAGTGCGTGGTGTGCGCATTGTGATCGATATAATATTTGCGACCATGCAACGTGTACTGCGTAGCCCAACCGGGGGGCAATGGCAGCTCTTCGCTTTCAGTCAGCGACTGCTGTGAGGACACCTTCTGCAGAGCGCCATTACTATTGCTATCGGCTGCTGTGCCGGAAGTCGAGTTGCTAGCTGCAGGCGGCGTCAAGGGAGGCGCATAGAGCGACTGCACAGAGCTGGATGCGATCCGAGTGCTACCAGAGCTTTGGCCGCGTCCACTAACGCTCATCGATGCGCTTAAGGGCAGTGGCAAATGATGATGAAATTGCTGATGATGCGCATGCTGATGTGGATGATGCTGATGATGTTGATGTGGATGCGTAGCCGATGATGCTGTCGTATTGCTATATATAGGAGATTCGGAGCGCTGCGACTGCGACTGCGTTACACGCATCGAAGAAACACGATATGGATTCTCATATATGGGATACGAATCGCTTGAATAGCTGCCTATCATGTGGCCAGCTAAGTGCTGCTGCTGCTGTCCAAGTGGAGCTCTGAAAATGTGTAAAGCAAATTTAATTGTATATAAACTAAAACCAATATATATGCAGTTAAATACCTCATAAGTGAAGCATGCTGCTGCATGGGCTGATGCAGTAACTGAGTTGGCTGTGGCATTGCAAATTGGGCTGGCCTTTGTAGCATATTGGCATAGGACGCATTCAGCAAGCCCTGATCGATATCATAGTTCGGCGCACCAACGGGCTGAGTTTGCTTCTGCGTTGAATAACTACGTTGGAAGCCTCTCGTAGGCGTTTGGAGCAGAGGGGAGGATTGCTGACGTCGCATGCGCTCCATTTGCTCAATATTCACATAGTTGCTCTGCTGAAACTGAGTATTAGACGTTGTCGGTGGCTGCAGCGTTTGCTGATTGTTATTGGTATTCAAGGGCATCTGACTTTGGGCTCGTCGCGCATGATAATAATCCGGTTGCACATCACTGCACGAATATGTATTGCGACTAGAGCTGGAGCTGCGCGGCTTGAACTCACAGCTGGGCGATGTGCTAGCACAGCGTTGCAGTGATTTCTTTTTGGCACGTTGATTTTGTTGGTCTGGATAGGAGGTCCATACATTTATTACCGGTATTTCGGGCGGCGTGTCCTTCTTAACATATTTGCCCACAACGCCTTCTTTATGTGCCTGCGATTTGTCTTTGCTTCGGCGCGAAAGCATCGTCGGTTTACGATTACACAGCAGAATTGTTAAATAGTTCATGCAATGCAGACGTCGTGAATTAACTTAATTATATATGTATTTTCGTTTTCTTTCTTCTCTTCTTTAATGTTCACTTAACGAACTACTAAATTATGCCTAACAAAAGTATTTTGGTTCTTTCGATCAGTCGATGCGCTCACGTGAACGAACAGCTTAGTTCAGTTAAGCTAGTTCCGCTAAAAATCCTTTTATTGACAGATACAAATAAACTAGTAAATTTAATTGAATGAACACAAATGTATAACTATAGCAATAATTAAATTTTAGTTAACATTCTATATTAAAACTAATGATTATCAACTGTGTTCCAATTCAGTTCAAATTTGAAATCTTGTACTTGGTTCAAAAATCATATTAACAGAACCTGAAATGTTAATGTAATTTTTCTTTGTTCCAAAATTTTGATCGATGTATCGATACTTATGTTACGTTACTCATTGCTTGAGGTTGTGCTAATCAGTAATTAATATAATAAAAAACAAACACTAAATAAGAATTTATTCTATTGCAAGATTGCAAGATTTATTGACTACTGCATTTATATAAACATGAAGATGAATATTGTTTTTTTTAGTTCCAATTACAAAAACCAATCTGGCTAATCAATGTTTTTGCAAAGCTATAGAAAAATTAAAATTATTCTTCAAGCAAGGTGGAGATGGCATCTCGTTTCGAATTCTTCACTTTATTTTCGATTTTAAAGACTTTTATAGCACTTTATAAATGTTTATAAATTAACTCAAAACACTCATAATATCATGCTACACAAGATGCACATATGCGCTTAATGGTGTCCATGGGCCTCAGCTTCCAGCTGTTCCTTGGATTTGTAGCCAACTTGCTCTTCTGGTGTGTGGGGCCAGAAAGTGGGCTTGTTGAGGGGATCCAATGCGCTTTCGGGGAATGCATCACGATAATCTTCCATTGTCATTTGATCGTATGGTAGCAATGCCTTCAAATGAGCAATTTCCTTCTGGTAGTTCTGGATGCGCTGCTCAGACTGCTTCTTGTAGTTACTAATCTCGGACTTCGACTCCTCGATTTCGCAATCAACCTGCTGCGAGACAGTGTCCTTTGGGTAGGGCACGGATAGCGCATCGTATTGCTTCTGGAAGTTATCGACTAGACCAGAGATGGGAATTAGTTTCTTGTAGTATGCCCAATCGATTTTTGGTGGATTCTCTGGATTGGCCAGCACGGCACGCACATAAATGTCAGACTTTGTCTTAAAAGCACCGAAGCTGCTTTTCTGGTTAGCGGGCACACGCTCGGCCAGAGCAGACCAGTTGATCGAAGATTGGGCGATGCGGCGTGCTGCCATTATTATTATGTTCAATTCTGAAAACAAGGAAAATAGATGAAAATCGCATGGAAAGTATATATAGTACTAAAGTGTTCTAAGATTTTAGATTTTTTTTTTGCTATGCACTGAAAATTTGTTCTGCAATAATTATGTAACTTAAGTGCAGTACTCAAATTTTCATAATCGCTAGTGGGAGCTTATCACAGGACATTATCCTTTATTTCTTTCACGGTTATTACATTCTCAAAGCTAATTCCTTAGATCGAACTATAAAATATTATTAAGTTTTATTTTACACACGATTTTGCACACCACTTACTTCAACAAGATAATAATTATCGAATCAGACGGCAAAAGCTATCGAATATTCCGTGTCGAAATCCGATTGCATAGCGGAACTGTCAGTTTTTCTACTTTCAAAAACTGGTCACACTCGATGAACACATTTGGGTTATCAATTGCTTGAAAACATTGCATTTAATAATATTATTTATTAAAATGCTTAAGATAATACCTCAAGCATTACAACAGACGCGTGCCCTCTCATCGGCAACTGCATCCGTAACGCGACTACATCGTTCTGTCTACTGTCGCATTTATCCGACAGTTGTTGTTCACCCAGATGGATCTACAATTAACATTCGATATCACGAGCCCCGCAAAATAATCAAAGTAATTATATAAGATGAAATATATTTAGGAGAATGTTTTTAACATATTGCTTATATTCCATTCTGTTCAGCTGCCATTGGACCTAAGTACGTTGTCCGAGTCGGAGCGAAAGGCACGTTTAGAGGCTCGAAAACCGCGTAAGAAGGTCAAGATTATGGATGAAGTGGAAGACAACTTTAATGCGAGAAAGTACATGAAATACATTAAAAATAAAAAATAGACTATCTAAATAAAGTCATTGTAAAATTGTTATATATATATAGCTTTACTATATAATTTAAAAATTGTTTAAATAAAATATTAGAAAATTCAACAATAATGTGTGACAGTAGTCCAGTAATAATTTATACCAAAAAAATACCAACAATAACAACAATGAAAATCTCCCCCTTTTTGAATGGTGTATTTGTTTTGTCAACTGCGGTCACACTTGGCAAATTAATTGTTCAGATTCGAGACAGAAACGAAGCTTGACGTGGGTTCGCGTCGCGACTTGTTTATAAACGATTCGCTAGTGCAAATATAATAAGTACATCTAATAATGCAAGAAAATATGAAAATTGTAAAAGTTGTCGCCACTTCAAAATAGAAAAAGTTATTCAAGCGTCATAAAATGCTTTGTATAAAACGTTACAGTGAAATGATGAATTGGTAGTTGTCCAATAAATCTTACATACATACCCGTATGAGTATATTTATGAGTGTGTGTGTAGTGTACAATTGTAGTATGCCGTAAACAAGACGAGCGTATTATTTAGTGAAATTTTTGCTTCCAACTAAATTTCGAAGTTTTTAAAACGGCAACGCGCAAAAGGTTTTAGCGTTAAATTTTGTGAATGTGTTTTCATATTCATACAATTGCAGCCAAATAGCTCAGACAGACGCATACATGTATATGTGCATATGTATACACAGCGTACTTATTGGATTATAAAAAAAAAAAAACGAAAATAACTGGTAAATAATGTTTGCTTAAGATATTTTATCAGCAGGAAAACAAAAATATTAACAAATTCTTGTGGTGGGACGTGTTCCGTATTATCATAAATATAAACATTCTTGTTTAATATGCATATGCCTTAGCGCTTAACAATATTTGTGAAGGCGTGTGCATTCTGTGAGTGTATGAGTGTGCATCTGTGTGTGTGTGTGGGTTTACATGGTACATGTTTCGTTCTCTTTTCTGCTGCATTTTCGTCGGAAGCGGTTCTGCCATAGATGATGTGACCTTTGCCTGGGACAGTACATCAATATTTCCCAATACAATTATATATCATATATAATTTGGCCACATGCATAAACTAAATATAAGTCTTTTTATATGTTAAAAATATATATTATGTTTGTTTACAAATACACAAACATATTCATAAGATTTGCTCTGCTTTTACCCCGTTATGTTGCTCCACCGCCTCTAGCTTGTGTGTGTGTGTGTGTGTGTGTGTGTGTGTATATGCTTGGAATGCTGTTTAATGTGGATGGCTGGCTACATGCACTTATTTTCGTAAGCAGCGGAAATGTAAAAATAACACACACACATTCACAGTTACACCAACACTGGCGCAGACGATGCGGACGGAGCTCAGTCTTAGTGTCTGCTATTTTCCCCAATACCAATGCTTTTTTTTGTTTAGTGGAAAGCCACTTTTCAACGGAAAATGCAAATGCTGCGACAGATGTTTCACTTATTATTATGTGAGTCCATTCATAGTCTCACACATACAAATACATATGCGAGCATTGTGTATGTTTTCGTTGCGAGATTTTTCAATTTTTTGTGAATGTGTGTATATAAGTGTGTGTGTGTGCCTATATGCCTATATGTATGTCATATATTCCCACTATTTGAAGTCAGTGATTCAGTTGGTTCTTATTGGATTTCGGATCGGTGCTGTTAAACAAAAGCCATTTAAAATTTTCTTCCAATTTGCATTTTGCGTTTGCTTTGTCAGCTGCATTTACTTGGCTTTTGTGCTTTCTTTTGTTTTCTCTGCCATGTCTTCTAGTCTAATTTATCTTCAAGTCTCCATTCTACTTGCATTTTATGGCGAAATTTAACCAATATGTTAATTGGCAATAGATAACAAAATAGATAACTTGCCTGCAAAAATGGCAAAGGGTAAAAAATAAAGTATTCTCTCGTAGTAAAAGCAACAACAAAGGCAATTTTATAGTCTATAAATTTAATTTTGTTTAATGAGTTTACGTCTCTTTGTGAGCCTTGTTCCATTTTTCCATTTTTCCATTTGCTTTTCTGTATATTTTTTTATTTATTTGTTCTTAAGTCTTTGTATACGAATTCATCATTTTTTATTTCCATATTGCTTTTTGTTCTTTTATTTGCCTACAGCAATGGCTGGAATAATTAATATAGGGTATTCAGTGAGACATCATTAGCACTTAGCTCAGATAAAAACTAACAAAGAATGTATTCAGTGAATCAGTTGACAGAAAAGGCTAAATCTGTACTGCAGCCTCAATTTAGGAATAGAAAACTCCGCATCCGCCGTCTGGCATTGTACAGGGTATTATTGGCAACGGCAGCCACATTCTTGCTGATGCCTTTAAGGTAAATTCGGTATATTGACATGAATATGTTAGCTGCGCACATACCAAGATAGCCTTGAACTTTGCATTCATTTCAATGCTATGTGCCGTCGTGCCACAGCATTTTAAGTAAATTGAATAAAAGAAAATTGAATCATTTATCATATTTACTTTTCAATTTAGACACTTTAACCCTAGCGAGACACCTAACAGAGCTGAAATGCAAATTGTGCATCTAAGAAAACATTTAGTCTGTATTAAATGTATCGAAACTATCTGTTAGCTAACAGTGTAAGAAGCTAGCACTGTTAGAGAACATAGTAAATTAACAGTGTAAGGAGCTAACACTGTTAGAGAACATAGCAGTCAGAAAAAAATTCTTATTAGATTTGAATAACAAAGCTAAAATGGTACTATGATATCTTTAACGCATCTTTCTGTTAACAGTATAAATTAAACCAATGAGCTAGCAACGTTAAAATACATGGCAGTCGGAATCCAATTAGAATTTGTCCAACTATGTACATTGAACACAGGACTCGGCACTGTTAGATAACGTAGCAGTCAAGTATTCGGCAATTGAAAGTATTTCGATTGCTAGCAACATTTCGTATGCCCAATTTGTAGATTTGCTAGGCCATTTTTCTGCTATTATCTTATCGCGAATTCGCTGATAAAAAGGTGCAAATCAAATTGCTAGCTTGTACTCTTGTTGTTGTTGTTGCTGTTGTTTTTTATTTGTTGATAATTTTTTCTATTTCTTTGTTGATTAGAACTGAAAAAAAAAAACAACAATGCTGTTATGTCATCGTTAATCAAACAGTCGGTTAGCTAACATTCTTGTCGAACTACTGGAAAATTTTAGCATGTAGTGGCATTGTAAATCTAAAATATGCTCGACATTAATTCAAAGTCAATTGCAAAAAAAAAAAAAAATACAAAAAAAAAAATGATTTACGTATATTGTTAACAATTTTTATTTTTATCAGCATTAAAAACGTTAAAATGAACGTGTGCTTAATCGCAATAAAACGAGTGCTCTTATCAAAAGCAAACAGCTCTAAATTTACTCTGCAAAAAGTGTACACATAAAATTACTAAATAAATAAGTTAATGACATGTGAATGTGCGATTGCTGTTGTCGGGAGTGCCGCACTTGAAGATACTTTGAATGCTATTTAAAACTTGTATTTGAATCATTTCACACTGCTTTTCTGCATACATACGAAACAACACACACAAACACACACACACATTAGCACGTGCTTATGGGCTCTGCTTTGGTAAATTAATTGTTGAATAACTTGTGTTCCAGTTGGACATTCCTAATCAAAATTTCGTAGTGTGATAACGACATGCAGATGTGTGCACTTGACAAGTGTCACAAGTGTCTGCTAAGTTTGTTTTTTTTTTTTTTATTTTTGCAAAACTTGGGTAGTTGCGAGGGGAGGAGAAAAGCTGTGTATTCATGGCACAGTTAATTAATAATCTCTATCTATTTTAGCTTATATTATTAATAAAAGAATAAGCTGACTTATATAGCTCATAAAACTTACGAGTTATGCTCATATAATTTGAATTCGATATCGATTTTATGAAGTTAATTAAGCACGATAAAAGATATAAAAAAAACAAAACAACCTGTAGGCTATAGGTGACATTAGGTATAACTTTTATTAGTTACGAGATCATTGGGTTCATTAATTTATATAGACGAATCTAGGTCAAGGTCTTAAGATTTATCTCAATCAATCAAACATGCCTAGTTTTTACTGTTCTATAAATTTTAAGAATGACATATAATATAAATAACATCTGATTTAATATATATTTATTACCGTCATGACCAAATAAAAATTATATTATTCTTTTCTTTTTTTTTTCTCCGTTCCAGTATTCCAAAGCGCTTCCAATTCAAAATCTTCCTCCAATGGGATTGTGCCAAATGAAAATTTAATTTAAAAAAATTATCAGACTTACTGGAGTTTCTCGTCATTTGAATTATTCAAAATTTTCGTATTCCGATCGGTTTTCATACTTTATAGAAATATCAATAGTTTTTTTTTTTTTTCTTCTTGTTCTCAAAGTTTGTCAATTGACTTGGTCAAATAAGCGTATGAGTGTGTCGTGCTTGAACAAAATAAATAATACAAAATTTGAACGTCCATAACATAAAACCAAAAGACCTAAAACATTTCAAACATTTCGTGTTCGTGTTGAGGCTCAGTCGTTGTATCTTTCGAATAGTGGCCGATGTAATTTCAGCAGAGCAACGCAGCTTTAAAGAGCTGCCGCTTATCCAAGGCCTACTTCATCATCATCGTCGGCCATCCACCGATCCTTTCCCACCTGCCACAACAACAAAAACAACAACAACAACATCTACATCAACAACAACATCAGCAACAACATCTAACAAAAATACGTCATAGCTGATAATAATGAATTTAAATCAACACAGTGGACCTGGTCCCCCAGCGAACAGCAGCACTAGTAGCAGCAATACCAGCTGTAGTATTAGTATTAATAACAACACTAATAATAATATTATTAACAAGTCTTGTGATCAAGTGGACGCATCGCCAAATTTGTGGCGAGACAACAGCACATCGGGCATGTGCTCAATGTCTCATAGAGTTGGCGAGCCGACGGCCGAGCCGTCAACTGGTGGTGGTGGACTCAACAATAGTGTTATTTCCAACATTAATTGGAGCACTAAAAATGCCAGCCACGATCATCCACCGACATCGGTTATGCGAACTATATCATCGGATCGCCTGGTCACGGGACCCTCGTGTCGTGCTCTACGTACTGCCGTCTCCGCATTATATTCTGTCGATGACTTTGTTAAAGAAAAAATCGGTTCAGGCTTCTTCTCGGAAGTTTACAGGGTAAGTGCTAAACAGTTAACAAATACTTGTTTGATCTATATATATAAATTGACAATGGATATTTCAATCATATTTTCAACTATTTTTAATTATTATCATTTGCTTTTACAATTAAAATTTGTATTCTAATAAATGTATCACAGCTAAGCTTATGGAATATCATATACTAACTATATTTATATTTTTATAAGACTTATTTTGCTTTGTTGGCATAAGAATAATTATAATATTAATATTACTAGATAGGTAAAAACTCCCCTTTTAGCTCTTGAATACTTTTAACAATAACTAGAAGTTGATTCAACTTGTTAGCTTCAAATGCTTTGGGCAATGAAAGACCTTAGAAAACAAGTGAGAGTGCTTTGGTTGATAGTATCCGACTGAGAAATACCCAGTCAAATAAATTTATAGTAAAAGAGAAGCGGTTTTATGGAATTAAAATTAGTTCTGGGTTAAATGAGAGTGAAGAGGAAACATGTATTACTTGCAGTATGAATAAATATGAATTTTATAAATATTTGTAGCTTTTTAGAAATTTAGAAATTTCTGATACCAAAATACCCTTTTTACTCATCTTCAAAGGTTACAGGGTATACAAATACAAAGACAAGTTTCACGCGTATTATGTTTTCGATTGCTATTGATATTTAGTTTCATTTGTTGAATTTCATAAGTGAAATGAGTTATTTTTAGTCATTTTATATGAAAATAATGAGTGAATGAGAAAATATAATAATTCATTTAATTTATGCTTTCTAATATGCCTCAAATAGCCAAATGCCACAGACAATATTCGCGTGCGAATTTCTCAATGCATCTTATAAATAACATTGCTGTACAGCCAGCCAGTCATCCAGCCAGCCAGTCCATTGCCTTTTATGGTATTTAGTTTTTACCATTGTGTATATGCTGTTTCTTTATTTATTTATGTTTTTTCCAGTTACGCATTGACTAATTAACAACATGCTGTGTGACGTTGACTAAGTAGCTGTATTGTTTGAAGTGCGTTCACTTCACTCATTGACTCGAAATTTTCCCCCCACAAAAATAGACGAAAGTTTTTAGTTTAGTTTTCAGTTTAGAAAAATTAATTATGAATCATTAGCTTTGATTTCTAAGTAAATCATATGAAGCCTGGAGTTAGATGAATGAAAAGATTAACTGAATTATATTTTAAAAAGTCAAAAAACTACAAAAATATTGTGGAATTGCATGCCTGATTTTCTAAAGAGCTGCAACTATATCATACTTTAATGATAAATAAATGTCATCGTTTTTTTTTTTTTATCAGTTAATCACAGTTCAAATGAAAATATATATTCATAATAATAATAATAATTAGGCATTCCACTCCATTCAAATCTTGATCGACATTGTCACTTTTTAAAGAATTTGAATTGATGAATGTCAATCGATAGTGTTGCTACGTGCTACATTTTTAAGCGCAAAATACATGAGTTGCATTAATGCAAAGCATTTAAATTGAGTTCAAGGTCTTAGACACCAGCGACTCGAAAAGGGTAATTCAGGGCGAAATTTTATGCAAATGTAATATTTAGAATAAAATAAAATAGGTTTTAAATAAAAGGCATTAACCCCTTAAAGAAAAAATAGATAAATAAATAAATAAATTAAAATAAGTAAATAAATAAATAAAAATAAACTAATTATAATAATAAATAAAATGAGTTTAAAGCAAAATAAATAAATCAAGAAAATATAAAAATTAATAATAAAAAAAAAAATAAATAAAAAAATAAAAAAAAAAATAAAATAAAAAAAATAAAATAAAATAATAAATAAATAAAAATAATATTAAATAAATTAAGAAAATATACAAAAATAATAATAAATAAGTAAAGAAAATATACAAAAATAATAATAATAAATAAATAAAATGAGACCCAAAATATATAGATTCCTGTATAACATTAAAATATAGATTCTTGTAAGACTGAAATAAAATAAAATATTGATTAACAAATTATTAATTAAAATATAGATTCCTGTATATCGTTAAAGTATAGATTCTTGTAATAATAATATAATAATTCATTTATTAATTATGAATGAATTGATATTTTGAATGGATTTTGAAATCATTACTTGCTAGAGACTTCAAGTCTGCTATATTTGTAAACCTAAATTTGATTACAAATATAGTTTCCCATAAAAATAAATAACCAAACTCGTAACTATGTTCGCTATCAATAAAAAAATAATAATAATAAAAATTTCCCATGCTAAATGTTGAAATTAATATAAAGCTTACATAAATACTTCCGGCTTAAAATACTTTGCCAGTAAATTCATTTAAGTGATGTGTATTTTTAGGGTATGTCGCGAGTCGAGCATTTCTATTGATCTATTTAAATTGAATGCCGTAAAATATTTACTGTTAGTCTTGAGTGAAGTTTGTCAAATCGAGTTCGAAATCAAAATTGAAAGGAAAATGCATTTGCATAACAAATAACAGAGTTTGGCAAAAATAGTAAAAATATTTAACGCACTAATCAGCCGGCAAAAACACTTTCAATAACAAAAGCAGCACAGCTCCACAACACACACAGCATTGAAAAGCTGAAAACTGAAAACTGAAAACAAAACAAAGCAAAAGCAAAAGCAACAAATGCCGCAGCGATCGAAAGTCTGTTAAAGGCTTATATAACAATGTATAGCCACACGTTATAGATCAGTACCGTAATCGTTTGTTATGGCCGTTGCCAATGCTTTGTTTTAAACTTGGCTCAGTTAATAGAGTGAATGACTGTGTAATATAGATATAGCAAATAATTTTGTTTATATATTTATTTAACAAAGAAATTTCATTATGTATCTGTGCGGCCTTGCCTGTGCATAGCATTAGCATATAAGATCAAATGTCTTATGGTTTTTGATGAAACGCTACATTGCCCAAGATCCTATAAATTACACAATCAAATCGGCTCTTCATTCGTCCCTTGTCCATTGGATTGCCACAACACCCACAAATATTATCTATTTCTGTTCTACACGCGCCTCCCGTCGCGTGCTATAAGCCACAATCTCTTTCTTCATTTGCCTACAAATTTTTAATAAATTTGTGAATGTGCCAAAAAAAAAAAAAATAAATATATATATATATATATATATTTGTGTTGTTTGCTGCTGTCTTTTTTTTAAATAATATTTCAGAAATAAGAGGGTAGTAGATGGGTATGCTCGACTTTTAGAATTTCTATTGATTTCATGGAAATACTAAAAAAGGCATTGATACACTTTGAAACTTCAATTCTCTTTCGAAATACTATTTGAGATATTTTTATCTTATAATATATTCTAATTGGAATTTTTTATGGAAATGGAAATTTATCAATTTGTCACGTCTCCAAGAGGCAGACACTATGTAGAATTTATTCAAAATTTCTGCATGTAGTCAGACACACATTGGCTGAAACCAATATACTCGTTTCACTTCCAGTAGAGTAGTATAAAAATTCAATTTGTGATTCAAGCGTAAAGTGTGTGAAAAGTAATAAAGATCTCAACATGAAATTCACAAAACTCCTCCACACAAAAAATGTTGCTCGCTCGAAATAGAAAATTAATTTCTTTGTGAAGTGCTTCAACAATATGTGTATATTGTATATATGATAAGCTTAAGCATTTAATCAACAATATTTCAAAAAATTGTTTTGTTGTTATAAATTTTTTTAACATAACACAACAACAGCAAAAACAAAAGCAATTGATACATACTACTTTCTTTTTTTCACGACACGCAACAATTAAACAACAAAAAATTAATGAAACAAAAGCAACAAAAATGTACGTGTATGGGAAGTGGGGGTACGACGGTTATTGTACTTTATGGAGGTCTCAATATATGTTTATATATATATATATATATATATATATTATGGTTAATTTATTGCCACCAAGTTTTTCAAAAACAAAGTAAAGAGCGAAGCGCAACTCAAACTCCAATTCAAACTCTTAACAATAAATATTATTTTCTCACATTTGAAATGTGAAATGTGAAATTGTATGAGCTCTGAAGCGCAGCTTAGAGTTGTCTGGCATGCCTCTTGCCAACGGCCCGAAGTGTGCAGCCAACTGTATTTATATATATCTTATCTTGAATGGGGTAAAAAGCAATTATTTATTTCTTATTTCTTATTTCTTATTTCTTGCCTGTTGCAGCATTTCACTTTTCTACATCGATGTTACAGTTAACAAGTGGAGATATATTGCCAAAAATAAAAACAACTTGTCTTTACCTTGAACTCGATTGAAAGCGGAAAGTCAAAGTTGCCTCAAATGTATATAAAAGGGAAGAGTTTTTTTCTTAGGGAACATATTGAAATTGAGAGTTGATCAGAGAATTCTTTCTGTTTGAAACTGAAAGGCTGCACATATAAAAACTGCTGTTATCGATTAATTATTTGTGATTGTCTTAAAATTTATATCAAATTTTAGATATGAAAATTATGATTATTATTATTCTATAAGGCTGCTACATGCGTCGCATAAAATAATCTAAAGACTCGTTAACACTCGTAAACATGTGTCTTTCAAATTATCGATAACTGGATACATTTCGATTGGATTCAAGATAAAGCTTTACTACAAAATATTCATAAATTAGACAAGAAATTAGAAGAGCTTAAGATTTATATACTTCTTAAGGCACACGCAGAATTCTCTTCTTCGATAATTCTATAAACTTGTACACTTTGGTACTTCTTGAGCAAACGCAGATCTCTTGCTTACTATCGATAACTCTTCATGAAAATGCCAATTGAAATCGATTATATGTACTCAACATATATGCTAATATATTTAAATATTAATTTCTGAGAAACAGCTTCAACAGCTGGGGTCAAGAGTACAGGGTATCTCTTAGCTTATAGGGACTAACTTAATGAGCCATTCATTTCTATAAATTTATGACAAATTGAGCATGAGTCAAATAATGGTAATTTTAATGGGTTTATAGTAATATCCGTACGATGTGTGTTAGATTTGCTGACTCAAATTTTCATACCCTGTACAAATGTGCTGACAGCTACTGAACAAGGCATTCAAAAAGTACTTTACGGCGGCATTTCATTCTTTTAACAAGAAAAAAGATTATTGCTAATAGATTGTAAAAAAAAAAGCCGTAATCTGAAGAGCATATTGGTAAAGTGATACGATATAGAAAGGGGAACAAAAAACGAAAAACCGTTTAGCCATCGTCATACTTACGTCGCATACACTTGTTTCCAAGTGATTGTTGGCTGTGGCAGCAGAGCTCACTTTGGCGTTGATGAGTTGCACAACTTAAAGTAGTGGAAGCATGTCCAAAACAACGAAAAGCAAGTTGAACGTCTAGATACAGATTCTAGAGGCAAAGCGAAAAAAATAAAATGAAAAAAAAAAAAAAATGGAAAGAAAGCAAACTGGGCCAAATTCCATTCTAGTCGGACGAATGGCTAACTGTTTAGTTTTGCTAATGGCTACGACCTCAATCAACAGCTCAGAACTGGGCAACGGTAGCGACACTCGACGATCTTCTTTTCAAATACTGGTCTGCATATATCTATATATATTTTGTTATATATATATATATATATATATATATATATATATATATTTACCAGTTTAGATATAATTATAGCACCCTGCATAAACAGGTAGCGGTAATGAAACTTGTTATGAACAGCAAAAACAAAAATTACTAAATTGAAATAATTATAAATAGAGAACATCGAATTATGGTGAATGTTTCACAGGGGCACACACGACTGCATAATACACTCGTTTATGCTGCCACCGAACAATAAAATTTCTTAAATCTTTCGAGTGGGGGTTACGCTATGGATGTCTATCTGCAAAGCAGCTTAACTGCTTTTAAAATACTTAAACCTAGTTGAAGTGTAACTAGTTTTTCAACTGTTTAGAATACAGTTTACTTTAAATTGTTATACTTCAAAGATTCTTATATAAATAAGAGTTGGTTAATTAGTTACGGAGACTCGGAACTAGCCAAATTATAGTTATATATAGAAGTATCTGTAGAGGATTATAAATAGAGAGGTAGAGTGATAGAGAAATATTTATAGATGAGTATATATAGGTATAGATAGGATAGGATGGGTACACAGAGAAGAGTATATATAGAGTATTAAAGATAGATGGGTATACATAGAGAAGTGTATATGAGCAGTTTATATAGAAAGGTGGATATTGGAGAGGAGTATATATAGAGTATTATAAATGAGGAGTATATAGAATACTTTCATAATCCTCAGAATACTTATCCTTCGATAAAGTATCAAATATATGTAAGTATATTTATCTTGTTTTGAACAGTTAAAGATCATTTAAACTATTTACTTCGACCAACTATCTCATTCATTGATTATATTTAGGAAATTTAAAGTATTTTGAGATAGGTTTCATTGGATAAACTCCAGCATATATTCAAACCTATAAGACTCTAGCTTCATTCAAATAGAAGAAATTTTCATAAAGTAAATAAACTCCTAGATAAATATAAATATATATGAATACTTTGTATGTTGCTATATAAATATTTTTTATACTAAAACATAAATATTTTACATTTATATACAATCTTAAGTCTCATACTCTATCAGGCATACAAAAGCGTATATACTCATTTTATTATACGGAAGCGTGTATAATTAGTCTGATAGGCATGTGGTTTCGTAGGCTTAGGAAAAGTTTGAGCAATGCATTTGATTACCACAGAACTCAAATGTGATTATTTGACATTATGTTTTGCCATTTCATAAGTGAAACAACTTCAATGAGATGTTATACGAAATTTGCGTTGAGCGACGATTTAAAAAAAAAAAAACAAAAAAAAAAAAACTTGTTCAAACGAAAATCAAGTTGAAATCGTATTAAATATTTGTTAACAGCAATACAAAATTGCATGTGGAAATAGTTAACAACAGAAAAATGAAAGAAAAACAAAAAATAGTTGGCGATGCAATCGATTTGAAGCGTGGTCAATGCCGCCATATGAAACTCGTTTGGCCATTTGGGAATATCCCCCCCAAATGAGACGAGCAGCAAGCCCCAACTAGCCAACTAGCCATCGAGCCAGCCTGCAACTAAATTGTACAGCAGGCGGGTTTTATTTGACTTTTTTTCTGGCGCTTTTCGTAACCTGCTGTCAGGTTCGCTTCAAATGGACGTCTCAGGCGTTCGACTGGTTTTCCGCAGCCGTTGTTAACTTTACTGCTCAATCTTGGTTTTTGGCTGTTCAAAAAGGATGTGTTTTTTTTTTTTTGCTTATGTTTTTTTTGTTTTTGGTTTTTGAGTTGCGGCATTTGGCGACGTCTTGTTGTCTTTTTAATTTTTTATTTCCGCAATGGCCATTTCTCAACGAGTTGAAAGTGAAACTATCAGCATGAGCAAACAAGTGTTTAAGTAACAGCCATCACCCTATCCAAAATTATTATTATATGAGAGACGTGTTATGATGCCATAATAAGCTTAAGAATTGCCAATTAGTAATGCTGCTGTAGCTTTGCGGCGACTTTAAAATGATTTGAATGCAATTTTTAGCCGAAATTTGATATATTCTTGACATAAAGAAATGCACAATATATGAGCTGGAGGCGTGGCATGAATGATTTCCGCAATATAAATAGCTGAAGTTATCTTATTCTCATGGAGTCCTTAGATATTGACTATGAAATGAAAGAATTATATTAGGAATACTATAAATAAACTATATATATATATATCAGATATTTAAATATAAATATTTTTTAATTTTTTTTTATATTTTATTTAACTAATTATTATTATTTTCATTTATAATTTGTTTTTTTTTTTTCACACAACAATTTTTATATCTGTCTATATAAAATTTATATAATTAATCATTTTTTCGTTATATATTTTTAAAATTTTTTTTTTATTTTATTTAACTAATTTTATTCAAATTATTTTTTGCTTATATTTATTAAAATTATTATTTATTTTATTGATTTTTTTTTTTTAATTCACAACATATCTATTTTCATATAAATATATAATCTGTCTTTATAAAATATATATAATGAATCATTTTTCGTTATATATTTTTTTAATATTTATGTTTATTTTATTTATATAATTTTATTTCAATTATTTTTTTTATATATTTACTTTTATTATTATTGATTTTTTTCTTTTTTTCAATTCACAACATACTTATTTTTATATAAATAATAATTGTATATAATATTTATAAATAAATATTTATCTTTGCTTCAGATATACAAATATATATTTTTTAGTTTATTAATTTTTGTATTTAACTAATTTATTTGTTTACTGGGATTATTATTTATTTTACTTGTATCTTCAACAGCAGACTTATAAATATATAATCTGTCTTTATGAAATATATATAATTAATAATCTTTTCTTTTCTTTCTGCTTCTTTTCCATTATTTAGGTCACTCATCGCACAACTGGACAGGTGATGGTGCTGAAAATGAATCAATTGCGCGCCAATCGACCGAACATGTTGCGGGAAGTTCAGTTGCTTAATAAATTATCTCATGCGAACATATTGAGGTGAGTGCATTATAATACCCTGGACTACATTCAAAATGCTCAAAATGGAGTATACTATTTTGCAATGCCAATTTATGCAAGAGACTGAAGGCGTTGCCACACTGCAGCTCTCTTAAAGCATATACCTTGATCAGCTATTATTATTCTATTAATCAGCTTCAGTAGAGTTGATTTTATGCTGTTTTCTTACCTGTCTCTTACGTGTCTCTCAGTCTATCTCTTTAGCTGATCTATGATCTCCAGATCAACTAGAAGTGTAGATTATGAAATAGTATTAATCTTAAGAATAATTGATGTCTGTTCCATGATAGCTGAGCATGTATATAATAGATATTTATTCTAACTAATCGGAATCATGGTTTTCATTTCATTGTGAAATATATATATTATTTTCTATACCAATTTCTAACCTCTACTTTCTTTCTAGTTTCATGGGCGTGTGTGTACATGAGGGACAACTGCATGCTCTGACAGAATATATCAATGGCGGTTCACTTGAGCAGCTCCTGGCCAATCAGGAATTGTCTCTCAGCGCCGCACAGAAAGTAAGACTGGCCCTTGGTATAGCGAGAGGAATGACTTATGTACACGATGCGGGCATTTTCCACAGAGACTTAACCAGCAAGGTAGGATTGCATTGAGAATGCTCTACACATCTAACTAGAGCTGTAATTAAGAAATTCATTGTCTTTCGAATAGAACGTGCTTGTGCGCCATCTGGCAGATGGTCAATACGAAGCGGTTGTCGGCGACTTTGGATTAGCAGCTAAGATTCCAGTGAAATCGTAAGTGCATAAGTTCTTTCGAGATTTGCTTTAATTGAAAAAAAAAAAAAACTAAATGATTTACTTGCAGCGGCAAATCACGTTTGGAGACAGTCGGTTCGCCGTACTGGGTTAGTCCGGAGTGTTTGAAGGGCCAGTGGTATGATCAGACAAGCGATGTATTTTCATTTGGAATTATTCTTTGCGAGATAATTGCGCGCATCGAGGCTGATCCAGATCTGATGCCGCGCACAGCCTCATTTGGTCTGGATTACCTAGCCTTTGTTGAGCTTTGCCCAATGGACACTCCACCTGTATTCCTAAGGCTAGCTTTCTACTGTTGTCTAGTAAGTACTCTAGCTATGTATAGTATAGCTATACACATATATACTAACATGTATTTTTCCATTGCAGTACGATCCAAAAAGTCGACCTACTTTCAGTGATGCGACCAAAAAGCTAACACTACTTTTAGAGAAGTGCGAACAGGAGTCGAGGTGTGCGAGTCCATTGAGCTCATTGGAGCTAATTAATTGTTCGCCGAATGGTAGTGATATAGAAAACGCAATCACATTGGTCAACACGCCGTCAACTGTCGAAAATATATTTACAGCCCCGGCAGGTGTGTTGACACCGCGCTGCCAGCGTGACGTGGATGAAGATGGTTTTCGTTTCCCCAGTACCGGAATTAGCTGTAAATCGGCCTCGGCTGCCATGCCAGGCACGCCCAACTGGTTGGCCGACAGTGCGGATTATGACGACGAACATATTTTGAAATCACGCGTTCGTCGTGCCACTCAGAAGCTAGAAGCTGAAATTCTACTTCATCGTCGTTCGCTCAGCGAGAACATAATACACTTTCCGCTGCATACATCGCCCAGTGACAAGGCGCGATGTCATCAAATGCAGCGGCAACGATCCTCAACGCACTCGCCGACGCCGCCACGACAAGTGGGTGATCCACAAACAGCTACGGTTCTTCTGCCAACGGCAACAACAGCAACAACAACGACAACAAAACTGTCGGAATCACCATCGATTCTTCCACTGGTGCCGGCGGTCTTGACGCTGCGCAAAGTCGGTGAAACGATGTGCCTTAAAGATCCGCAATACAAACCATCGACAACGAAGGACCACAACGGGGTGAAACCGAATCCCTTTACGGCGCTAGCTCAGCTTCGAGGTGTCAAGAAGATATTGGGTGCCAATCCAAAGACATACGCTGCAGGCGTGGGCGATTTGTTTAGCTCGTGCTTTGAGATGTCGGCGCCATTCTTCAAGGAGCTCGTCGCAATGCAAGCCAAGAGTGCGGCCACAGGCACAGATTTAGAACCCAATCCGAGCGGTGCGTCAATGGCAGCTAACTGTACCGAACCAAAGAGCCTACCAGCATCCCCGCAGCTAACGCGTAAATACAGCGCTATCGAACTGAAATTGCCACAGCGAAACAGCAGCACGGTGGCCAGTGAAACGCCAGCAACGCCTGCGCTTGCAACACCTGTGCTCACCGACATCGACGACTGTGACTATTGCAACTCGGAGGGCGAAGATCTGGACGGCGGCGGCAACTGCGCAGATGCCGAGTCGAGCAGCGATGACAGTGCCGTGCGTCCCTCTGTAATGCCAGCGACACGCAAATACCGCGCCAACTCGCTCTACACGCATCCGCTTTTTCGAGGCAGTAGCGGAACTATTATGAAGTACAGCAATAGCGAGCTTGAAGTTGCGCCGTTGCTGAAGACAAGTAATTCCGCGAATACATTAACGTCATTGAATTTAACCACAACTGATATGATTTCGGGCAATGATCAGGTTGAGTACTGCCAGGAGCTGTCCCAGAGTAGCTTATCGGAAAAGGATGTTACCTCGAAATCCCCCCCACCCGAAGAAATCCCAGCTACTGCTCCACCACCCACAGACTTTGAACTAAATGGACTGAAAAATTCGTGCGATTTGCTGCCGACCAAAAGGAATTTGACCCGGCGCGACTCCATCGAAAGTGGCTTCTTCTCGTGCTTCAATGAGGAGTCAGATGCAGCTACCACAAATACCAGCTATACGAGGCAGCTGTGCGGCATCGGCTCGCTAGTTGTTGGCAGTGGCAGCAGCAGCAGTTGCTGCTACGACCAATTGAAATCATTAAACTTGGCTAATAATAAACTTAAGTGAGTACTGCAAAGTATTTGCCAATACCCAAATATTAATCAAATTTCAATTTTCATTTGCAGTGATAAATTGGCAAGCCTGTGTCGATGCTGCTATTATGCAACGCCTTCATCAACGAGCGCAATTGTGGCTGCTGCAGCTGTCACACAGCAACAACATCACAGTGATTCACCGACACCGTCGTCATCCGTGTTGTTTATCGATAACGAAGCTCCAGTCATCACAGGTGGTGGCAATACATCGTCGTCGACAGCACTTGATTCGACGGATGAATTGGACCCCGAAATTATAGCACCGCCCACGCATCATCGACGCTACACCTGTCACCATTCATTAATGAGCGCAAATGTTGGCGACTCACAGATGACGGCGACAACAGCTGGATTAATCAATCGATTGGCACTTGATTCCGAGATACACTCGCTGCTGCAGCGCAGTCCGTTTGCGACAAATCAATTGCTCTATTGCAAGAATCGCACCTCCTCCATCTACACAGACAGCTCGGATGACATCAGCTCAGATTCGCTGCTGTGGGACGATCGTTCATTTACCGCGTTGCCAAGCACGCGCTCCGCACAGATAGCTAAAATTGTGGAGTACTTTGAAAGGAAACGACAGGAATCATTGCCCGCTTCAATGTACAATCGGAATGGCAACGGCACTGTGGCAGCTGCTGTTGCTGCCTCAGCGCTGGGCTCCAACTATCTGTCCTACGATTCGCATAGATACTCGGACTTTAAGCGGCATCTGAGTCCCGATTCGATTTGTTTCGAGCTGGATAAGAAGCCGCTACAGCAACGCATTATGGTCTGTGAGGGAGCTGTTAAATCAAAATTATCAATTTTCGACAAGAAAAAGCAGCAGCAGCAACAACAACAGCAGCAGCAACAACAGCAACAATTGCAGCAGCAGCAGCAACAACAATCAATGGGAAATGGTCAAGGTGGTTAGCCATATTCGATAAGAACTTCAATTTTTTTTATCTTTCTTAAGCAATTTTCAAAATGTTGGCAGTTTTTTAATTTTAATTTCGGGATTGTGTCTAGGAAAATTTCAAAAACATTTGAGAGCTGGATCAGAATATAACAGAGTTTGCACACGAAATATTTAGTGGTATAGAATTATGATACTCCACTTCACTCTATCTGTCCCTCTGAGTCTGGTTTTGCAATTCAGTTACAATAATTGTTTCACCGATTAAATGTTAGCACTAAATTACTACTATTTAACATACTTATACATATACATATACATATACACATACATATACATATAAATATATATTTTTATAATAGAACTAGAATATAATTATAATTAGGCCCAAATCAAATCATCATCGTATGTTCCCCAAATAGTATGTATAAATTTATTTTGATTTCGGAACAATTTTTCTAATACTTTGTACTGGTTCCTAGTCCTTTTTAATTTATAAATTTATGTTACAAATCTATGCAAAAATGTAGTAAATAATTATATATATATATGTCTATTCAATTGAGAGAAAAGTATTTATTTACATTAATTTAGACTCGTAAGACTTCCAAAAAGAGAAAAAACAAAGAAAGGCATTGCTGTTATAATTATATGTACATATGTGTGTATATCTCTATATCATATTTGTATTTGATATATCTGCGATCTGTTTGAATGGGTCGCACTAAGAGTATATATAATAAAATAAATGTATGATAATACAAGAAAACAAAGGCATGCAAAACATACATATAACAAAATACACGATAGTCTTCATTAGGCATATCTCTTTGATTCCATTTCCTCAGACTGAACTTGGGGTAGGTATTATCAATCGATGCCAATTCAATACTTACGATCTGTCTTCCTTGACAAATCAATCGAGTTCAATTATATTACATTTTAAGTAGGTGGAACAGAAGATATTATCAGATATTATTAGAAACTTAGAGATTTACATGTGTTTTTGTACATATGTATGTATGTAAGTATATACATGTATTGATGTATGATGTATGATGTATGATGTATGTTTTGACATTTGGATATATCCACAATATATACATTGAATCTGGGTACAGTGCAATTTAGAATATACACTTGAGTATATACAAAAAGATATAAGAATTTCATACTCAAGTTAAATATTAATAAAATAATTTAAATATTGTAATTGAAATATTTATTTCAATTGATTTGAAGAACCTTCATTTAAAGATGTCAAGTATACGATCTATTGACTATAAATTCATGTTCTATTGAGTTGATCATAATTTAGAAGCGCTATCATTATCAATTTAATAGCATACCTAAGACTGAGTCTAATTTTTTTCAATTTCATGTGCTAGATTCTTAAGAAATAGCAAAAGCGAAAATCAAGTCATACTGTCTACATAAATTAAGATCTATAAGGTGTACAAGAAGATGTATATAAATATAAGTAAGAACAATACAACCACATGTAATTGAACACTACAAATCGTCCAAGTGAGCAAATTAGATCATCACCATCCATGGCACATATTAAATTGATATGTAACTAAAAGAAAATAAAAAAAATCTAAAATATCATTTGTATATTGTTTCAACATTGAAATAACAATCAATAATCGGGCATATTAATATCACTATTTCACATTCATCTTGGACAAACGAACTACAAAAGTGGTTTCTAACACAAGAAAACACAACTACAAGGAAACGTCAAGGTCGCACATGTAGCTTAGAGCATATCAACAGGTTAAATAAAGAAATTGGATTGAATTTCGCGCCACTGATGAGACTGAGAAGGGAATTTCCCAACAATCGATTAAAGTTCGGCATGTCAATTAATTGTTATGAGCTATAAATAACCACCCTGTTTTGTTAAGGTAATATCAGTCTGTTAATGTTACAGCTGTATGTTAATAACATACTTTGTCGACTATCGATTACATAAAATTACCTTGGCATTGGTGGTCTGTCTCTGGCGGTCTTGACGATTGCTATCGCTATAATAGACGTGCGTATCGAAATACATATAACAATTATCGATGTCTGCGTCTATGTCGATATATATTTAATGCCGGCTAAATTTGTTAAGTGTACATGTGTTTCTTGTTTATAACTTGAAATTGTTTTATCTAACAACAAAGTAATGGACCGAAGCATGCAAAAGCAGCTATACGGCATCTCCCGCGAATCATCGCCAAGTATGCGGCGTCAGAGTATGCCAGCAAACGCTGGCGAACGCAAATCATATTTTGGCGGTAATCAGGGCTTTTCACCCTTGCTTGGTAGTCTAAAGAAAACGGCGTTAAACAATAGGTAAAGTATGTGAGACATTTATAAACTTAATCTCAATATATATCTCAATACAGTCGCCTGAGCCTCTCCGCGCGATCAACCACACAGTCCATACCTGGCATTCGATCTGACTACAATGTGGTGGAGAGCTATGGCCATGCGATACCCGTGACCGTCAATGAGGCCGTCACCCTTGCTGGACTATTTCCGAACACAGTATCAGCGAAAATAACACAAGGCGGATGGGCTTGGGTAAATTCTCATTTGTTATACAGTATTTATGCGTATATAATGTCACATGAATCCTCTGCAGGTTGTGCAAGGACGTCGTCTATTGATTTGGCAGTATAAGGACACGCCTAGTGCAAGCAAAGTGGGCTCGCCGCCACGGCTTGGCAAGCATCACCGCCGCGCCGGCACCTCGGCCCAGTGCCGCGAGCTTACCCTGCCCTACAGTGACATTGGCCACAAGAGCGAATTGGTTAGCGTTTTCCAGACCGAGGGTCAGCAGATGGCCTCGTGCATTGCCGTCTCAGCGACTGGCGACGTGCGCTATTGGTCATCGATTGCACACGATAACAATTCCGTAGACATCTCCATACTGACTGGCCAGGAGTTTGTTCAGCTGCTCAATCTGCCCACGCAGCACGGCTATTTGGCTGTCACCTCCACCTGCACTTTGGTCTTTCTGCGAGTTGGCCTCACCAACGGACGTTATACGCTGCACCACAAGACGATAAAGCCGGCGACGAGTTTCCTAGGCGGCTTTGGCAAACGATTTGCCTCTATGCTCATTGGCATGAACAGTGGAAGCGACAGGGATCAGGTGAGTTGACGTCTTCTACTCATCATAATCCTCGTAAGCTAATTGAAACGAATCTCTTACAGCTTTTGGTTGGAATGTGCTCTGAATGCGATACAGCGAATGGCGAATCAATTGTGGCTGTGCTTTCGGATCGAGCCATTCAGCGTTGGCGTCTCTCCAACAAGGGCAACACGGAGCAGCTGCTGTACGAGGATGTGGAGCTGTTGCGCAAAATGCGTGAAATGCTGCTCTTAAAGTTCTGGAATGTGCGCATGCCCAATGATAATGGAGAGATTGAAATGCACTTTATGGACTTTCAAGTGTACAAAGGACATTACTATATACTCGTTGGGGCTGTCAACCAGGCGCATACGCCCCAGATGTACTACGCCATAGGTAAATCTGATTAATCTTGATCTACTCCATTATGAACTAACCAAGCTGCCTGCTTTCAGTTGTTGCCACGGCACAGGAGGAAGCCATGCAGTTGGAGTGCTTTACGCCGCTGAAGCTGAACAAATTCTTTAATAGCAAAACGGCTCAGGAGTGTCTCAGTGTGCGCATCATTGTGGGACCTTCGCACATGTATTTGTATACACCCAAAGTGGTTTATCCGCTGCTCCTCTCGAATGGAACGCCCGCCGCTGAGGTTGAGGCAGAGAAAGTGGAGTTCCACTTGCACGATGATCGCATCCTAAGCGCCGCCATCTGCAATCATTTGCCGCTCTTCTTTAGCTGCACACATGGCCTGGTCTCCATCACGCCGGGCGACTTTGATAGCACCGATTTGTTGAACATGAGCAGCTGCAATACGCCCGATATGTTTGCGCCCATTTCGTTCAATGCAACCTTCAGTGGCCAGGATCAGAGTGTGCTGGGCGATAGCTCCAATAATTTGCCACTGTTTCAGCTGGATCCGGATGACGTGTATGGTGAACTCAACAATGAGGTGGGACAACTGAAGGCGGCTTTCCTCTACAAGCTGAAGCGCAACAATAATATGGTCAACACAATCCTTGCGGATCTAATGGAAAGCATCAACGAAACCGATCAGAAGGGCGCGCCCCTCGATGCCTATAAATTGGATAGGTAGTGCTCCAATATATATTATATAATAATATTTATAATTAACTGTATGCTTTATAGAATTGTCATCACCATTGCCGAGGACTTGGCTGAGGATCTGCCCATTGCCGATCCGCGCTGGCAGTCGGTCATCGAGGAGCACGATAGCAATCGTCATGCCCTGGGCAGCTCACGCTCCATGCAAATCATCAATCAGCTGCGCGATAAGAGCATTGCCCTGCAGCACTTTATTGATTTCCTGCATCAGTGTTCGATTTGGGAGAAGGTGCGTGGCGTGGCTACACCTAATCTCTCATAGATATCTAATGTTTGACATGTTTACAGCTGAATACAATACCCTGTGGCAGCAACATATTGAAGCCCACGTCGTACATCCTCTCCGATATCAGTGAAAAGATTGTGGCTGCCATGGCGCTGCGTACGATACAGAACAAGGTGCCAAAGCTGGTGGATGGAGCCATTGATATAACCGTCTCGCGCTGGGAGGAGCGGCCGCAGGGCAGCCTGACCATGCAGGATATATTCTATGTGAAGTTGTGCAAGTTTCAGAGTATATATGAGTCCTTGGCCGACATGGTAGATGAACGCATCGCAGCACAGAGTCGCACCACAGCTTCGGTGGCACAATTCATTGCCGACATCAATGGCATTGTGCTGGGCACTCTGGGCCAGGTGCTGAGGTTCCGGGAGCAGCATGCCAACAGCTACAAGGTGCCCGGCAAGGCGCACGAGAATCAGCCCTGGACAGCGACCTCAGGCCCAGCAGGCGTGCTTGATGCACTCATTCGCCTTACAGAGATTACCGTGCGCTATGCCGCACAGTGCGTGAACGAGACGGAACTGAAGCATATACTCTATCAGCAAATACTGGAGCTGGTGGACATTGTGTTGGAGGCGCGAAAGAACTATTTGGAGAGCGTGCGCGATACGGAGAAGCATCAGGTGCTGCAGCAGCAATTCGAGACGCAGCGAAGGGATCTCATTGGCACACTAAGTGAGTAACTGAGAATGAAGATGTTGCTGATGCTGATTGAATCTATCGCATCTATCTTTCATTGCAGTCAAGGAGCGACAGTATGAGTGCGCTGCCAAACTGGCTGAGAAATATCTGGATTTTCCCAGCCTGGTGCTCATCTGCGACGAGACGCAGGACAAGGATCGGCTAGATGAATACACGCGCCGATATGAGGAATATGATTTCTCGCAGTTCGCCATCAATTGGCATTTGCGCCAGCAGCGGCACGCCGAGGTCTTCGAACGCTTCAAGGGCAACCAGACAGCACTGGCACAGTTCATGCGCGATCATCCGTCACTTGGCTGGATTCAGCTCATATTCAACGGCGACTTTGAGCGCGCTGCCAAGGTGCTCTACGAGCTGGCCCAATGCGAAACGGAGTTTGTGGCACGCAAGAAGTCGATGCTCTCGTTGTCCAAGTTGGCTGCCTATGCTGTGTCCGATGTCGATTTGGCGGCACAGCTTGAGAAAATCAATTTCGAGTTGACAATTATTGAGTATCAGACGCATGTGGGTCACGATGTACTGCAGAGTTTCGGCTTTGATCCCACAGATCAGAAGGTGCTCAAAGTAGAGGAGATCATCAATGTAACTACTCAACAAGCATTAGTCTATGATAGATCGGCTCATTTATATTTGTTTGCTTTGCTTGCAGCTCTTTATTGCCGAGGAGAATGAGAGCGCCACCGAAGTCGAGTTCCGCAAGGCCTTGGAGCTGCTCAATTATGTGGATCAGCCGTACGACTTGCGACACAAGATCTGGTGTGCGATAATACGGCGCGACAACTGGACGGACTATGATACGAACAATGCGCTCGACTATATACACAAACTGCTCTTCTACAAGGTGATTGAGCTGTCGCAGCTAATGGGCCAGGAGAGCGACACCGTCTTGCCGCCCATGGAGGACTTTCTGGACAGCGCCGAGCTGGGCGAGCTGCCGCAACAAAAGGCCTTTCAGTATCTGCTAAAGCTGACCTACGAGTACGTGGGCGATATGTTTAAGCCGGCCGAAGATATGGAGCTGTAAACATTTCATTTTTTGGCATTTGCCATTCTTATTAAAGACCTAGACTAAGACTAAAACGACTTTTGATGTGCTCTTGGACAGTTGCTGGCTTTGTTCGGTCCGCATTATAAAATATTATAAACTAAGTTGCTTTGTTAGTAGCTGCTGCTGTTGCTGCTGCTGCTGCCGGCGAAAGTAACTCAAGTGTGGCGAACGGAGTGGAAGCCCGCCAAGTGCCAAGTGCCAAGTGACATGCTGATGGGGCACCAACTCTTAGCCTGCCAGCCAGCCAGCTCTTTAGTTTCGCTTTGAACATGACGGACGAAACAACGCCGCTGACCGCCGGCGGCTCTGGCTCCGGCTATGTTGCACTCCCGCCCTATCAGGGACCCAGCTACGTGTTTCCCGGTGGCGTCTCACCACGTGCGCGTCCTTCCAAACTAAAGCAGTTCCAGTGCTGTGTCACGGTGACATTTATGTGAGTGCTCGAGACGTATCGGAATTACATATATAAAATATATAGAATATACTCTCTGCTGGCACTGACTGCTGGCTATACCAAGTGTGGATATCGAAGCTAGCATCTGCTTTCTATAGTCAAAATTCTCTAAATTCTGCTTTCTAGTCAAGTTCTGAAAGTATTTATTCTAGATTTAATTTGTTTTCTTCTGTGAAATCGCTGATATAGTATGGCTCATCTGAACAAAAGCCCAGGGCAATGCGAACCAATAGTCCATAGCGAAGTCCTTTGATGATACAAACGAATTGTTCTTCTAAAAGCTACATATATAGATAAATTTATAGCTATTTTTCTACCTGTTCATATGTTGTGTGTTTCAGCAGTTGTAAATATATTTATTATTGTTTTTTAGGGTACAAATATACTATAATGTAATGAAATGCCCTATAGATAACATATAGACAAAGAGCACGTCTTACATATCATGCTACACAGCTTTAAATACCCAAATATGTGAATATAAAAACTAGAAAGATTTTTAAAGCTTTGTCTGATTATTATATTTTTTTTTTTTTTTTTGTAAAGTTAATTTTTTTTTCATCTTCACAAGAAAAAATTTAAAAAATAAATTTCTATGAATGAAAATTTGTTTATGTATTTTTTTAATTTACTTATTTGTTTCATATATATTTATTTTATTTTATTTATTTTTATTTTACTTGTTTTTTATTTTATTTATTTTTATATTATTTATTTTTATTTTATTTATTTTTATTTTTGTATTTTTTTATTTATTTATTTATTTATTTATTTATTTTTGCATTTTTTTATTTATTTATTTATTTTATTTTTTTATTTATTTATTTATTTATTTTATTATCTTCAGAAGAATGTCAAATTGAATTTGTGTGATTGCAAATATTTGTATAAATATTTTTATTAATTTTAAGAGATGGAAATCTAAACTAATCTTTATAGTTGGGAAATAATTTTTTAATTTATTTCGGCCAATGGTAATTGATATTGGGTTTCAGTTGACTGCACTGCTCTACTAACTTGCATAACTGGTCAGATATTTTTCTTTTCATTTACCTCGTTATTCTAGGGAATTGATGTAATATCAAATTAAATTTGACTCTTTATATCTAATAGAGATTCTCTATATTACTTCACATAGTTTTTTCTATGACATTAAATCATTGCAAAGAAAATCTCATTCCATTTTAAATTACTTATTAAATTTGTATCTCTCTTCATGCACATTTTATAGGGTATTGAAAGAAAAAGTCAAAGTTAAAAAAAAATGTTTCAATTTTGCTTTATTTTGATATACAAAAGTATTTCAAATTTATCTTTACTGAATCGATTATCATTTCATTCAGCTCAATTGAATCGTGTTTCCATTTGACTTCTCATCTTATTTGTTAGGGTATTAAATCGTTGCCATTCCAATTGGCAATTGTTATTCCCTTTAGCTGTCGTTTGTCATTTGATAGCTCTGTTTGACCCGGCTTGTTAGCGTTTAGTTCGAAAAGGCTTTAACCACAAATCAATTTCACTTTCCTGCCCGCAGCGTCATTGTACTTGCCGCCTTGGGCCTGGCCCTGTGGCTGAGTGGAAGTGGTTACGATGGCAACAGCAGTAGTAGAGATGGCTTGGAGCAGCCCAGCTTCTTCTTCGTCACGAATGAGTCGGTGAGCGAGATGCTGGCGGCTGTCAAGAAGCCCATACCGGATGAGCCGGAGTCGGAGTGGGCGCTGCGTGATGTGGCAGTGGATGCGAGAGCGAATGCTCGTTCGGTAAGTGCGGGCATCAAGGCTCTGGGCGATCGCGAGATCCTGGAGGAGGGACTGCAGCCGAGTGCCATCAATACGCCTCAGTTCCGGCACTATCGATCCCTCAGCACGAATCCCGAGGCGCGCAAGTTGGCGCGACGTGGCTACGTGGAGAACCAGGCCACGCTGGACATTGCCCAGAGTTACAATTATACCAAACAGCCGGGCCGGAGTAATATTGGCGTGGGTCCGGTTATAGTGCTGCCGGATCCGCCGCAGCTGCGAGTCGACTGCGACTTCAATGAGCGCTACAGGCGCAGCACGGGCGTCTGCAACAACAAGGAGCATCCGCGCACCTATGGCGCCTCCATGGTGCCCTATCGCCGTATGGTGGCGCCGGACTATGGCGATGGCATCGCCTCTCCAAGGACGAGTCATGGAGTAAAGGAGTTGCCGCCGGCTCGCCAGGTCTCGCTGAGCATACATCGCTCCAGCTATGAAACTGATTCGAATTTTACCGTTATGCTGGCAGTATTTGGACAATTCCTGGATCACGATATTACGGCCACATCGCTGACCACAGCGCAGGAGGGCGAGTCGATCGATTGCTGTGCACTGGGCACTCTCGAGCAGCACCCGGAATGCTTCCCGGTGCACATCCTCGCCGACGATCCGTACTACAAGCAGTACAACCTGAGCTGCATGAACTTTGTGCGCTCGGCGCCAGCTCCGACGGGCAGATTTGGACCGCGACAGCAGTTCAACCAGGCCACGTCCTTCATTGACGGCTCTGTGGTATATGGCAATCTGGAGCAGCGGCAGCGGCAGCTGCGCAGCTATATCAACGGCACCCTACGCATGTTCCTCACCGACGACGGCCGCGAGCTGCTGCCCATCTCCCCCAATCCGGAGGACGGCTGCAATCGGCTGCAAATGACGCGCGAGGGCAAATACTGCTTCGAGTCGGGCGACGATCGGGCTAATGAGAATCTGCTGCTCACCTCGATGCACCTGCTGTGGGCCAGGCACCACAACTACCTGGCCCGGGGACTGCATCAGGTGAATCCCGACTGGGACGACGAGTGCCTCTTCCAGGAGTCGCGCAAGATCCTGGGCGCCCAGTTCGCGCACATTGCCTACAACGAGTTCCTGCCCGTGCTGCTGGGCCGCAACCTGAGCCAGGCTAAGGGTCTGCTGCCCGCTCGCGATCAACTCGACGCTCCTGACACCTACGATCCTCAGGTGGATCCCAGCATTGCGAATTGCTTTGCGGCAGCCGCCTTTCGCTTTGCTCACACGCTGCTGCCGGGTCTGTTCAATGTGTCGCGGGACAACAGCACGCCCGAGGCCATCGAGCTGCACAAGATGCTTTTCAATCCGTTCTCGCTGTGGGCGCCGCATGGCATCGACCACGCCCTCCAGTCGGCAGCCAATACGCCCGTGCTGCGCGTCGATCCCTTCTTCTCGCTGGAGATCACCCAGAAGCTTTTCGAAGGCACAGCCGAGGATCGCGTGCCCATTTGTGGCCTCGACCTGGTCTCGCTGAATATACAACGTGGCCGCGATCATGGCATACCCGCCTACCCAGTCTTCCGTCGGCATTGCCAGCTGCCGCCTGTGGACACGTGGGAGCAAATGGCCCAGGCCGTGGACAACTCAACTTTGGTCTCCATCCGGCAGATCTACGAGTGGGTAGCACTTGGTTAACTCTCCCTCTCTCTCTCTCTCTCTGCTCTGAGCTTAACTTTCAATTCCCCTCTGACAGTTCCCCCCAAGATGTGGATCTCTATACGGGTGCGCTTAGCGAACCGCCGCTAGATGGCGCCATCTTTGGCCCGCTGCTCAGCTGCCTCGTCTCGGATCAGTTCATGCGTCTCAAGATCGGCGACTCGCATTGGTATGAACGCAAAATGGGACCACAGCGGTTCACGAAGCGTAAGTTTACCCTATATAAATATATATAATATAATCTATATATATACCACATCTATTCTTCCATTTGCCTGCAGCTCAACTGGCTGAAATATACAAGAGCAGCCTGGCTGCCATCATTTGCCGCAACTCCGATGGCATTGAACGCGTGCGTCAACATCTCATGGAACGTGAGCGTTTGGATGGCAATCGCTATGTGAACTGTGTGGACCTAGAGGGTTACGATTTTGATTTTGAGCCTTGGGCAGAAGCGAATGCAGCGCCACAGCTGCACAGAGCGAGCTTCAGTCAAACCGATTCCCTAGTGCGAGTATTCGATATTACAAACAATACAAATGCAACTCAAGTAACTGTAACTAACGCTGAATAATAAATGTTAATTATATATGATTACATACATATGTATATATACCTTTGAATCAATGAAACTCGTCTAAGATTGACAGTTTAAATTCTTCTTAGATCTAACTTTCGTTAAAGTTTCAAAAATACTTGATTTAGATTCGAAATTAATATAAAATCCATTTAATTTTAAGCTAAAATTAAAAAACTTTGCTCATACAATTCCTCGCAAAATTTTATCGCGCATCTTATTAGAATTTTCATATACGACGAATTCCAATTCGAAAATAAATAAGTTGAGTATTCGTTACGATTCTTAGACTTCACAATTAAAATCGATAATTGGGCATTTATTATATTAAAAACGTACCCTGCAACTTAAAATCGATAAATATAAGTAAGTTTTGAAAAATAACTGTTAACCGTTTAAAACTTCATGCTCCGTTCGCAAGATGAACCGAGAGAAAACATACTCACTAGCCACTGTTACTCAATCGTGCACTAGCTCTATCTCTCTCTCACTCTGATCTGACCCTTTAGTTCTTTTCGTTTTGCTTTTCGGTTGGGCGCTCTGCGTTGAGCCATTCGTGTGACGCTCGTTAAGCGAACATCGTTTAGGTAGCAACACGACACGATTGGCGCTCGCGCAACGAGGGTCAGCAAGTGAGAGCAGGTAAACGCAACGATTCTATGCAAGTGGTCTTCATTCTCACACACATACGCACACATCCACACTCAGTCACTCGTAAGCTGTTGATGTGTTTAACTAAGACAGTCCCTCGCATGCACACCAACACATATACAAAAGCTGTCCGATCACAAGCGAACTTAAAGTGTGAGTGAGACATACGTATTTGCAGACATTAGGAATTAGTCAACAGAATTTGCGAGCTCTGCTAACAAAATTCCAACAAGAATTTTAATGCTCTTGAATTTTATTTATACAATCAAAATTAAATAATAAAGCTAAAAATATCGTTGATATTTTCTATTTTAATAAATATAAATAAATAACAAAATGTTAATTGTTAAATAATTGAAGAGCCAAAGTCAATTAATTGCCCTCGCCTTATCTATCGCTCAGTTCTGCTCAACTCAGCTCAGCTGTTCTCTGGGGCAGTGGCTGATGTAATCCCAAACATGTCATTGCAGCAGCCAATAATCCATAGCGCTCCACTTACCGAATAGTAGTAGTGGTGTCCACACGCATTAGCCAGGCAGCAGCAGTGTGCCATTGGTGGCCAGGGCGAGGGTTACGGGTGGCGACGGCGATGTCAGGATTGTGGCAGGCATGCGTACGGGCCGACAGGTGGTGGCCGTGTCATGGTAGTAGGCCAGAGCCAAGGCAGTGAACAGAGTCAGGCCAAATGCTATCCAGAGGCAGGCGGAGCACAGACGACGAGCCTTCTGCCACCAAGGATCCCAGCTGAACGGCAGCAGCTCCTCCAGCGACAAGCCGTACGAATATCTGTCCAAATATAATATGTGTCTATTAATTATTTAAGGCAATGCGACAGTTAAGCGTGTGTTTACTCAGCAGTTGTAAAAATGGGTTCATAATCCTTTGCCTCCTTGTTGGGCAGCAGAATGATGTGCGGCTCCTGCTGCTGCTGTTGCTGCTGCTGCTGCTGCTGCTGTGCTGCCAGCAGCGCAGTTCGCTCGTTGCAGGACATGCTGTTGTTGCTGTTGTCCTTTGTCTGTGTCCGCTTGGTCGTGGCTGTCACCTGGGGCGACAAGCGACTCCGTTAGCGCACAAATGAAACTAGCATCTGGCTTGGCGTTGGCTTTGTTTGCAACTTAAATTAGCTTTGTCGCTGCTGCCGTTGGCAGCTTGCATTTGGCAAAGGGTATATTGTTTTTCATATGCACTATGTAACATTTAAAGAGTCTATATAAATTGAAAAAAAAAAAAAAAAATAATAATATAGGTTTTACTTTAATCTGCATGAGATAGAACATAGATTGTTTAATTTTATTTTATTTTATATTCTTTTTTTTTAGAGGGAAAAGTATTTTTATGAGATTCCCAGGGTTGGGGTATTTCAACAACAATAAGTCAAGACTTTTGTTAACAATCGAATTTATTTATTTTAATTTTCCTCAGCATTTTTTGAGCTATATATACAATATAAAAAATAAAAATAATAATATATATGATATAAATTAAAAAAGGAGTAAATTATTTATAATATTAAAAAAATATATATAAATATTTACAGTTGCATTTTTTTAAGAATTTTAATTTTATATAAAAGAATATGTAAAATTTTATATTCATTTTTTCATTTTTTTTTTTAATTTAATCAAAGGGTATTTCATCATTAACATCTCTAGACTTTTCCTGGTGTTTGTTGTTTTTATTGTTTTATTGTCTCTTTTTGAGTTTTTTTTCTTTCAGATTCCTGTAAACAACTTTATCGCCAACTTATTGTTGCTGTTGCCTTTGCTGTTGTTGTTGTTGTTGTTGTCTCAGTCATTTTTCAAGTCATCTGCGCGCATCTTCCGCCTCGAGCTCGAGATTTGCACCGATTTCTCTTATCGTAGTCGCGCGTGTCTTGGTTTCTTGGTTTCTTTTATTGTAGATCCCATGTAATCTCTTGCATAATAGCAATTGTCTGGCAATTGTCGCCCAGTTTCACAGCGCCAGGCCCCGCAGATAAGCCCCAGCTGTTCCCAGATAAAGTACACAATGTTCCACTTATAAACTTGAGTTTAAGACAAATTTTTCTTTTATTTTTGATTTTTGTATTTCGTTTGTTTTTTTTGTTTGTTTTTGTTTTTGGGTTGGGTTAACATGCTTGGAAATACATATAAGTAAGTATACCTAAGTCGTATGCTCGACTCTAGACTCTTTAAATAATGCCATGGAATTCCCTAAGTACTAGACCTATTTAAGTATATCTGGTTAAACATCAAGTTCGTATATCGTGCATAAATACGTTTATGGTTAGTTTTCTTTTAGGGGGGATTTTCACATATTTGGCTAAAGATTTCGTATATTTTGTGGGGAGATTATTTTCATATATATAAATATGTAGTACAATATATAGTTCGAATAGAAAAGTGTTGACCCACACAATATGCTATAATACCTTGAGTAGTTAGTATTTTATTTATTGTAGCAAAGTATGGTTTTTATTTTGATTTACTTAGGCTAAGATATCGAGAGAATATCTGAAGTAAAATTTCATTTTTTTTTTGGTTATATAATAGGTATATGTATAGGGTCTAGAATAATATAATATATCAAAAATGTAAAGAAAAATTTGAATACAAAATACATTATAAAAAACACGAAATGATTTATATATAGAATATTTATATGAGAAATATATAATTTGGATTTGAAAAGCAACGAAAAAAAGTGTTTGTTCCAACTGAAAAAGAAAGAAGTATTAAAATTAATCAAATTATATGATTTAATATAGCCTTTATTATATATATATTCATATCTCTTACTTTTTTTTCTGCTTCTTCTTCTTCTTGTTTTTGGTAAATCTACAGAAGTACATACCTAAATTCTATATCGGAAGCACTTTACTCGTTTTATTTGCCTTTGCCTTGAAGTTAATCAGTTAATCATTTAATCAGATTTATATATATATGCTATGTGTCTTATGATAAGATTTCGCTTTTTAGCTAATTTTATTATATTTCTGTCTTTCTTGGACTGTTCCATGCTGTAGTGCTACATTCTATTCGAATCTAACCTGATTCTGTTTACGTTTAACACGTAACGCCTGTTAACTTCCAGTTGGGTTTTCTTATACTCGTTCACGATGTGATAAGAGTAGATTAGTTTAGATTTGCGTAATGTACGTCTGAAGCTGGAGACTCGCATGTATTCTCCTCTCAAGAAAATTTCTGTTTAATATTTTTATATGGAAACATTCGCCTAAAGTCGAGAAGCTCGAATCAAAAAAATCGGATATCTTTTGATCTGATCTACAGATTGACTAAAAACTATTTATAATCACTCTATCGATAAGAACATCTGTTAAATTTGTCAGGTCTTCCAATTGGACAATTTCCAATTAGATTTCCCTTGTGAAAAATCATTAGTTGCTTGTGAAACATGAACGAGTATTATGCAGTCGAACATTCCCTTTCGCTTTCAATTTTACTTGTCCAAAAAAAGAATTAAAAAAATAAATAAATAAATAAATAAGAAATCGAAACAAAATTGAAATAATTGAAAAATTCAATTTTAATTTTCATATAACTTAAGAGCAAAAGACATTTCAAGACATTTCAAGTGATAGATGTAATTGTATTAAATACATTTCTCGACTATATGCCTAACTTAAGTTAATTCGATATTAATCGTATATTTCTCTATTCTTGTTTATTATATTCTTTGTTTGGGTACAGTTCTATATCTAGATTTGGCGCATTTTTCCCATCAAGTTTTTTAGGTTTTCAATATACATATATATATATCTGTATATATTTTAGATATTTCTATATATATATATATATATATATATATATATATATTGGTAACCATTCAAAATGTTTTATTAAAAAAATAGAATAACATTATACAAAAAATACAATTTCATTTAACAAACATTTTGGTGTTATGCCTTAATATCATAATCGTTAATCGTTAATCATTAATCGTTAATCGTTTATCGTTTCATAGATGACAAAGTGAAATGAAAATAGTCTTTCCAAGTAAGTAGATTTAGATTTAGATTTAGTTTTATATGTAGTGCAGTGTAGTGAAACACTGATGGTCGTACTAAAAAGTGCCGCAATTTCAATTGGTCGGAGTTGTATTTGTATTGAGTTGAGTTTAAATTTTAATTACTACAGAAGCTGTTAGTAGTTGCTTAAAAGTGCGTTGACTAGAAATAGTTGTTGATTAAATATATATATATATATTTATTATTTATTATTTTTTTTAATATTTTAAAGAATACATTTTCTAGGGCTTACACATGTATTAAATTAACAATGGCTGATTGTGACAATTAATGGAGAGACAGTTTGAATTATTTATATATATATATATTAAGTACAGCTATAACAAACAACAACAATGATAATTATAATAATAATAATAATAATAATAATAATAGTTGTAATCATAATGACTCGAATTGCATTAAGAACATTTCAAACATAGAGACAAGCTAATACACATATATATATATATATCATATCTCAAATATCATTTATCATTTATCGTTTATCGTTTATCATTTATCGTTTATCATTAATTTGAATGCTGCTTTTATATATAAATATTTCATATATATATATATATATATATATATATATATATATATATATGTAACTGAATGATCACGTTGCTTGTTTGCTGAGCCCGGGGCAGCCTTTCTTGTATTTACATTACTTAATATGAAACAATATATATATATATATATATATTTATATATATATATTGATATATATTTGTTTAAAATAAGCCACACCTAGAAACTAATTAAACATTACAATTTTTAATATTAACATAAATTTTACATAATTCTCAATAGTTCTATATAGCAGTGAGAACATACATTATTATCTTTATACATATTAGACTTGAATCATAAAAATAAAAATATTTCTCTCGAATATATATATATATATATATTCTCTACAGCTTCGCTACAGCTATTTGGGGTTTTTTCGCATTTCATAGCACGTTCTGCTTAGACCATGATGATATCATATGCCTCCAATGTGCTCACAATCAAATATACAATCCAGAGTAGGAATAATATCGACGCATACATCCATTTGCTGATCGTGGGTCCACCCAATTCGGCGCGTATCGATTTCGAGGATCGTCGAATCATCATAACTGATATTGCAATGACAGCCTCGCCACAGAAGAGCGTTACAGCAAAGCCAATGCTGAAAGGTTTTGTAGTGTTAGGCACAACTATTATAGATAGATATCAATTGTCATTGCTACTTACGTTCCGGGCTCTACATTAAATGTTGAGCCATTTACCGCATGATATATCGAGGCGATGGACCACGCCAGGCCAATGCCCAGGAATACGTTAACCGCATTGCTGCCCGTTACATTGCCAATGCAATTGTCTGCAGTCTGATCCTGCTTGGCAGCGATGATGCTGGCAAATGTATCTGCAGGGCAAATTGAGAAACAGATAGTTCATGAATTTATTTATAGAGTATTTCTTATCAGGAGAATAAAGCTCTTTGTATTCCGTTACACACACGAAATTTTAGCATGAGGATAAACTTTAAACCATATTTTATTCGGAAGCTATAGTTAATTCTAACTTTAATTCTAATATTCACAGGACATGAGGATAAAATTTAAGCTATATTTTATTCGGAGGGTATAATTAATTCTAACGATACTTTATTTTATCTTCAAACGTTTCTACAATTCAAATTTGTACCAATCAATTTATTATAGGGCTAAGAAATTCTTAGTTTTAGACTAGCTAATTGTACAGCTTGAGCTCCTTTGCTTTTCAGTCTCTAATTCACATATTTTCATGACTATCTATCTGTATCTTTAGTTGATATCTATCTGAATCTTTAGGATTACAAATACTTATAATGCTTTTGGATTTAACAAGTTTCACTTTAACATAAGCATAACATTTACTTTAACAGCAGGATTAACTATCATATTACCTGGTATACTGGTGCCTAGGGCCACAAAGCAAATGGCTGTCACCGAGTCTTTGATGTTGAGTACACAGCCGAAATAGGTAGCCGCATCTCCGATGACAGCGGTTAGAACGCCAATGACAAATATTGAAATGACAAAGGTGACATAGCCGCCGCATATATCTGTTAAAGGAAAATGATTTGCAAATCCATCGAATGGCAAAAGTTAGCGTTTCATTTTACCTGTGGGCGGCACACATGCAAACAGCACCTTCCAAAATAGGCAAATGAAATGGCTGATATAATCCATGCATTTCGGTACCTCCTCTCCTACATCCTCTTCGGCATCGAAATCATGCTCATCAGCTGAAGAGATAGAAATAGATATACGTATAAATATTGATATATAAAGTATAAATATCTAGCGAGAGATCTAGATTTAGGATAATCAAGATATATTGATATATACTTGGATACACATAGCTCACCTGGTACTACAGTTAATGCATCCTTGAACTGTTCCTTCCACGACGATGTGCCCAACACAGATGAAACGTTTGCTCGTGCGACTAGCTTGTCCACAGTAGTCTATAGAGATATACACACATATATATATCTATATAGTAATTTAGCTTTTATTTGACAATATTACGTATACGCCACATACAACACATACTCATAGCGACACACAAGCACAAGCACAACGGAAACAAAGCATTTCATTTGAAGATTAGAGACAATTAGGTGCTTAGTTGCACGACAGGTGCTAGCCAGGTGTGTTTAGCTTAACAGCCAAGTGTTACAACAATAGCACACCTGAGACACTTTATGCTCTCATCGTTCCGTTGTCGTGTCATTGTTATACCCATTGAAATGCCACAGGAAAGTGTGATGTGATATGGATAAGCTGTGAGCTTATCTCAAGTATATATAGTAGATATATGTATATATCATAATAGTAGGCCATATACTTGATTAAAAGAATAGAGAGTCAAAGAGTCAAAAGAGTCGAAGAGTCCAAATAATCTTTAGGTATTTATAAAGGTGATCGATAACATATCGATAACAATTTCCTAAACATATCTTTAAGATTTCTTAGCCTCGATTCAATTTTTATAGGTCATCTTCTAGTCGACTATCCATTGGTCTCTAGCTCCTGCTTGTTCTCTCTGGCTCTGCACATTAAGCTGTCTGTTGTGGTATGTGCACAAGGATCATTATCATGGCTAACAGTGAGTGTTGTCTGTGCGTGTACATGTCCGTATTAAGTGTCCTCTCACTTACAACAGATTTCACAGCTGTCAAGTGCATTTGAAATCTGTATTCATATTGATATGCTTGTGGCTTACCTTGAATTCCACGCTCTCACGTATCCGGATAGTTGTTGTGGTCAGCTCTCCGTTTCGTGGCTTGCTCATTAGCAATATGCGTTCGAGATCTGTTAAATCATGAACATTTTTCTTTTCCACCTGCTTGATTTTCTCTAGTAGTTCATCGTCTATAAATGTAAATCCAAATTAGTGTATAATATAATGCAATAGAACTCGGGCATTTAACCAGAATTCTTCAGATCAAAACACGCATAGATGTATATATACATTTACATATGTATGCATATATAGACATACATATATGTTGTTTGCCACAAATACACACACATACATAAACATAGAGAGTAAAAGTTTGCTAATTTTAGAGAATCTTTTGGAATTTAATGCAGTTGCTTGCAGAAATAATTTTATTTTTATGGATTCCGAATTGCTACAGCTCAAACATAAAATCAAATCAAGAAAATCTACACAGAGATAGAAACAGATACAGATACAGATACAGATACAGATACAGATACAGATAGAGATAGAGATACAGACACAGTTACAAATACAGTTACAGTTATAATTATAATCACAATTACAGTTACATTTACAGCTACTGATTGCATGCAAATGAAGCTAAATGAAAATGAAAAGTTCGCTTAGAATTTCTATGAAATGTTTTAATGAGTTCTTAAATTATAAATTATATGAAAAAATATAAATATTGTTTAAAAATTTTACACTGTAATTTTGATAATAAAAAAATCTATTAATAGAAACTTTAATATTGCATATACAGCCGATCTATAGCTTAAACATTTCATTTGATTCACAATAATTTCACCAATTTTACAGATACTTTCAAGCGTGGATTAGTAAATAGTCTGGAACTTAAGGAAAGAAGTCTTAGAGATTATCTAACTTTAGAGCTTGATTAAAAAGTATTTCTACTGAGTATATAACTTATCAATTTCCCAACTTTTCATTTCATATACACGTTTTTCACAGAAATTTAAATTCTTAAAACGAACAAAGTCATCTGACTAGAACAGCTTCATTTCTCTTTACAACAAAAAGTTTTGGATTTGCAAATTATCTGAAATTGTTAGAGTTTAGCAAAAGTTATAAGTATTATCTAAAACCAGTTTTAAATGCCAATGCAAATTGATTATTTGTTATAGAAACCAAGAATTTTTATAATACAAGAAATATTAAAAAAAAATTAAATTTTTCACTCATTTTCCACACTGTTGAGTGAATGTTTTTAGATATTTGACCAAACTAAGATATAAGCAGTTATATTTGTACATGTTAGATATGCATAGATAGATCACTTAGAGAACATGCAGAGAGAGAGAGAGAGAGAGACACAATTACAATAGTTGTTGATATAAGGATGACTCACAAGTATGATCTCCAGTGTGATTTTCTATAGACAGCGATTGAATACGTGGAAGGTGACAACAAATTGGATTTTTTTTTGAGAGAGAACAGGAATATTTAAAACAAAATATTTTTGGTTTATTTATTTGAAATGCAAATAGAAATTGAATATTTTGGTTATTTTGCAATTTTTCTTTTTTCTTTCATTTGCTATGTTCAGTTAAGAAAATATTTTTATTTAATGCATTCAATCAATACAAATTTAAATGATTTTTTTATTGTTCTTTGCGGTTTGTTTTTTTTTTTAGCTTTAGCTTAGCTAATATACCCTGTTATTATGCAATCGGTGGGGTTGCTCTAACATACACATAAACCAACAAGAGACTAATACACTGAGAACAACATCTGCTGCGATTATGTTTAATCAAAAGCCGTTCACAAAATCAAATTTGGCCAAAAAAAAAAAAACAAAAAAAAATACACACACAGATAAAAAAGAAAAACCATAGGGGTATTCCACAAAAAAAATTCCAAAAATTAATAGAAATTATTCAAGAATATCTTGTGTGCATTTACTTACAAATCGAGTTGATGCAGAATCGTTAAACGATTTGTTATGTATATGTATATATATTTATATATATATTGTCGATGATATTTCGTATCGAGTTCGAATTCAAGTTCGAGTTTCGGGGCACAAACAGAAGCGGGCACAAGCGCGTGTTACGTCGAGCATAGAGAAGTTTACCAACAAAATGTCTTTAACCAAATTTTGCCCAAAAACTTTATTTCAATTGAAGACGAAACGTGAGCAAAATTTTCATATACTTTATCTCGTTTTTTTTTTCTCTTTTTCTTGCTTGATCCTAACTTTTTTTTTAGACAATTTCTGCGTCGAAAAAGCGCAATTTTTTTTTGTTTTCATCTTGTTTTCCAGCATGCGTTACATAATATACAAAAACTAACACACACACATACAAGGACTTTTAAGACTTAGACATAAAGGATATGGAGACACACACAGATATTTTCTATATTATGAATGACTGATTCCTGGGTCTGGGTGTATAAATCAAGGCTGTCCAATAGAGTTTGAGTGAGTCACAAAAATGTGTTTTATATTGGCTTTGGATAATTTCTTTTTGCCATCAGTCAGTCTTATTGGTTGATGGGTATATACAAAAATCAAGTTCGCTAATCTAGAAATATCTGAAATCATAGCTTTAAATCTCTTGCTTTCCAGTGAATGAGTATTATGCAGTCAGGTTGACTTTAATTTTTGTTACAATTATTATTTCCATAATTTTTTTATTTATTAATTTTTTAAATTTTTAAGTCTTAAATTTTTTTTTTTGCAGCCAAGATTTGATTAATGTCAAAAATGTGTGTGGAATAAAAATGGAAATAAAAACAAATTGTAATGAATTTCGTTTACAGTGGAACGCAGCACATGAAAAGCCTTTTGATATGTGAAATTTTGCAAGCTTTTTTCTTGTTGCTTTTTATATATCTTTAACTGAACATAAACACTTTTCGTGAATTAAAGATGAAGTTAAGTGAGTGTTACAAATACTTTTACCTACCAAAAAATCGATGGAAAAATGATTCCTTATTTGTGTCATCTGCGTGAGGATAATTGCAATGGTTGTTGTTGTTGTTGATGTTGTTGTTGTAGTTGTTGTTGTGTGTGTTATCAAATATTACATACACACATACATAGATTTATATATTATATACGGGGAATCGGATTAGTTTTGTTCAAAAGTTACATTAATGCATATGATGTGAAATTTATTCATATATATATATATATATCAATATTATTTATACTTATATTAAATACAAAATTTCAAAATATTAAAAAAAAATAAAAATACTGAGTGCAATGGACTGCAGGAGGGGGACGAAAGGGCAGCTACATACAGAGTTGATACCAAACAAAATAAAAAACAAACTAGTTCACGTATTGAGAATACTTTAAAAAGAATGCACATATTATAATTCAAAAGATAGATAAGACAGCCAATTATGAATAGTTGAAAAAATACATAAATAAATCATGAGAAATATTTAAATGTCCTAAAAAAAAAAAATGCACTAAGGCGATAGATAGAATACCTTATAAAATAAATTTAAATACTTTATTTAGTAAGAAAAATATATATTTGAAAAAATAAGATATTTAGTTTCATATTATAAAGAATTGGTTTGATTTAAATTAAATTAAATAATTTGAGGTGTATATTAAATCTTTTTTAGATTTAATTTTTTTATTTATTTATTTATTTTTTTTTTTTTTCAAAAAATAGCAAAATTTGCTAAAAAGAAAAATAACAATTAAACTATTCAGTCTAAAACAGATTAATAATAATTGAAATAAACTATTAAGATATCTTTGAAAAAAAAAATTTGTTTATGGAATAATAAAAATATAAATTTACATATATATTTTTAAAACTAAAAAATTGTAAAATAAAAAAAAAATATTTTTTTTCTAAAAAACACACTGAATAATAATAATATTTTTCTCAGTTATAAGCTGAATAATCTAAATTATTTATCATAATTTGAAATTTTAATTTTTTTTGTATAAAAATCTATAAAAATTTAATTCAATTAATTAAAAATGTATTTAAAAATATATTGGTTTTAATTAAAAATAAATAAAAGTTTCACTTTTTAATTAGACTAATTAATTGTTCTATATTTTGTTTTGTTAGCTTTCTTTTTTCTTTCTTTTACTACTTCAACCGCTTCAATTTGCCTAGCGAACAACAAAAAAGGATTCTTTGCCAAAAAAGAAAAAGGATTAACATACAACATCAAATAAAACACAAAACTAAACCGAGCACTGTGGGAGCTATACACATACATATTTTTAATATATATTTATATGTATATATAGTTGCTCTGTGCTTTAGAAATTTGCGCTTTTTGTTCGCAATTATCAGAATAGAAATTTCACGCTGGGCGCGAAAAGGGAATTCGAGTTAAGAACTTAAGGAATCGTAACCCAAGAATTGTTTGTATTTATCACTTATTATTCTGTTTTGTTTTGTTTCGTTTTTTTTTTTCTGGTTTCGTTCGTTTTCAATTCAAATAAAATTAATTAATTGCACAATTCAAGTCTTACGGTAGTGAGCGGAATCTAGAAGCACAAAGAACACAAACGAAAAAGAGACCAAAAACAAATTATGCAAGGAAATCAAACCAAGTTTAGTTTCTAAGAGTAAACTGTGCCACTTGATGATTGCCTTCAAATCATTCAAATGGCAATTGCCAGTAGCTATATATATATATATATATATATATATATGTGTGTGTGTGTGTGTGTGTGTTGTCTAACTGCGGTTATTGCCTTGGTAACAACAGCTCAAAGTGTGCCCCATTAACTTTATTAAAGAAAATTCAGATCCATTTTGTGGCACTTTTTGGGCTGCTGGCTCGAGTTCTTCGTATAATTTGGTTAACAGCAAATTGAGTTTGTTTTGCTAACACACACACACACACACACATACATATATATATATATATATATATATATATATATATATATATAGCGAGAGAGAGAGAGAGTGAGATCAGGAAGTAAAATTTTATTTTTTTTTTTTTGTTTTGTGTATGTGTTGGGAAAAGCCAGTTTGGGTTTTATTTTTCTCTGCTTTTTCAGTGCTTTTAAAATTGAGTTCGCAACCTGTTGGCCAAAAATAAAACGAAAACTCACCTGGCGCCAGCGTCGGTTCACCAATGTTCACTTTGAATTTGACATCCTTCTCGTACGTACTCTCCTCGATTATGGGTATCGTTATGTATTGCCTGCAAAGAAAGAAAAAAAAAATAATGATTACAATTTAAATCAAATCAATATAAGCGCACAGCCTTAACGTGGCCATAACTAAAGGCCGCATGCCTTTGGCTAAATGGCCGTAATCTTGACACTGTACAAAAGCATTTGGAAATTTATTAGACGGCATTAACTAGACTGTGATGAGAACAAATAGACTCTCTGAACCAAACCCGCAACACTGCAAAATCAATTGCCAAAAACCAAACAGCTGAAAATAACAACAAATATATATTACGTATACGCAGCGTAGTGCTCATAAATATGTGCATTATTCAGGCGATGCAATGAAATGTTTGCTAGCATAAAGAATTATTGTTAAAACATGTGGGTGAGTGAGAGAGACAGAGAGAGAGAGAGAGACAGAGATTTGATTTGGCAATGTGCCAAGACCAGCGCAAATCCAATTAAAATACTCTACAGCAAAGCAACTATGACAGATGCATCTACAAGACTATGAAGCAATATTTATACAATATATATATATAAGCTTCAGCGGATTAGGCTAACAAATTATATGGGCATGAGCAAGGCATGTCAGCTGTATCTATGTCCATAAAACATAAAGATTAGCAGAATGTAAATTTTTCTTACAAATTTATAAATTAAAAAAAAATAATAATAATAATACAAAATAAAATAAAAGCAATTAGTTAAAAATAGATTTAAATAAATTTAAGGTACAAAAATATGTAAATTAATATAATAAAAAAAAAAATGAATAAAATATAAATTAAAAATAAATAAAAATAAATGAATTAAAAATAAATAAAAAATAAATAAAATATAAATTAAAAATAAAAATAAAATAATAAAAAAGGGTAAAGGAAAAATAAATGAATTAAAAATAAATCTAAATAAAATAAATCAAATAAAAACAACTATTAAATAAATTTGAAAAATAAATAAAAACAATTTTTTAATAAATTAAAAAAAAAAATAAGTAAAAATAAAATAAAAAATAAATAAAGTAATAGAAAAAATAAATAAAAAAAAAATAAAAAATTAAAATAAATAAAGCAAATAAAAAACTTAGATAAATAACTAAATACATTATTTTCATGATTTATTGAAAATCAAACATTAATTAAAAAAATATGTCAATCTTAAAATGCACAGACATTTTTTTATATTTAAAATAGATATTAATTAATAAATTTTCTTATCAAACTATCATTTACTTAATCTCTTAAATGCACATTCAAAGAATTAACAAGATTTCCACAGACTTTTTAGCCCAGTTAGTGAAATTAAAATTATTATTTATATTATAATGCATTTATAGAAATTTAACATAGATATATAAAAATACATAGCATAGAAATAGATAAGTGTTACAATAGATACTTGTGGGTTCTAAAAATAGGCAGAAGAACTCGAAGCCTTACAATCTCAGCGATAGGCTAAGACGAAGGCTGACTCTTACAACCTTAGTAATTGTATAAGAATAAACCAATATTAAGTCAAAGAAACTCATAAATAGATACTCAAGATTTCAGATTTGATACTATGCATATGATAGATAACCCGGAAACAGAAGAATAATATTATATTATAAATTTATTATCAACTCCCTTTCACATTAAAGTTCTCTTACATACTCATTTCACATATTTCTATAAACTTTTGCATATTTATTACACAAATTTGATATTTCTTAGGGCATTTAATATGCGTCTGACCTCAACAAACAATTCTTGCTTGTCTCAAAATGCCACAAGTTGTTTGGTTAGCGCCAGCAGGCACATAATTTGTGGGTCTGATAAGACGAGTCAAAGTGGCCTCAACTGCCAAAAAGTTTGTGAGCACCTAAAAAAACTAACTTCAAACTGATTAAACTTTATAAAATTAGCAAGTTTGTGCCAAAAATGCAATTTCTATTCACTATAATATATATATATATATATATAGTATATATATATTATGTAGATTTTGTATACACACTAAATTCCTTTGGCATTTTGCGCACTTTTCTTTTGCCATTTGCCAACTTTCACATTTACAGCAACCTTTCACCTTTTCTGCTTATGTTAATTTTTTTGTTCTTTTCGTCTTTTTTTTTTCTTTTGGCCAAATGAGTTTTGCGGTTTCTATTGCTGTTTCTAATTCTGCATTTTGTGCAGAGGAAAAGCGCCGCTTTTCCATTAAACTTAGCGTCAGCAAGCATGGACATGGGACGTGCCTGGTCAAGTTTTCATTACGGAAAACAGCTTTTATGAGTCATATAAATGAAATGCGGTTATTATTCATTCGTGAATACCAAATAGAGTTGAGCTACTACATAAGAAACATTTCATTTGTATATACTCCTTAAATTAAGCACTCTTTCACTTTGTATATATATATATATATATATATATATATATATATATACAGATCTATATCATATATAAATACTTGACGGGCATTTAAGCTGCTACGATTAGATAAGTTTTGCTTTAATTACAAAGCCAACAGCTTGTTCGATCATAATTCGTGGTATTTTTATTAATTGATAACGCTTGATTTTCCAATTAAATTTAATACTCTTTGCCCAGACTTAAGATGACAAATTGATATTGCAAAATTTATGGGGAAGAAACGTAAAACCAGCCAATAGTAGATATATATAGATTAGAGAATAATCTGAAAAAAAACACTAAATAAATGTATCTCTAAGTCGGGCAAATTTGCTATATTTTATCGATTAATCTATATAAAATATATATTTAATCTAACATATATATATTAATCTATATATATTTCAAGAATTGATAAATATCAATGTGGATACACAAAGATTTATCGAATTAATCGATATATATATATATGTGTATTATGAGTTATCGAGGTATTGGATAGATATTAAGTAACTCGATAAGTCTATCCAAGATTTTGATAGATAAATTCATTATTTTGATAAACTATTTGTATATGAACCTATATATATATATATCTACTTTTTATCAGCGAAGAGAATATATGATATATATGATGGTGCACTCGCTGCTAAGAAATCGATAAAAATACCAACTTCTTAGATCTGTATCTAATATCTTAAGTTAGATTTTATTGTACAAATATATATAAAATTCAATTCTTATGCAAATCGATAAATTATCGACTTGCATATATTTATACTCTAGAGAGTCTCTCTTAGGTATATCTATTGTTAATATTATTTTTCGTGCCTTCTCCTGGAGCAATTTGAAGAGTCTGAAATAGGTCAAAGATTCATATTCATATTAATATTTCTTTCAGACAGATTCACTGATATGAACTGGGAATTTTTTTTGCCGATTCTTTGCCCTAGGTCCCTTTACAATCTTTTCCGTATTCCCCGTATTATTGTTCCCCTCTCTCTCTCTTTGCCACTCTCTGTGTGCTTATCATAAAAATAACTTATTTTAACCACATGCAACATTTCACGTGCTATGTTTTTGTTCTTTTATGATGTGAGTTCGCAATGAAACATAATAAATCCATAAATTTGCTCAGTTCAGGTCGTAAATACGTGCACGCGTCGCTAGGCCTAGGGGCGAGGGCGCCGTGCGGGGGGATGGGGATTATCGACATATTAGATTTGCGTTTTGCTTTGACCATGTCCAGTGCTATCTTATCCGCAACGCAATCGGAAGTCGAACCAGTGCGCACTTGGGCCAATCCTAGACATTGCCCGCCATTGGCCATTCAGTCTTCAACGAGATGTTGCTTCTGTACCACGTCGTGATCGTGATCGTTTTGCTCAGCGGCTGCAGTTGGGCAGCGCCTGAATGCAGTCGCAGTGCCGAATATTGTCAAGATCGGGCTATGCATCCGGATATGCAGGAGCCCAAACCAGAGCAACAGCAACAGCAACAGCAACAGCAGCAGCAGCAACGCTTGGCTGGCGAGGAGAACAATGCCTATTGGCGAGATCAGGGCATAGAGTTCATCAAGCAAAAGCTGAGCGAAAAGCCCAATGAGGGCAGAGCCAAGAATGTGATCATGTTCCTGGGCGATGGCATGGGTGTCACAACAACTTCTGCTGCCCGTAATTTACTAGGCGGCGAGGAACAGTCGCTGTCCTTTGATCACTTTCCCTATACCGGATTGTCGAAGACCTATTCCGTGGATCTGTCCGTGCCCGACTCGGCGTGCACGGCGACGGCCTATCTGTGCGGTGTCAAGGCCCAGGAGGGCACCATTGGCGTCACTGGCGCTATGCCCCGAGCTGATTGCAAGGTCAATATGGATCAGAGCTTGCACGTCAACTCCATTGCCAAGTGGGCCATGGATGCGGGCAAGTGGGCGGGCCTGGTGACTACCACGCGCGTAACCCATGCCTCACCTGCCGGCGTCTATGCACACATTGCGGAGCGCGACTGGGAGAGCGATACAGATGTGGTTGCTGACTGTGGAAGTGGATCCGGGGTGCCAGATATTGCCTATCAGCTGATCAAAGGCGCAGTGGGCAGCCAGCTGAAGCTCGTACTGGGCGGCGGTCGCAAGAATTTCGTGGACAAATCCCTGGCCAGTTGGGGCAAGCGTTCAGATGGCTGGAATTTGATTGAAGAGTACCAGCTGCTCAGTCCGAACAATGCCTACGTGACCACAGCCGAAGAACTGATGGCATTGGATATCACCAAAGCGGAACGCATATTGGGCCTCTTCCAGGACGATCATCTGCTGTACCATATGCAGGCCGTCGATCAGGCCAGCGACCAGCCCACGCTGGAGCAGATGACACGCAAGGCCATCGAGTACATGAGCCAGAACGAACAGGGCTACTTTCTGTTCATCGAGGGCGGTCGCATCGATCAGGCACATCACGACAATCAGGCACGCATGGCGCTCGACGAGACCATCGAGTTCTCCAAGGCCATTGCAGCTGCACGTGAGCTGACCAGCGAGGATGATACTCTGTTGGTGATCACAGCGGATCATTCGCATGCCTTCAGCTATTCGGGCTATGGGGTAAGCAGACTCCAGTTGCATTTCCCATGCATCTTGTCAATTTCTCTTATTTGCAGTATCGCCACGACGATATCTTTGGCAAGGCGCCAGCCAATGGCAACGATGGCATTCCACACATGATTCTCAGCTATGCGAATGGGCCGAGTGCAGAGCATTTCTATAATGCCGAGACCAAGGAACGCATTGATCCCACCACACTGATTAAGGGCCATCACGAGGAAGCCTTTCCAGCTGGCGTGCCCCTTGATTCGGAAACTCATGGCGGCGATGATGTGCTGGTCTATGCATCCGGTCCCTGGGCTCATTTGTTTACCGGCGTCTACGAGCAGAGCACCATACCCCATATGATGGCCTTTAGCGCTTGTCTGGGCGATGGTCTCACCATGTGCTCCCAGTCCCAAAGGACTTTAGCGCCTGCTGCGTGACTGCAACTCATCACAATTAAGTTTGTGGCTCATTAAAAGCAGCGATTGCATTGGAGCTCCTGCTGCTGCTGCTGCTGCTGCTGCTACGACTGCCATTGCCTCGCTACCACTTGACTTGTCCTTGATGCATATATTGTAAATTGAATTAAATGCGAATTTCCTACACTACTTTGCACAGCCTTTCGCATGTTTGCGGAAAAACAAGTTCAAATCAAGTTTCTGATTACATTCTCGACGCTCAAGCTTTCGTGCGTCTAATTATGAGCTGCACTCGTTGAATATAATTGAAAAGAGAGCAGGAGAGAGAGAGAGAGAGAGAGAGAGGGAGGAAGGGAAGGGAGGATGTTGTAGTTGAATAATTGAAAGGGCGACTCTTGAAGAAGCCAATCAACCTTTATCCTTGTGCTCAGATTCTTTTTAGCTTGAAATGCGCCTTTTGCAGTTATAGCTTCATAAATGATTTCTAATCAAATAGAAAATTAGTTTTTGCATGCTTCAAAGACTTTATTTCCAGACCTAGATATAATTGTTAATGCTAGATTCCATTAACAAGAACTGCTGCTGCCTCACATTGTCATGTTATGCTATTAACATTGTTATGCGCTGTTAACAGTATTATGCGCTGTTAATAGCATAACTCTCATTCCAGTTCTCCTATTGATTCGCAATCGACAATTATGATATTTTTACTACATTCTTTACATTTAATATACGATTAAGAAAAGATTTTACACAAAAAATATAGTCGAACCACGATTTTGTATTTATTAACGGGCCTTCACTTTAACAATAATAATTAATTAGTATACATAATATATTATTTATAGATTAGACAAGCAGCTGAGTAAAAATTTCATTCTTCATTTAAGTACATATATAATACTAGAGTTATATAAATCTTTTGAATGCTTATCTTTTGGCTACCGCTGATAAACATCAAACTGAAACTCAGTAATAAGAAACTAGTAGAATAATAATTTATTATGCCAAGTTAATTAGAAACTTAGTGTAGAGCATGCATAAAGTCATTCAAACTCTAGAACTAGAAGTTGCAAGCTCATCAACGTAATGGACAAACTTGGCACCTGCCGTTGGGGTGTTTGTGTGTGTGTGTGTGCGTGCGTGTGTGTGTGTGTGTGTGTGTGTAGGTAGAAGCATTTTGAATTCCCTTGCGTGTGTGGTTAAAGTTTTGGCCAGCATTTGGGTTAACGCAAGCAACGAGCAGGCAAAACATCAAACATCAAACACAGGCACACACACACACACTCATACACACACACACACACACACACACACACACACACTCATACACACACACACATACACACACACACACATACATACACACCTAGAATTTGCATGTTATACATTTCTGACTGATTTTTGCTTGTAAATAAACAAAAAAATAATAATAATAATAAAATAAAAGTCTCGCGCTTGCAGCATTTGCATTTTTGCAATTTTCCGATATTAGCATTTTGACATTTTACATTTTGCATTGAAAATTTAACATTCGACATTTTGCATATAAAATCGAAACGTAATTGTAGCAATTAAAACGTATGCATCCATACGTTTCACTCTTTCGGCCATGCGGCCTTCGTGGCGTATGAGTAATATGAGAATGCGAAATGTGAAATGTGAAGCAAAATGTATTTGTCAATTTTCTAGTTTCTATTTCCGCTTTGATTGCCAGCTAAATTATATCCGTTAGAGTATGAGTGTGTCGGTGTGTGTGTGTCTGTGTGTGTGTGTCGGTGTGTGTGTGTGTGTGCCATTTCCCTTCTTGTGACAGCCATTAAATGTAGCACAAGCCATTCATTGCCTTGGCATTGGCAAAGCTAATTTCGCACCGTTTCTATCTTCCCACCTTCCCACTTTCCCGCCTTCTCGCCTTTCCGCCTTCCTCTGCTCTTTAACTCTTTAGCCCGCTGTGCCACTTCCGTCGTTTGATTTCAATGCCGGCAACTAGAAACGCTAACCAAGTTCTCAGTTGTTGTTAAGCACACATGTTATTAAATGCCACACACACACACACACACACACACACATATATACACCCACACACACTCGCTAGCTGACCTCTCTCTCTCTCTCTTAAGCGTCTATTGATTTTAAGTCGAATTGTCGTCTGGCCATCAATTGCGACTGTGGCTAGTCAGTGTCAATGCTAGAGCAAAAATAAATAAAAAAAAGCGTTGCAAGTGCAGCAGCTTGTGGCAGGGCCACATAGTATTATGCTCAAGCGACGATGGTCAATTTGGCCAGACGGTCAGGGGGACAGACGAACAGACGGACAGAGGGTCAGAGGGTCATTCCGGCTGCCGTCTTTGGGCAGCCACAAAAGTGCCTCAAATTGCGAATGGCAATTTTTAAAATTTTATGTAAATGTCGCTGCCTCATTCGAGCAAGCAACTGAAGTAAACTAGCGCTCTCTCACTCACTCACTCTCTCACTCTCTCACTCACTCACTCACTCACTCACTCACTCACTCTCTCATTTAGTTGAATTTTATTCAAATTGCGCAGCTCGAGTCAAAGGAACATCTTTTGACATTTAATCAACTGACTTCGAATGAATGAGCAAAATTTTAATGAATGAATGAAAAGTTCATATTATAAATTTCTCTCTTGTTCTGCTTTGCCAGCTTTCATTGACTTTTTCTCTAACTCTCACTCTCTCTCTCTCTCTCTCTCTCTCTCTCTGTCTGTCTTTCGCCTTGTAGACTTTACTTGGATTTAGAAATTTGTCAATTAGAGTTTTCAGTATATTTGTGTAACCAGAAGCATTATAATATCAATTTTCTCTCTATCTCTCTCTGTCTCTCCCTTTCTCTTTCTCTCGCTCTCTGTCAGTCTCTACCTCTCCCATTCTGATTTTCTATAGCTCTCTGTATGTCTCTTTCGATCTATTTATCTGTATCTGTATCTGTATCTGTATCTGTATCTGTATCTGTATCTGTATCTGTATCTGTATCTGTATCTGTATCTGTATCTGTATCTGTATCTGTATCTGTATCTGTATCTGTATCTGTATCTGTATCTGTATCTGTATCTGTATCTGTATCTGTATCTGTATCTGTATCTGTATCTGTATCTGTATCTGTATCTGTATCTGTATCTGTATCTGTATCTGTATCTGTATCTGTATCTGTATCTGTATCTGTATCTGTATCTGTATCTGTATCTGTATCTGTATCTGTATCTGTATCTGTATCTGTATCTGTATCTGTATCTGTATCTGTATCTGTATCTGTATCTGTATCTGTATCTGTATCTGTATCTGTATCTGTATCTGTATCTGTATCTGTATCTGTATCTGTATCTGTATCTGTATCTGTATCTGTATCTGTATCTGTATCTGTATCTGTATCTGTATCTGTATCTGTATCTGTATCTGTATCTGTATCTGTATCTGTATCTGTATCTGTATCTGTATCTGTATCTGTATCTGTATCTGTATCTGTATCTGTATCTGTATCTGTATCTGTATCTGTATCTGTATCTGTATCTGTATCTGTATCTGTATCTGTATCTGTATCTGTATCTGTATCTGTATCTGTATCTGTATCTGTATCTGTATCTGTATCTGTATCTATCCACTCTATCTATCTCTCTGTTGTCTGCTCTCTCCCTCTCTCTCTCTCTCTCTCTCTCTTTCCCTCTTTCTCTCGCTCTGCTCTTTAACCAACCCAATTACCTTAACCATTTAAAGGTCCCATGTCAATACACACTAAAGCATACGCAATCGTTCACTATTCCCCAAATAAACTGTACGTGCGAAGAGGGAAAATTCAATTTCCACAGCCACAAACGCAACAACAACAACAACAACAACAATGCTCAATGCTCAATGCGATTTGCTGAATACTTTAAAATAAAATTACAGTAAAATACACCAATTTGCATGACAATGGGAGCTCTTAAGGCACAAGTAGCAGTCACTGGTTCAAACTGACCAACGCCAGACCAGACCACTAATCCAATGTCTAACACACACACACCCACACACCCATACACACACGCACACGCATACAAATTGTATTTTTTTATGATTTTTCTTTTTGGGGGGAAGGACGCTTGTGGTATATCATATAATCGAATCAAGTTTGCTTTTTGTAGCAGAAGCGTTTACGAAACGAATCAAACTGCAGAAGCAAGTGGAAGCTAGTTTTTAACACAAATTGATTTCAAGTTAGATAAGTGAAGCGATGCCAATAGAATTTAACATATCAGTAGAGAGAGAAAGAGGGAAAGAGAGAAAGAGAGAGAGAGAGTGAAGTGAATAAATTATAATAATAAATATTAAACTAGAATTTATAAGCAAATATCTAACATATATAATATAAGTAAATTGAGTCTGCAGCATTTCACAACTTTAGCTTCATTATTTATATATATATATATATATATATATATATATATATATATATATATATATATATATATATATATAGCTAAATAGACATGCATGAAAATGCTGATTCAACAAAATTTAAATGAATTTTCCGCCTCGATTGTCGCCAATTGATAAAAGAAAGAGCAGAAAACAAAATAAAACAAAAAAAAAAAAAAAAACAAATGGCAAAGAATCTCGATAGACGTCACTGATTGAGTGTGGAAATTGCATAGCCTGGCTGCTGACAGGACATGCCAGCAACCGGATATACACGTAGACAGCATCTGTCGATTGCCCATGCTGTGCATTCAATTTAATTCCGTTTCAGGTGTGTGAGAAAACGAAACGATTTCTATCAGGCGGGAATTGATATATATATATATATATAGACTGACTGAAGCTGACACACGAGTAGCAGAAATACAAATCTTTGTGCAAGTTTTAAATATTTTTCTTTGCCTTGAAATAGGCCTAGCATGTTGCTGCTGCCCACGGCCAACAGGTGGCGCTAGCAGCGCCTGACAAGTAGGCAACACTTGAGATGGATCAATAAATGTATGGCTGACAGGCGCACAAACACACACACAAACACACACACACACACACACACATATTTATATTTGTATATATATAATATGCAAATTGAAGCACCGAGTGGCACTTGCTAGCACTTGGCCCAGGCATTGCAGTTAACAAATGTGATTTGCACTCAACAACAACTTAGTCAGGCAACAGCCACTGCTGCACTGGAGGCTGGGGGCGTGGCTGGGCAAATGAATGCGTGTTGTGTTTTACAGTTAGTACATGTATATTGCATTCATTATTATTATTGCACAGTTCAAGAACGTCAATTTTATAAATTGAAAATGTAATTGTGTTGATTTTTTCAAGTCAATCAGAACAGACGGACGAATGGACGGACGTTCGCTCGTTCAATCATATATTGACACAGCCCGCCCCCATACACATTGAAAATTCATGGAAAATTTCATGTAATTGAGCACCTGCCCAGCTACTTGAATTGTTTCTGCCAAGTATTGGCTAGATAGCAAAATTGTTGTAATTCAAGCGCATAGAATAATTTAAACGATTTGGTTTATTTTTAGTATAGGAAAAATGCAATTGCAGTGTTTGTTATGCCACATCGGGGAGCTATATGTGTATATATAAAATTGCTTTTCTGTGTAAAAAAGGATTTTTAATATAGATTTTTTTGAGGTTCAGGCAAAGAAAGAGTTCATAGATATTAATCTATTCTGCTCTAGAAAGGTTGATAAATTGAATATTACAAAGAAAACAAAAAATGAATTAAGAAAATTACTGTGAAAATAAATAATAATATGGATGGATTAAGAGATTAAATTTATATTTAAATTCTATAAAATTATTCTTGAATAATTATTAAATAATATTAGAATAATAAGTATTTGATATATAAGATGAATATACTTTACAAAAATACTAAATATTTATATATGTAAAAAATAAATAAATTAGAAAATAATAATAATATAAACAAATAATTATTGTAATAAATATATAATCTATAATAATACTATATTTAATACATTTTAAAAATATTTACAAAATTTCAAAAATTAAAAACTATATAATTATTTTTATATTTAATAATAATCATATGATATTTGATATAGAAAATTTATATATTTAATATTATTATTAATATGATATAAATAAAAAATAAATAAAAAAGTTAAATAAATATATACTTATCAAATTAAATATAGAAAATTATATATAGCTTTTGATTTATAGAAATTTATTAATTGATTAATATTTAAATTTAAATTTTTATATGCCTATTAAATATTATTATATTATTATTTACTTTTATATTTAATAATAATATAATAATATTTAATAGGCATATAAAAATTTAAATATAAATATTAATCATTTAATAAATTTCTATAAATTAAATACTATATATAATTTTTTTATATTTAATTATAATATTTTATAAGTATATATATAAATTTCTATAAATCATAAACTTATCAAATTTATCCTTATCTCATATAATAAAATGTATACATTTAATATAATTATTAATAAAATATATTTTAAAATTCTATAATATTAAAAACTATATATTTGTTTTTATATATATATGAAAATATTCGATAAAAATGTATATATAAATATTAATCATTTAATAAAGTTCTATAAATTAAAAACTTATCAAATTCTCATTTTAATCGCCCTAATGCTCAATCAACTATCTAATAATAGCCTAAGTAGTCAATAATTATTGCACATCGATACATTAGCGCTCGCATTGCACATAATGATGGCAAAAAAAAACCAACTAAATTTTATCTAGATTAAAGCTTAAAGCGCAAAGCAACAACAACAAAAAACTAGTTAAATATTTATGCGATGAAAATAGTGAGATAAGCAAAGTGAATGCTTGTTTTACAAATTGAGCATGATTGAAAGCAACTTGGAGTAAGCGAGCGAGCGAGCAAGCGAGAGAGAAGAGAGAGAGAGAGAGAGAGAGAGAGAGGAACATAGTGAGATAGAACGTGTGAGAGTTGGATATAAATTATATTTGCTGGGGCGCAAATGAACACTAATTATCGAGACAGATAACGAACGAACACACAGCACATGACACGACATGGAAATCGAGCAAACAAATGTTAGATGTTCAACTAAATGCGGGTGGAAATGCACACACACACACACACATATATATATATATATATATATATATATGTATATAGTTGTCAAAATGTAATTAAAATATAGTTTATAAGTCACATGCAGCAAAGCCATCAGCAGCTAATGAGCTGTGGCTGAACGAGTAATGAAGATAACTAAATTAACAACAGTCAAGACTGCCAGCCCACATTCCATGTAAGTGTCTGAATGTGGCATAAGTCTAAGACATGCTGGCTTATTCAATTGAAAATTTATGCATTTCAATATTGATTGGAATACTACAATTTACCTAAGACCAGGCAGAGTTGTTCTTGATGCTTGAACTTTAGAGAAAGCAATATAAAATATCTAAAAGATTTATCAAGCCAGCGCTTTAGCTTTATTTCATTCACTTTAATTATATCTAAAAATACTATAAATAAATATTAGACTTTGTGCACTAATCAAAGCTAATTGAATATATTTAATATGGCTGGAAAATTAATTGAATTTAAGGCTGACAAAACAATGTGTATATCAATTTATTTATTTTTTTAAGTCCTCATAATTCGAGTAAGGTTTGGTTCTAATTTAATATATATAAATGTGTTGTTAAAGTACTAAATCTGTACCGTTTCTACACTTAATAAAATAAAATACATAAATTAATAAAAAAAAAAATATATATATATTTAAGGCTGGACGAGTAGGTATGCTATAAAAAATAAGCAAGACTGCTTTAGATGGCAATGACTGACTAGCAGATACCCTAAGCTTTGCATTAAGCTGCTCTTGCAAGCATTAAATGTTTCTATTATTGTTATTGTAATATATCATTATTATTATATGTATATGTTCATGTAAATATACCAAATATTATATTAAAATATTGAATATAATATTGAATTATTTCTGATTTTCATTAAATCTCTTGGTCAAATTTTCTTGATAGATAAGAAATAAATTAAATATGAGAAGCTAATGGGCGACTGTATAAAACTTGTTTACAAAATCAGAAATAGCTGAATTTAAATTTTCAAAACGAAAAGAAATCTATCTGTAGCCTTTAGAATGATCGGTTAACGCACACAATTCGTTCCAGCAATTTGTTCGTTAAGCGAAACAAAGATCTTAAAAAATTTTGAAATTTTTGCGAAACATTGTTCGTTAAGCAAAACTTACTTAAAAAAAAAAAAAAAAAAAAAAAAAAAAAAAGATAAATAAATAAAAAAAAATTCGTTATGCGAAACGTTCGTTAACCGAGGTGTTCGTTAACCGAGGGTCTACTCTTAATCTCAAATTCTTGATAAAAAGTCCTTCATTGTCATACTTATTTCATTCGAAAAACTCAACATGATCTGAAATATATCTTAAAAACCTTACATTACTTTTTCGCAATTTTTTTCTAAGCTTTTAAGCTCATTATAACTGTAATATAAGAGAAAAAAAGTAAAACGAAGAATTTTATTTTGCCCAATTATTTATTTCGTGCAACTTATATGTAGGTCTGCCTATCTAAAAGTCGAATCGCATGATTATATAGTTAATAACTATATATAATATACAATAAATATTTAAACTAAAGTGCAATTAAATAAATAAATTTGCAATTTAAAATGTATTTTAAATTTATATATTTTTAAATAGCTACCAGAAATGCCTGAGAATAGACGCACAATCAAATTGAAAAAAAAAAACACAAAACAAATATTATTTCAACTTTATCAACAAATGTTTTAACATTCAATGCATATATAAAACAAACGCAATATTGCGTATGAATAATGAATTTGTAATTAAATAATTATTCTTTTGCCTCCGCCAGGCATTTGACGTGAGCTTGAATTAAATGAACGGAAATTATGGAAATCGCTCAGGCTACGGCCAATTGGCAATTGCCTTTGGCAACGTCAACGCGGTCATAATTAGCTACTTATTGAGTTGTAATTGCAAAAGTTTAACCAACTGCAGCCGAGCTTTATGAATGGAGCGCGTCCCCTTTTAGCGGCCTTAGCTTTGCGATTGCATAAAGTGAGAAGCGAGAAGCGAGCAGAGAGAGAGAGAGAGAGAGAAGCGAGTGAAGCGCGGCATTCATTAGCTTTGCTCGCCTTTGTGCCATTAAAGTTTTCAAAGTTTCTGCATTCAGCACGAAGCATACTATTTTTTTTTTTTTACAGCTCTACAAGAAATGAAACAAAAGCCAAGTGGGAAATACAAAAGAGAAAAAAAAAAAACACAGAGAACAAAAAAAAATATATAACAATAAATTAAAAGCCAAGCAGTCGCCCACTTAAGAACAGTCGTACAGTAGTCCCTCTCCCCAAGGATTGGCTATTGTGTGCTTGGCCTGAAAATAAAATGGAAAATAAAACAAACACAAAAAAAAAAAAAAAGAAAAAAGCCAAAAGAAAACGTTTCCAGCAATGGACTCGAAATATTTATTATTGAAGTTCGCGTGTGCCTTGAATAGCCTCAACGCTCGAATCTCGCGCTTCGCACACAAATGTTGCTGAATAGCACAGTGAACGATTTGTTAACAGATTTGCTTTAATTTTTTCATTTTTTTTTTTATTACCTAGAACATTTTAAGGCCATTTAAATTAAATCTAAAGTCTCGCCTCATTTATGTTTGTTTTATTCACTTATCATTTTTTTTTTATGTCTTTGCAACTTTTTCCTGTTATAAATTTCATTTGAGCAGTTTAAATCTTAGACTTAAGAGCTTGAACAGCTTTGGCAGCAGACTTAGTTCGGCTGCCAGTTTGATGAAGTATAACGCAAAGCAAAGTCAAATATTTTTTGATATAGAATTAAATTCAATTTAAAATCTGTTTATATATATATATTTAATATATTTATGGGAGTAATTGAATATCTTAATTTTAAATTCCATTTAAATTCTCTTTTATTTATTTATTTTATTTTTTATTTAATATATTTTTGTAAAATTTTGAAATTTGTTATTTTTAAATAATATTTAAAGTCTGTTATATTTTTTTAATAATAAATGAATTTGTTTTATTTAAAAAAATTAAATTTAAACAATTTAATGAAGAGTATTAATTTTTTTGCAGGATTCAGAGTATCTCGTAGTCGTGTTATATTTTCTTTTATTTAATATATGAATTAATTTAATTATTTTCTTTTATTTAATTTATTATTGTGCATAGTTGAGCGCATTTAACTAAATTTAAAAATAGAAAATATAAATTAAACTACAATATATAATATTTTCTCAAATTTGGACATTCTCGTATAAAATTTAAGTATTATTACTATTTAATTATTATAACAGCAACGAGGCAATAAAATTTTATTGAAATTTAAATTACATTTTTTTCTTTTCTACGTATCCTTATTATTATTATTTTGTTATTATTTTATTATTTTTATTTTATTTTATTTTTAAAGTATCGAGTATACGCTCTGTTGGCTCCAAAAGAATTTTTAATTGTGGAAAATTCGTTTACTTTAAAGCTTGAAATATGAAGTCGATTTCATACTCTCTCTCTCTCTCTCTACCCTTCCTCTCTCTCTCTCTCTCTCTCTTTCTATCTCTCTCTCACTGTCTCTCTCTCTCTATCTTTCTCCCTCCTGCTCTCTCTCTCTGCCACTATTTATCGTAATCATGTCGTAAATTACGTCCATGGACAGGTTAGCTAATGAAGGACTTTCGGTTGTAATCTCTAATAGGACGCGCACACAGATTCAACTTGAGCTTTAGTTTAAGTTTAATTGTGCGCACATGGCATGAAATAATTAAGTTTTAGCTAACGCAGTGCGACAGCGCGTCGGAATGGCGACGTGAGCTGCTTACTTGAGCAAGGACATAATGTCCTTAGCTAGATCAAAGCAGCCATGGCTGTCAGTTAGCTAACATTACACAGAATGAGAATCCGAATCAACATCAAGAGCTAAATCAGCAGAATCAGCTGTCAAAGACGCTGCAGGTGAGACACACACCCACACACACACACCCACACACACACACATACCCTCAAGCAGAGTCAGAGTCATGTGTGTGACCTTTGACATTGAAGCTGCCTTTTCATCATTCAGCGTCCTTTGTCGCTGTGAGTGACATGTTTTGCCGTTGCGACCACAAAAACAGCTAGCAGTTTATTAAGTTGTATGTGACAGCATAAATCAGTGGCACAGCACAGCGTGTGCCACAAAGCGTTACCCCAACAGGGCTTGGAGAGAGTTGTTTGATTTATTGCAACTGGCATCAAGCATCAACATTCATATGCCACACATGCCACACACGCCACACGCAATACGCCAGATGCCAGATGCCAGTTGCCAGTTGCCAGTTGCCAGTTGCAACATCGCAAATCAACTGCTTTTTATTTACTAGGATAACAATTAGAAGTGTATGACTAGAAGATATCCTATCATAGTCAGAGAGCTTGCTTGCAAAGCTATATATAGTATAGAACCAATTGGATGACAACAGCTTCTATAAGTTTCAAGTTCAATCGATATCGATATTTATCGATATACTCAATGTGAGTGATATATAATTATAATTTTATTTCCGAGAGGGAGAGAGAAATTCAGATAATATGAGAAAAAAAAGAGAGTATGTGAGCAAGAGAGAGATAGCGTATAAGAGAAAAAGAGGGAAATATTTTAACAGCTCTAAATTTTGCTTAAAATCGATCAAGTTGATAATTATCGATATAATTATTTAAGAGATCGAGAGAGAGAGAGCGAGAAAAATGACAAAAAGACAGGGAGAGAAAAAGGGAGAGACAAAGAGAGAAAGAGAGATAGAGATATTCAGAGAAAAAGAAAACTGGAGTGTGTAAGGAAGCAAGAGAGACAGAGATAGTGTTTGAGCTAAAGAGAGAGAGAGAGAGAGAGAGAGAGAGAGATTTTTTATCATCTCTGAATTTCGCCTAACATCGATTTTTATCGATAACAACATAAGCGATTCCAGCTTAGCCTGATATTTTGTAGTTTTCATATACACAACTCATGTTTTTTGTTCGAGCAGAATAAAACTTAATTTCAGCACTCTATTATATGTCTTATATTTGGTTTTTCATTGGATATATATAGAAATAATTTTTAATACAAACTGAAGCACTTTAGACACTGCTGCTTCGCTTCAGCACGTTATCCACATCAGAAATATATATGCTGTGGATTTAAATACATTTCTCTTTGCTTGCCTTCTTCTCTTTCATTAGATCATTTTTAATTTATGTTAAGGGCAAGCAAATTAATTTACCATTTTCAGAAGTTAAACAAAGTCCAAGTGTTGGCCATTTGTTAAATTGTTTGAACAACAACTCAACAAGTTTGCGCTCAGAAATTATTTTCAGCACTGAACTCATTAAGGTACAAAAAAGTTGAGCTCCTTCGATAACCTTTCACCCGCACGCTCGTAAATCCCAATTTTGTTTTTTGCCGAACAGCGCAACAGTTGGCAAATTGTGGCACAGTCTCCGATTTTCATGATGAACCAACCACATGAACTCACACTCTGAGCTAAGCGTTTCATGTCATAATAACAAGAGGCAACAGCAAGATAAATATAAACAAGGCTAACTAAAAGGTAGAGCTCAAGAACAGGCACGGCCAGCGAGCAGACGCTCCTGAGCCTGATGAGCTCTGCGGTTCGGCCCGCAGCTAAGCAGCAGCAGCAGCAGCAGCAGCACACACACACACACACACACACACTTCAGTATCTTTTTGCAACAATCAACCTAACGACATCATGATAAACACAAGCAGCAACCACAACAAATAAAAAAACACAAAAAAATCAACATCAAGAACAAGAACAACAACAACCAATTGACATTGAAAAGGTTGCGCCACAAGGGAACAGAAAAATTTACTTTGCTGCCTCTTGTTGAAACAGTCGCCGCTAATTTATACAGAACTCGAACAACAATAAAATGATATACGAAAAAAAAAACCAAAAATTGAGAATAAAATCAACGAACTGTTGGGTCAGCTTTAGCCTTAGCCTTAGTCATGTTCAACAGTTCCATTATGAGAATATTCAATTTTAAGCTTATTTTTATTAAAAGTTGAAATTATTTTTAGCTACAATTGAAATTTGAAAAACTCACTCAATAATTTCAACAAAATTTCTCGATTGATTGATTGACTGACCAGCATTCAACTCAGCTGAGACAGCATTGCCTTGGAAATTTTATATTAAAAAAAAAAATTAGTAAATTAGTACTTAAATAAAATATCATGCTTTTGATTGATTGCATAATTGGTTGATTAATTAATTATGAGTAAATGATGAAGAGTTTATTTTATGCATATAGCTTCAGTTCTTTTACATTTCATTGGTGAAAACTAAATACAAAATGTTGTAGGCAGAGCCATATTTTGGCGCTTCGTAAAAATTATTTATGTTTTGATGCTATCCTTATAAACGTAGCACAAAATGTAAAAAAATATAAAATATAAAATATGAAATATAAAATATAAAATATAAAATATAAAATATAAAATATAAAATGTAAAATATAAAATATGAAATATAAAATATAAAATATAACATATAAAATATAAAATATAAAATATAAAATATAAAATATAAAATATAAAATATAAAATATAAAATATAAAATATAAAATGTAAAATATAAAATATGAAATATAAAATATAACATATAAAATATAAAATATAAAATATAAAATATAAAATATAAAATATAAAATATAAAATATAAAATATAAAATATAAAATATAAAATATAAAATGTAAAATGTAAAATGTAAAATGTAAAATGTAAAATATAAAATATAAAATATAAAATATAAAATATAAAATATAAAATATAAAATATAAAATATAAAATATAAAATGTAAAATGTAAAATGTAAAATGTAAAATATAAAATATAAATTATAAAATATACAAAATAAAAATAATAAAATAAAATAATATAAAATTTACAGTCGATAAATTATTTCAATTAGTAAATATATACATTTTTTAGATATGATTGATTGATATCTTATAAACTAAATATGAGCTCATATCAAACAGAAAACTTGCAAAGCTTGTAAAATTATACAACTAAATGTGAATGCATAGTAAAAAGAAAATAAAACGTCAATTCGCTCTTGATTGATTGATTGAAATACATAACTGAAAAGTCTTCTTCTTCTATTTTATAACCTCCCAACTCCCGACGTAACTCTGTTTAACAGAATTCAAATACTATATATAGAAAATGCTGCACCAATTTGTAAAGTTCTCGAACATCAAATCAAATTAGTTAATTAAGTTGGCCTATTTCAGCATCGGAAATTTTATTTTTATGACAAATTTCATGTCGTTGAAGTGGAGCAAAAAGCTTTTTCCTGTTTTTTTTTTCCGCTGACCACAAGAGAAAATTTAATTATAGAACACGGTGAACATGGAAAGTCCAAAAGGGGCCATCGAACGATAAATAAAGTATTGAGAGCTATGCAATTTTTTTTACTACTATTTCTTTTTTTTTTTTTTTTTTTTTATCTGTTAAAGAAGTACCCTAGGTTACAAATGATGTCTACTTGTAATTCGCAACTCGTATTAACCATATGAAGCGCAGGTGTGGGAAGAAATCCAATTGCCATGAGAACTGGGCAACATTGGCCTAGTTAGGCCGTCGCTTTCCACTGTTGCCTTAGTACATACATATGTATATTGTTATTGTCTTTGTTATTGTTTACATAGATGGTGTATATATACACATATACATATACATACATATAGATACACGCACGCAACTCACTTGCCTAGTTGTCAGTCAGTTAAACAGTTGGCACATTCCCCAGCGAATTGCCGTCGGCTGCAGGAAATGCTACTTGTTAAGCAAAAGCCGCACATGCCGCAAAACACACAACATACATGACTGCACACACAAACACACACACATAAACACAAACACACACACACACAGAGGCAGAGATACACAGCGTTGCTTACATGTTGATTTGATGTGGATAACTTGTAAGTTGTCTTGGATTTGTAAAAAGCGCCATGTTGCGACTGCCTCTTTGAACATATACTATACATACTACACATACTAAACATACATTAAATATATATGTAGATAGCATAAATTTCAATTTTAGATTATGTGTGCTTAATAAAATATTTGTGCTCATGCTGGAAACATGACAGTCCCGCATAGCTTACATGTTTCTTATGTTATCCTTTTTCACATATTTTCGTTGCTTATGTATATATATATATTTTCTTTTTTTTGTTTTTTTTTTTTTTTTGTTGTGCCTATACATATATAAATATATACATTTGGCATCTTCCCAGGAGAAAAGTCATACAGATAGCCTAGTAAAATGTTGTGGGCAGCTCACCTTGCGGCTGGCTTCTAAGCCGCAAAGACTGCCCTCAAAAATTGGTCTAATTAACAAATGCCAAAGCCAGAAAATGTTTGCAAAAGTTTGTCTGGCATGTGTTGTTGTTGTTCTTGTTCTTGCCATAAATCCCTACTAATTGTATTTAAGTTTGGGCAGTCGCTGACATTGGCATTATTTTCATATTCAATTTGAAAGCCGCCAAAAATTATGTTGCCTACTTTGAGGCGCAGTCAAAAAAATTTATATATATTTTGCCCTTAAAAGTGAGCTTATAAATATATTATTTATCATCTTATTTTTAACTATAAATACCTAATCTAAGCCTGCAGCTGCTAAGAGTCTTTTATACTACAAAATAAGCTTGGGCTTTATATTTAGCGAAATTACAAAATTTGCTAAATATACAAAATAAACTTCTTAACCAGAGAAAAGTCTACACATCCGATTCGTATTTAGGAAATCGAGTAAATTGAATTACAAATAGTTCTATCAACAACAATAATTATAGATAGTGTGAAAATGTGAAAGATTTTAACAAATTTTGTTGACATATTAATATTAGTTTATTCTGAAATAAAACAACAAAAAAAACTCTCTATTATAATGTATAAAGTTGAAGATTACAATTTAAATAGCTATTGAAGCGTGTATAATTTTTTAATATATTTTAAATCATCAATGACCATATCGAACAATTACTAAGAGTATATAAAAATGGTATTAGCAGCGAATAAATTTGAAAGGCTTTCCTATTAATAGCAAAACAGTTGAACAAGACAGTCGAAATGCGAAAATCTATAATATTTCTTATAATATTCAAAGTGTGGCTAGTGTTAATATTCCATTTCAATGTAAGTGCAATATATCTTCTAGCATACGATAATCTTAACATGTATATTTTTTAGAATGCTTCGGAAATTAAAATAACAAATGTGCGCTGCATTGTTTACAATGAAACCTTGGTTAAATTCGACGTTTGTCGCTTGAAGGCAATTGATCGCTATAAGACCATATTTAATGCCAATTTCACCGTTTTTCATCCAGTGCATCAGGTTTCGATAAACGCTCAATTCCTACAGAGAGCCAATGGCTACAAGCCCTGGCTTTACAATGTCAGTGTGGACTTGTGTCGGTTTGTTAAAAGACCGTATAATCCCGTTGCTATAGCAGTCATACGAAGAGTACGGGAATATACCAGTTTTAATCACACCTGTCCCTATGTGGTGAGTCTGAGGCTCACATATATTCATTCATGCATGCTCCTAATACTACGTATCACTCACTCATTCCAGGGCAAGCAATATGTTAGCGGATTGCACGTCAAGTATAACAAGCGTGGATTGGCTTTTCCATCTGGAGAATATCTACTCAAAATAGATTGGTTGTGTTATGGAAAAAAACAAGCGACAACAGATTTTTACTTTAAGGTTAAGGAAGACCTTATGGAATCCAGATAAGGTGACAGCAAAACATTGTCCCTAAAATATGAGTTCATACAAATGCTTATAATTTCACACTAAATGGTTCGAGGGTAATTAATCATAAAAAAAAACAAATACAAATAAAGTTTGCAGAGATCATTATCTTGTAAAAAAAAAAAGTATAGACTTTTTTAGTGTGCAATTGAGATAAAAATCAGTATTATCATTATATATTGATATGAATATATATATAAATCACTATTTAGCAAGAATTATAGGATTTTGTAAATACGATTTAGACTTGGACTTTTTTTCTCTGGTTCAGAAGAAACTCACAGAAAAATCCAAGTCTAATTTGTGTTTTGAAAATCCAATAATCTGAGATGCAAATATTTCTATCATTATCATCAATTTTAGGTAGTGTGAAAATTTGAATGATTAAACAAAAAAAAATATTTTTTTTATTTATTTATATTAGTTTATTCTGAAATGAAAATCTCTCTATTGCAGATTACAATTTAAATAGTTATTGAAGCATTTATAGTTTATTAATATATTTAAAATAATCAACGACCATATCGAGCAATTAAAATTACTGAGAGCATATGAAAGTGGTATTAGCAGCAAATAAATTTGAACAGCTTTATATAGTCTAGCTATTAATAGTAAAACAGTTGAGCAAGAAAGACGAAATGCGGAAAGCTATAATATTTCTCATATTATTCAAAGTGTGGCTAGTGTTAATTTTCAATTCCAATGTAAGTATAAAATATCTATTGGAGTACAATAATCCTAACATCTACATTTAAAGAATGCATCGGAAATTAAAATAACAAATGTACGCTGCACTATTTTGAATAAAACCTGGATATCGGTCGAACTTTGTCGATTGAAGGCTATTGATCGCTATAAGACCATATTTAATGCCAATATCACGGTTTATTATCCAGTACATCAGGTTACGGTGAACGCTCGATTTTTACAGAGGGCCAATGGCTACAAGCCCTGGCTTTACAACATCACTTTGGACTTGTGTAGGTTTCTAAGAAGGCCGTATAATCCCGTTGCTATAGCAGTCATACGAAGAGTACGGGAATATACCAGTTTTAATCACACCTGTCCCTATATGGTGAGTCTGAGTCTTAGATATATTCATGCATGATCCTATTACTACGTATCTATCACTCCAGGGCAAGCAATATGTTAGGGGATTACACGTCAAGTATAACAAGCGTGGATTGGCTTTTCCAAGTGGGGAATATGTGCTAAAAATAGATTGGTTCTTTTATGGTAAAAAACAAGCGTTATCCGATTTTTACTTCACGGTTAAGGAAGACATTATGGAATCAAGATAAGGTAGCAGCAAAACTTTGTCCCTAAAATATTATTTTATATAATTATATTTTTACAAATGTTTACAATAATTTCACACTAAATGGTTTGAGGGTAATTAATCGTAAAAAAAAACAAAAACAAAAACACAAAAATAAAGTTTTCAATGATGACTGTCATGCGAAATTATTTAAAAATAATTTACATATTTTTTAATTGCTTTCATTATGTATCCATAGTTTATTGATAATTATACTTATGTATTGTGTATTATGTATTCGATCACGTAAAGTTAGAGGAGTTAGAGAAAAAGAGAGAGAGAAAAAAAAAGAGAGAGAGCGAGAGTGGTGTGTGTGCAAGCGAGAGAGAGAGAGGGAGAGATTGTGTATAAAAGAAACAACAGTTGAAGAAATTTTCGATTTTTATCGATAATAAGCAAATGCGATGAGTTAACGAAAAATGAAATAAACTCATACTGCGTAGGTAACACACGAGTATTCATATAAAAATCCAGCTCTCAAGCTTTTACATTTTATAAAATCTCTGCGGTCTACGGATGAACAGACGGACGGATGAACGGACAGACGGACAGGGCTATATCAACTCAGTTTTTCGCACTGATCAAGAATATATATACTAAATAGGGTCTGTGATGTCTCCTTCTGTCTGTTACATACATTTTCACAAAGCCATTATGCTCTGAATTCCCACCTGAATTCCCAAGTATTTCTTCTCGTATTTCTCATATCATGCGCAGGTGAAGGAATCCAATTGCCATGAGAACTGGACAACATTGGCCTAGTTGGCCTACATACATATATATGTCTATATATACAGATTCATATATACATATATACAAGTCTAACTGTACATAGACTACATTTATCATCTTCCTAGGGGAAAAGTCATACAGATAGCATAGTAAAATGTTGAGAACAGCTCACTTTGCGGCTGGCCCCTAGGCCGCATAAACTGACCCCAAAAATGGTCTAATTAACAAATGCCAAAGCCAGAAAATGTTCAAATGAAAATAGTTCTATAAGTCTACTTCACATGAATTATAGCTAGTGTGAAATATGTATAATGTTAGGGAGAATAGTGAGTATTCAGTCGAGTATCCATTTAAAAAGGCAACAAGTTTTTAACAAATTTTGTTGACATGTTAGTTTTTATTCAGAAATCAAAATATCTCTACTATAAATTGAAAACTACAATTTAAATAGTTATTGAAGCATATATAAATATATGTAACATAATCAATGACCATATCGAACAGTTTCTGAGAGTATATAAAATGTTATTAACTGTGAATAGTTTGGAAAAGCTTTCCCAAAAGCAGTTGAACAAGAGTCGATATGCGGAAAGTTCTAATATTTCTTATTATATTCAAAGTGTGGCTAGTATCAATTTTTATATTTTATGTCAACTTTATCCTGTATTATCCATAGAATTCGGTATCGATAAATACTCAATTCCTTAAGAGGGCCAACGGCTACAAGCCATGGCTTTACAACCTCTCTGTGGATATGTGTCGATTTATTAAAAAACCGTATAATCGCGTTGCTATAAGAGTCATACGAAGAATACGGGAATATACCAGCTTAAATCACACCTGTCCCCATGTTGTAAGTCTCTGGTTCAGATATATCCGCAAGCTCTTATTTCACTGCGTATTACTCATTGCAGGGCATGCACTATATTAGGTGATTACACATCAAGTGGAATTGCTTTTCCCTCTGGGGAATATCAACGAAAACGATCAAAGATAGATTGGTTCTCTTATGGCAAAAAACCAGCATCAACATATGCTTACTTCATGGTTAAGAAGACATTATGAATTCAAAATAAGGTAGCAGCAAAACTTTGTCCCTAAAATATGATTTTACACAATCTTTATAATTTCACAGTGAATGGTTAAAGGGTAATTAATCGTAAAAAACAAAAGCACAAAAATAAAGTTTTCATTGATGATTATCATGGGAAATTATTTAAAGAATAATTTACATATTTTGTAATTGCTTTCATTATGTATCCATAGTTTATTGATAATTATACTTATGTATAGTACGACCTCAGTAAGAGAGAGTTAGAGAGAGACAGCACGAGAGAGAGTGAATATAATATTTTCATTGATTCGTATATAAATGATAATCAATCAGCTTCTGCCCATTTAAATATAGTTAATATAGTTATTGAGCCATATATCAACACATTTAACATAATGATCAAGCGAGCGTAGCGATCTTTTATATTTTGTCGAACACAGACGAATTGCTCAAGTTCTTAGTGGCATAAGTTCATAATAGATTAAGGAGAGTTAATCCAACTATAGAGGCTGTCATCGAAAAGATTTCACATAATGAATAATGAATGAATGAATACATGATACATCGATTGAAGGCAGGACTCGATTTAATGTTAAGGGATTTTCCATCTTTAATGGGTTCAGTCATCACTAAGGAACTCAGAGAAACTAAAATGAAGTGGAATGATATTTCTTGTGGCATTCAGAGTTTCCCTAGTCTTAATATTAAATAACACAATGAGTTAATGATCCCCCGAACCACAGCTTGAATCTATCTTAAAAATAGATTACATTCACGAACTTGTACTTTCACAATCAAAAAGTATGTTAGTCAAACATAAATAAATAAATTATATATGAACAAGTAAGAAGGCTCTAGTCGAGACGGGTCGACTACGAGATACCCTGAACCCTGCAAAAAAAAAAAAATGAATATTCTTCTTCTTTACGCACGTATAAGCGCGCGCTCTGCTAACCGCGCAGTTGCTGCCGACGTTTGGGGGTGGGATGGGCTGTACTTTGAACGCTTATAACTCCGTTTCTAGATGGACTATCTTCATGAAACTTTCAGAATATATTAATTGCATTCAAATTTGTCCGTTTGCCAAATCACAAGTCTCTAGTAGTTGAAATACGTTTTTTTCAAATTGGTGGTGAAGGGGGCGTGGCATCCAAAATCTGAAAATTACATAATCTGCGTATCCATAATATCTATCTAAATATACAAATTTGAAGTCTCTAGCTAAAACGGTGTAGAAGTTATGCTCAAAAAACCTAAAAAACGTAAACGAATTTTCGATTTTTTATCGATAATTAAGGAATGGGATGAGTTATCGAAAAAACAAAATAAACTTGTACTGCGTAACTAAGATACGAGTGTTCATGTAAAATTTCAGCTCTCTAGCTTTTATAGTTTCCGAAATCTCGACGTTCATACGGACGGACGGACAGACGGACGGACGGACGGACGGACGGACGGACGGACGGACGGACGGACGGACGGACGGACGGACGGACGGACGGACGGACGGACAGACGGACAGGGCTATATCAACTTATTTTTTTGTGCTGATCAAGAATATATATACTTTATGGGGTCTGCGACGTCTCCTTCTGCCTGTTACATACATTTTCACAAAAACATTATACCCTGAATTCCCATTTTCAATGGGTTCAGGGTATAAAAACATGGGGCTAACTCAAGTCAGCTCTGCGCTTAAGAATATATATGTTTGATGGGGTTTGTCACGCTTCCTGCTGTCTTAGAGTATGTTCAATATTTATTATACATTTTACATAAGAGAGAGAGAGAGAGAGAGATACAAGGAAATATATATAGATATACCGAGAAAGAGAGAGAGAGAGAGAGAGAGAGAGAGAGAGAGAGAGAGAGAGAGGGATAAAGAGATCGTTAGACAACTTTATAATTTTTTGATGAGTGATAACAACCAAATAATACAATAAAATCAGTCCAGCGTATCAAATGGTTCTTTAGAGTATATTAAAATGACATTGGTAGAGAAAAATTTTGAAAGTTTGGTTATTAATAGCAATACAATTGAATGGGAAAGTAGAAATGCGGAAAGTTTTAATAATTCTTGCAATATGCAAAGTGTGGCTAAGGTTATTTTTCAATTCCAATGTAAGTACATCATTCATCCTAACTTGGGATTCGTTAATAATATCAACTATTTAATAGAATGCTGCGAACATCAAATTTACAAATTTGCGCTGTCCCGTTTAGAACGAAACCTGGATTATTCCGAAATGTAAATATCTCTTTTGAATACCGTTAAATTCCACAATTAAAATAGTTACTGAACCATATAAAAGGGCTTATTAACATATTTTAAATATTCAATAAGCGTATCGAGCTGCTACATAAACTACATAACAATGATATTGCATATAAAGAACTTCTAAGCCGTTGAACGAGAGAGTCGAAATGGGCAAGGCTCTAATAATTCTTGCAGTAGCCAAATTGTGGCTACTTTTAATATTCAATTCCAATGTAAGTTCATCAATCATTCTAATTCAGAACTTGATAATCCTTAAATATTTTTTACAGAATGCTGCGGTTATAAAATTTACCAATGCGCGCTGCACTTCCTACAACGAAACCTCGATTAAAGTAAATTATTGTCGGCTGAAGGCATTAAGTCGTAATAAGACAACATTTAATTTTAATGGCACACTTTTTTATCCAGCAAAGCAGATATCGGTAAATACTCAATTTCTCAAAAAGGCCAATGGCTATAAGCCTTGGCTTTATAATACATCCGTAGACATTTGCCGGTTTTTCAAAAAACCGTATAATCCGATTATAATAGTGATAGTAAAAGTAATACGGGAGTTTACCAACTTTAATCACAGCTGTCCCTATCTGGTGAGTCTGAGATCTACAAATATTTTGCACTCATATTTATTAATTATTAATGTCAGGGCCACCAAATTGTTGACGGACTTCATGTACCATATGCTAAGGCGGGAATACCGTTTCCCACTGGGGAATATCTACTCAAAATAGATTGGTATTTTAATCATCTAAAACAATTGACAACAGATGTTTACTTCTTGGTTGATGAAGGCTTTATGATTTCAAAAGGAAGTCGTAGCAAACGTTAAGCCCAAGAATTTAATTTTGTAAAAAATTGTATATAAATTATTTATAATTTAGACAATGCCAAAATCGATTAAATAAATAATTGCAATTGACGAATAGTTTAACAAATTAGGTTAGAACCCAAAAAACAACAAAAATTTGATTTTTTAAATAAATCAAAAATATTTACAAACATGCGGCCCAATCAAATTGTAATTTTTAATCAATGGCCAAGTGAATACTCCATTGATCATCTCACGAACTCTCAACGCATTTAAGTATAGATATGTGTAGGACTCTGAAAGTTCAGAGCATGAATCCGTTGAAAATAGCCCATAGTCAAAGTAATATTGATGTAATGGGACAACGACAGATCCAGGAAGAGTTGACGCAAGAGACTACACAACAAAGACATGCTCCAACAAAGACGACATAGAAGCTATCTATAGTAGATGAAGGAGAAACTCATAAATATATATAAAATCTATATATATATATAATAAATCAATTTATAATATTCAAAGTGTAGTTTTAATATTCATTGTAGATGTTTAATTTCTCATTTTATGTGAGATAGAATCATGCTGGTTTGTTGACGAATTCCGAAATGTAAATATCTATATTTAATATCGTTAAATTACACAATTAAAATAGTTACTGAACCATATAAAAGGGCTTATTAACATATTTAAAATAATCAATAAGCGTATCGAGCTGCTACATAAACTCCATAACAATGATATATAAAGAACTTCTTCATATAAAGAACTTCTAAGCCGTTGAACGAGACAGTCGAAATGGGAAAGGCTCTAATAATTCTTGCAGTGGCCAAATTGTGGCTACTTTTAATATTGAATTCCAATGTAAGTTCATCAATCATTCTAATTCAGAATTTGATAATCCTTAAATATTTTTTACAGAATGCTTCGGTTATAAAATTTACCAATGCGCGCTGCACTTCCTACAACGAAACCTCGATTAAAGTAAATTATTGTCGGCTGAAGGCATTAAGTCGTAATAAGACAACATTTAATTTAAATGCCACACTTTTTTATCCAGCATATCAGATATCGGTAAATGCTCAATTTCTAAAGAGGGCCAATGGCTATAAGCCTTGGCTTTATAATACATCCGTAGACTTTTGCCGGTTCCTCAAAAGACCGTATAATCCACTTATAATAGTATTAGTAAAAGTAATACGGGACTTTACCAACTTTAATCACAGCTGTCCCTATCTGGTGAGTCTGAGATCTACAAATATTTTGCACTCATATTTATTAATTATTAATGTCAGGGCCACCAAGTTGTTGACGGACTTCATATACCATATACTAAGTTGGGAATACCGTTTCCCACTGGGGAATATCTACTCAAAATAGATTGGTATTTTAATCATCTAAGACAATTGTCAACAGATGTTTACTTCTTGGCTGATGAAGGCTTTATGAGTCCAAAAGGAAGTCGTAGCAAACGTTAAACCCACGAATTTAATTTTGTAAAAATTAAATAAATAATTGCAATTGATGAATAATTTTACAAATTAGATAAGAACCAAGAAATTCAGCCAATTTTTATAGATATAGAAATAAAAGATTATAGAGAGGTAATGCACAGTATTTAAAAATATGTCATGCCTGATGAAGCGCATCGTAGAATGCATTATCGGTATATTTGTGATATCAGCTTAGAAGCTATTAAATACATATATTATATAGTGTATCTTCATTTAACAACGTAGCCTCAGTTTGTCTCAGTTTTGCTCCGAAACTTAAAGCTCTGATATAACTCAATATAAAAGCGCTTGGCTGCCGCTCATCGTCAGCATTTGACGCAGATTATACAAATTTATGCAACACTGTTGGCACTTTCATTCCATCATCTGGCTTCCCACCTGCCCCCAGTTCCCCCCTCCCCACACCAGGGCTTGGGGCTTTGCCACCATTTTTGTTTGGCATTACACTGCTGACTGCTGTTTTTTTGTTTTTTTTTTACGAGAGCTGACGCAATGGCGGTTTCTCTGCTCCTACTCCAACTCCAACTCCGATTCCTACTTCCCACTTTCCAGTCTCTAGTCTCTGCTACTCCTGCTGCTGTTGCGCATTTCCGGCCCCTCAAGCTTTGCGCTGGGGAGTTAGTTCACAGTTGCCAGAGGCAGCAAAAAGTCGACTAACCAACATGAAGAGCAGCGCACCCGACTGCCCACAACAGCATTTGATTTTCATTAAAAAAGACGTCAAGTTGCTTTACCCGACTAAAAAATACCTCGAAACAAAAACATTCGCCAACTAGCAGATACCTCGAAAATATTTCAATTTAAAATAAATCAAATTTTTAAATTTTGAGAATTAATTTTGTGTATTTATTTATTTTATTTTTTTTTTAATTATAATTTTTTTTATTTATTTATGTATTATTTTTATTTATTTATGTATTATTTTTATTTATTTATTATTATTATTGATTTATTTATTTATTTGATTTTTTTATTTTATGTTATTTTATTTGTTTATTTCTTTTTATTTATTATTATTATTATTATTATTATTAATATTATTATTATTATTGTTATTATTATTATTATTATTATTATTATTATTAATATTAATATTAATATTAATATTAATATTAATATTAATATTATTATTATTATTATTATTATTATTATTATTATTATTATATATTATTATTATTATTATTATTATTATTTATATATTTTTTTATTTATTTAATTTATTTTTTGTTATTTATCGGGAAATATTGTGATGAGTTCTTTAAGAAATTAAATATTCGTGTCTCTGCAATCTGTATATAATATTATATAGACCCTCATCATTCAAATTTCCCTAAGCTATGCTACCCTTTTAGTCATCTTCAATGGACATATGCTATAAAAAGAGAAAACACAACTCGTTATTATAGATACTATAGAGCTAACTCCCTATAGCGAGTGCTTAGGCCACACACACAGTTACAACACCAGCAGAAAGCCAAAAAAAAAAAAAAAAAACAAAAAACAAAAAACCAAAATGGAAAACTTCAAAGCAGATTTTTTCACTAAATTTCAATTTGTATTTTGTTGCTGTTGTTGTTGTTGTTGTTGCTGGGCAACAAAAATTTGCATATATATTTGAGATTTGAGACTGCGATTAATTAAGTGTAAAATGCATTTATTTTATGTCTGACAACGAGCTATTTACACTAATTGCATTCATATGGCCACTGAGACCAACAATTTTTACCTGGGCGCACACGTCGTATACGTAACACGACAAACGCACCCCAGAGATGGGAGCCTGAGAAGCGGACACAAAGTACCTTTGCTCCTGTTGGAGCTCTTAATGTCAAACTGGGCTTATATATTATAAAAATACAGCAGTAGAGTGTGATTGACTAACAGATACGCTGTACAAAATTAAATTGATGAAGTATTTTATATATATTTTATATATATATATATATTTTATATATATACATAATAATTTTTACTTCATTACTGAACTAATTTAATGAATGTATGCCAGCTAATAATGATCGACTTATTGAAACTCTGTAAAAATACAATTTTTGGAGTAAATATATGCTTTATATAAATAGTATTATTTTAGCTTTAATACTGAACTCATTTAATAAATGTGTGACAGCCAATTATGATCGACTAACAGATACTCTGTAAAAGTAAAAATAAAAATTTTTTTAAAAGTATACACGTAGTTATTTTTACTTAATTACTGAAATAATTCAATAAATATATGTCATATATATGCTCGACCAGCAGATACCCTGTACAAATTTGTTGCTCTTAGATTTGTTTTTTTTATTAATATATATTTTTCTATTTTTTTTTTTTTTTTCACCTAATGTAAGTTTGAACTATTTTTAAACTATATAAAAATGATTTTGATTTATGTAGCTGAACTTTAAATTTATTAAATGAACTTAAAATATTATAGGGTATATAAGTAACCGAATTCGTAGTAAGCAATGCCAAGTTGAGTGGCTGTAACTGCTCGGTGATAGCGTCCAGGGAATACGACGGACATCAAATAGAAAGAGCGGCACAGAGAGAGATGGCGAAAATAAGAGCGAGAGAGAGAGAGAGAGGAAGACAGCAAGAGTAAATGGAAATGTGACGGCAAACGAGGCAAAGAAAATTGAAACGTTTAAAACTGGGCAAATAATTGCCTTAAGGCCATATTGAGAGATGTATGAAATGAAATGAAATGAATGAATGAATGAATGAAGCAACTGCAGCAATGTGGATGCCACTTGACACTGTCAAACATGGAAAACTATTTGCACAATGGAAATGGCAGCGAGTTCAGCTGCGGCAGAGCAAACGGTAGCTTAACGACCATTATGAGAGCCACACAAAATGGCGCCTGACAGTGTTGCCACTTAATTTTTTTTGTTTTTTTTTTTTTCTTTTACTGTATTCTGTTAAAGCTGTCCCCTGGCGCTTGGCACATCTAATTGTCTGCTCCGGTTTGTGGCTTATTATGAAATAATGTAGAACCAAAAAAAATTTATGTTATGTGCCAGAGAAACAGAGGGAGCGAAAGAGAGAGAGGGGCAGAGGAAGTGGGAAGTGAGAGCTAGTGGCAGCTTGGCGTGGCTTTTGATGCACAGCAGACAGTTTTTAATAGCAAACGCCCCATGGCGCCGCAACAGAAAATAAAATAAAAAAAAATAAAATAAAATAAACACAATTTATGCAAAGCTGCAAATCAGCGAAATGATGCAAAGAAAGACAAACGAGATGACAAACAAGTGCATAAAGACATTCAACAGAAGATATATTATGCTATATATTTTGTACGTATATCGAGTGAGTTAAAACTTGCATTTCGCAGAGCTTATTATTATATTAAATATATGCAAATTTATGAGATGAGCTTAAATATTTTGAAAAAATTTGTCAAAAAGTTAATTTGGGGTTTTTATTTAGCTAGAGAAAGAAAATTGCGAATGCAAGTTTATAATATATAATATATATTAGATTTCTTGAGTTATAAATATAATATATAATATTATAAGTATAATAGATATTAGATCTTTGCAGTTTATTGTGAAATGAAAATGTAATGTAATTTGATAAAAACTATGAAAAACAAAATTTAAAACAGAATTTAGTTTACTTTGAAAGAGAAAAACTTTTGAGCTACAAAGTAATAAAAGAGAAAATTTACATGTGGAAAATAAAATATTTTTGGCTAGAGTTTTGTATGAAATGGAATTTCTATTGCGAGTGCTCGACTAGAAGATATCCTATGTAGAGTTGACACGTCTTCTTCTCAGTTTTGTAAAGATTTTCACAATTTCTTTCTCTATTGTATTCAGGATATTCATTCTCTTTCTCTTTCTCTAATGTATTCAGGATATTCATATGAACGAAAAGTATTTATGCAAGCGTCAATCCAGAATAAATAGAACTTTAAGATAAAACAAAGTATATGACCGAGTTTAGATGCCGTAAAATTTACTGCTCTGCTCTTTAAGCTCCTTAAGCTTCTCTCTAGGTGCTCGCATATGCTAACTCTAACTACTTAGCACACTTTGCAAGCTAATAAAAGCGAATTGACTAACTTCATATTTATGTGATTCAAGAAAAATATTTTCTTAATTTTACAAATTTAATTAGATTTTGCACTTTGGCTTTAACAAAGACGACGCGCGCAGCGGGTTGACTTGCTCTATATGTATGTATGTGAGTGTGGGAGGAGGGTGTATGTGTGTATGTGTGTGTGGGCACAATTATATGGCTATGTGGCACGCAGCATGACAGTATTTGCCACAGCTGGGGGCACGCACACACACACACACACACACACATTTGGTAGCCAAACTCATGTAGGTAAATCGACTCGACTCCATGTCCTAAATGCGTGTGTGTGCGTGTGTGTGTGTGTGTGTGCATGAGTGTGCGTGTATGTCATGTATTGTTCACACTAACGAAAGCCATTTGCAAGCAATACGAGCAGGTGCCAGGCGCTGTCAACAACAACAAGAAGAAGATGAATGCCAGCTCCAATTCCAAACGCCCCAACTTCAGACTCAACCTCAATTTCAATGCCACGCCTTCTTTGTTATTTTTTTTTTTTTTCGGGGTAAATTTTTGCGTGAAAACTTGCTCTGGCATTTGCCAACTGACGCAGCAATTAAAAGCACAAATTATTTCGACCTTAATCGATTCACGGCGCAATTCCCCAAACTGCCTGGAGCAACAATTCCGTATAGCCTATACAGACAAACACACACACACACACACAGAGTCAGACACGCATGGAGAAAAACTCCATGACATGTATCCAAAACTCCATTCGTCAGTCGCTGCGATGAGCTTTAGCAACGGACACGTCGTCTGCCAATCAACTGTTATTAGGTTAGGATATTTATCAATCTCAAGAGTGGTTCATGATAGTTGTTCGCTCTATATGAATAAAATGTGAAGAACTATACCGACCTTGACCTATCTTTAGTTCGTATATGAATTATTCAGTCGACAGTTTTAATGACCCAATTAGTAAGACAATGCTTAAAGGTATTCCTTGAAGTGGTTCATCTATTGGTTCTTTAAATTCATTCATATAATTGGAAATATCTAAACTTATATTTATCGCTCAATATATGAAAATATATAGTAGCATAGATATTGATATATTTATAAAACTAAAATGTTTAAAGTGCTTGGGTATTTAATTTAGATATAGATCATAACTTGTCTCATCTGCTTTAGTTATCTCTTTTTTCAATAATTTATCAAATTTATCAATTTTATAATATATCTTAAAGGTAGATGATTAAAGTGGTTCGAGGTGTACGATTTATTTAGATAGATCGATAGGTATAAAAGTTAATAGAATATTAATAAATATCAATAGTAATAGATAGATGTACTATAGATATAATAGGTAAAAAGAAACAATACATATTTCTTAACGTGATCTAACAAATTTCAGGAATAGTTCAAATAGAATTCGGAACATCATATCTAAATGAACAATTTCAGAAACAAGTTCCGATCATTAATAAAAATAAATAATTGCGAATAATTCTATATAAAACCGAAAAAAAATGTAATAAAAATTAGTCTTTCAAAAAAAGATATATTTGCATTTCGTGAGAGGATAAAATCAGTATATAATTTCAATATATTACAAATTTTCTAGTATATGCATATAGAAAGATATAGAATTACTCACTCAGTCACATTATTTTCGAAAATCAACTCGCCGCGAACACCATGATAGTGACGTCCACTGATCGCTGATTCATCCTCGGTCCAATATGGCACAATGACGGTACCTCGAGCACCAGAATATCGCATAACAGATAGAACATAAGCACCAACAGATTCGGTAACCTCGTTTACGGCATCGCTAAAAGCGAAAATGCCAGCATGATCATCATCCAGTATCATAATGGTGGCCGTATGTGGCACATAAAGGTTAACATTCTCCGAAGGATTGAAGAGACGTATGTAGAAGCATTCGTCCTCCTCAAATATATCATCATCGATAATTTCGATCTTAAAGCGTTGCTCATCGACGCCAGGCGGAAAATTGAGTATACCACTTTTGCCCACATAATCCGAGCCGGCCGATGCGGTGCCATCTTGAGTCTCAAAATAGACTTGGGAATAGCCGGATATATCGCCACGTCGCACCACACGCACCTCGAATTCACCACAGTTCTCCATGACCGTATAATGTCCGGGCTCAAAGTAGATACGGGTGGGTATATCATCATCGTCTTCGTTATACGTTTGGATTTGGGCCTTTACGCTGGACAGATCATCGTGGGCACGTTCCTGAATCTTACGCATCAGATTCCCGCTGCCGATGAGCTTGCGCGTGGCCTGGATGCGATAGAAGGCGCGAGACTTGTTGCCACGCGATATCATTTGCTCCTGGGCCATCATCTCGAGATGCTCCAAATCAGCATCGGGATACTTCTGCCGTAGTTCCGATAGCAACTGTATATACTCCATTCGAGCCTCATCATAGGCGTGCGCACTCTTGCTCATTTGCAAGAATTGTTTGCTTGTTTGCTTCGTATCATCTGCGCCCATCTCGACGGCATCGTGTTCACCAGCCACAACGGTGCCGCGCTGATTCATCCGATAGTTCTTATCCATATACTTGTAGAGCAGCAATCGGCGCTCCGCTATATATGCCCAGAGTACGGTGGCAGGGAACATGAGCAGGGTTACCACACCCTCCCACACCTCAATGATGCCCGGTGAGATGAACGACAGAATTGCCCATAGCCAGATGTACGCAAATATGGATAGTACGGCGGTCACAATGAATACCCGGAGATGTTTTATACGGCGCTTCTCCCCCTTCGGTATCAACACCATGCAGAGGGCAATTATAACAAATAGATTGTACGCAGCGGAGCCAACAATTGTGCCCGGCCCCAAATCTCCGCTCTCGAAGTTTTTTGCATAAATCTCAATGACGGAGAGTAGAATTTCAGGTGCACTCGATCCCAATGCCATGAGCGTTAGATTCGCCACAGTCTCATTCCAGATGCGTACACGCATCGTTTGTTTCTCTCCTTTGGGTCCACGGACGACAACATCTCGTTCAATCGAGGTGATTGCCTCTATTGATGCCATAAAACGATCCGATATAATCGAGACGCCCACAAACAAATAGACCATTAGCATAAAGTAAACGAATCCACGGATGGCACGGTCGCCAACAGAGATTTTACGCTGAGGCATCCATAGTGGCAGCAATAGACCCTCCGAGCATGTGCCCAGTTCTTTAACCTCAACATTTGGTTGCATTGTTGTCGTAGCCTCGTCTATAGTCGGATCGACCTGACGGATGAAACGTTTGTGACTGGCCACATTGCTCGTTTCATTCAGAGTCGAGTAGGATGCTGGGTTATCCACAGCTTGGCCAGCGGTTAGGGCAAATGTGTGTGCCTTCACATAGAGCAGGATTAATAGGACAGCGAAGGTGGCAACTGATCTAACGGTTCTTCGTATTAGCAGCATTTTTTGTTTTTAAAATTTTATTATTATTATTTTTTTTTTTGTTTTTGGAAGTGTTTAGAGTGTATTGTCTTTCACTGTTACTGGAAGCGTCCTTTTCTTCGATTTTTGTGCACTTAGTGTAAAATGTGTATTGCGGTTTATAATGTTCGGATCGTCCTGCGAAACGGCATCATCGCAAACGCAGTTTTAACACGATGTGGCACCTCTGGCAGACAACTTACGTTGCTCCTGTTGATTCCTGGAAGCGCAAAATAAATTCTGATGTAAATACATGAATGTGTGCATGGAAAAATACCAGCAATGCTATGTATATTTGCAATCAACATCATCTGTTGTTAAATAATATTTTTCCTTTGAATAAACCGATTTAACGCTATTTAACTTTTCCAGATGTTCGAAAAAGTCATTGCCAGAGTTTCTCGCTTTGTATTTTTCTTTCCCCCCCCCCCCCCTCTTTTCAGCGCTTTTGTATATTTACACGGAACAGAAACTAAACACAAAAAAAAAAAAAAATTGCGATATAAACTGAGAGCAACTGAAACTAAACATAGAACATAAACAAAATGCAGTAGTACTAAGGGTAAACATACAAAACAGACGAATGGATACGATACGACTGCATGATACTCTTTCTTCATATACTAATTCTAATTTTTATTATTATAAATAGTTCTTTTTCATTGCTCATTATTCATTGGTCATTTTTCATTGGTCATTGATCATTAGACATTACTCATTGCTCATTGGTCATTGATTATTATCGATCGAGTCACTGGTCATTGGTCATTAGTCATTTGTCATTAGTCATTACTCATTGCTCATTGGTCATTAATTTTTACACGATTAATCGATCGAGTCACTGGTTCTATTTCATTAACATATCATATCATTAAATAGTATTGTTCTAATTTTGATTATTATTTTTAAATATTTTTATACAATATATTTAGATAAGAATACCTGATCCAAAGGTCATATCAGACACACACACACACACATCTTAAACAAACATGAAGTTCTCAATACCTGGCATCTCACCTTTTGCTATAGAGCATTTACCACACATTTATTAAATAGAAAACGTTTATGAAATCTTCTACCTACGTAATAATATTTCTTTAGATATTTTTGTTATAACAACTATGTTTGCAATGGGTAAGGGCGACTGAATAAACGCTGGACAAACTGAGTGAACGGACCGGTAAATATGAATACGATATGAAATCGATAAAATGCATAATGTAGACAATGTCAATAACTAGAGTTCAGTAAGAGAGAGAGAGAGAGAGAGCGAGAGGCAGACACATAGCGCATGTGTGTGTGTGTGTGTGTGTTGAAGAAGATGGAACTGAGTAAAGCATAACGGTAAATGCAATGCCAGCAACAAGCACCAACTTGACTGACAAGAGAAACGGACAAAAGCCAGCATAGCGAATGACAAAATAGAACGGTTAAAATGTAAAGAGAGAGAGAGAGAGAGAGCGAGAGAGACTTAGTGAGAGGAGCACAATAGCACAAAAGAGCGAGAAGGTAGAGCGGGTGAGATAGTAGGCTATATTAAGATATGTATATATGTAATTGTTCTAGACGGCTGACTTGTAGCACACTCCTGTATACTATAATATAATTTATAAATATAGAATAAATATAAAAAAAAATTAAATTAAATATGTACCCAAATAAATAAAATAGCAACATTTTAAATGTGTAATTGTGTAAAAGTAGACAGATGAAATCTTCTAATTTAAATTTTAATTTGTTTAATATATTTATTATATATTAATTTAAAGTATTATTTAATATATACTGTTTTTCTATTAATCTTTGCCTACGCTTGTCAAATATAAAATGATGAAATGCATTAAAAATTAATTATGCAAAATACTCGCTTGCTTGACTCGCATCCAGAACTAATATGCAGCACATTTTGAACGCAGGGTAAGGGGACGCGTGCATTAATTTAGCAATTACAACGGTAAAATGTGCCAAGAGCTAGTCGTTAGGGAATGGCGAGAGCTGAATTTGCAAACAGTCGTCAGACAGTTAGACAGACGGGCCAGGGAGCAAAGAGATGAATGTCAATACACAGACGCAAACACACACACACACACACACACACACACTGGCATACAAACACAGCTACACACACACACACACACAAATACTATGGCATTTCTAGCCAGCCCGCAAGCAAGTGCTCAGTTTTTCCACCCGTTTTTCATTTCAGCAGCAAATTGCATTTAACCGTTATTGAAAATTTTGTGCACGTCGATGCTTAAAAGAGATTGCGAAATTAATTGAAAAATCTCTCGAGCAGACACTTAAACGTATTATTATTCAGATAGTGCGTACTATATGCGAGCACACCAAAGATTTGTCACTTTACATAATATTTATGACCACTGTGCATAGTGTGTGAAATATGTATTTAAATATAGCACAACGTTACAAGGCTCAACGGGTACCGTTTTGGGCTGCGATCGCCAGACAACAATCTCACGTTGCGTTACGTTACGTTAGGGCTTACGTTGTTTTATATTTGGCACGTTTACTATTGAGGTTGTTGTTGTTGGCCCAACTCGAGCTGGGCAAACATTTCGCTAGAAACAAACGTTTAATATCGAATTCTATCCAATTTGGATTCCACTATGATTGGAAATGGCTACACAATCGAGGCACTGAATTCATCTGCTCTCCCACTCGCAATCACATTCGAAATCGCGTTCGCGTTCACGTTCGGCAGCCAATGCACAACTAATTCGCCAAAAACCCGCCGCCTGTCGTCTGCGCTCGACAAGCGCGTTGTCCCAAGCTCTCATAATTATTTTGAATGCCCTACAACGATTTGAGCAGGTCAATTCGTTCATCGCTGAAGAAACATAAATTGTCTCAGTGTCTTTTAGAATGAAAGAAATAGTCTATACATATGTATATAGTTCTTAAATTTAAATGATCACATTTAGAATTCAATTATAGCATTTATTATAATTGAATATTCCATTGGTCTCTTCTGTTTCACAAGTGTAGGGCATTTCTGTATTCATACGTTCTCAACTTTTTCTATGCACCACAATTATTAACCTATGTCTTTGTCTGTCAAAATATTCGCCGTTATTTTAGCTGTGCATCGTTTCGCATAGTTTGCTTTGCTAACGCTCTCACGCTTTGCCTCTCTGCCGCTGTCACTCACACACTCTCTCTCTCTCTCTCTCTCACGCTCAAATACTTACACACTCTCTTAATATTCCACGTTTGTTATTGCCTTGTTTTTGTTTAGCATTAAATTTTGTTTATTATTGTCGCCTCTCTTTCCCTTGCTCTCTGTCGCTCTCACAAGCAGTGGCAAATATTTCAAATCTGTTTTGTAGCACCTTTGGGTCAACTACAAATGTAGTTCTGGCAAATTGCTATTTCAGTGTATTCGGCAGGCGTTCCGCATCTTAATCTCAAGCACTAAACATAGAACTCGACTAAAAGTGGAGCTCTTCAGCAGCCCATCAAATAGTTGGCTCAACTAAAAGTATACCCTGTGCATTCTAGCAGTGAATATGACAGATGTTCGAGTTTCTCAATTTAGGGTATATACAAATTTATCTATTATGTATACACAATATTCTCGATCAAATATGTATGTATGCTAAATTGTTATATATCGATAGAAGTGGTGTCATGTATGTATAAACTTAACGATATATCGATATCTCTACAGATTTAATAAATATTTATATATGTAAATGATGAATTGAAGTCGAAAACAAAATCTCAGTGACATACAGCAACAGCTGTGGCAAGCAGGGTATCGTCCAGTCGGTCACTCTGTCACACTCTCTTATTATGCTTGACACCCAGCTGTGAAGCATGCCTGCGTACGCAGCTACTTTTTTTTTTTTTTTTTTTTTGGTTTTTTTTTTGGTTTGCTTTTCTGCCTACCCTTCTGATATATTTTTAGTCAAGTGCGCAGACATTCACACACACCCAAGCACACACGTAAATGATCTCTGCTAAAATATGTTTGTATGTATGTATGTATGTATGTATTTATATGCTTTCTACTCACTTGACCTTTCGTCAGTTGCTTGCTTGCTGCGAATAGCGGCACCTTTTGGTTGGGCTTGGGACAATATATATCTCAATCTGAAACCGCTTGGCTGCCAATAACCGATTTCAGATTGAATGATTTATTGGCCTAGAAAGCGTTTCGGGATTAAACAGTTAACAGTGGTGTGAATCGATTCACTCACAGCCCCCAAAATCCTTAGCCTTCTGTGCCTGCTCCGCACTCCTGGTGGCACCCACTCGCTCCCTCTCTCTCTCTCTCTCTCTCTATCTAGCTCTCTCCCCGTCTATGTCGTCTCTTGGTTGGTAAGTCAGTTCACACAGTATGCGCCATGGGCACCGCCAGTAAGGTTTTTGATGATGAAGAAGAAGAATCTGGACACTCTTACGATTTATCTAATTACAAGTGGAATTTATTCAAAATGTATCCTTAAGCTCAATTTATATGAAGTATATCTCAAAGGCGATACACAACAAATCAATCTTTTAATATCGCGTTCTATTTGGCGATCCGTCCCAAACTGGTAAGTGATTTCGTATTCTATATAATATATAGTTATATTTTTATATAGTACATAAGTCTTTCTATATTAATTCTAGCGATAACTTGAAGCGTTCTTAAATTTGATATCAATGCGACAGGGCAATTGATATAGTAAAGGAGGGTTCCTTATCACAAGAGCTTTATACAATCGGACACTTTGTGCTTACCACACAAACTAGAGTTGTGTGCGTGTCGTGACACGATAGTCGTGCATGCTTATGCTGCAAGAACAAACTCATTAAATATATACTTTTATAAAATGTTATCTTTAGCTATTCGACAGTCATTATCTAATCCATTCTCTTTTCCCTTTCTCATTTATATCTATCTATATCAACTATCTTATCATCTCTAACATAATTTCAGCTACTCATTGCTTGCGCCATAGCGTCATCTAGCCATAACGTCATCAAGTCGCCCGTCCATATAAGACATATGAATTTATACTAATAGTTATCTATATACATGTTGTATATAAGAAATTGCAGGTATATTTTAGATTAGATAGAGCTGGTCAATGTTTTTTGCTTTATACGTCAATGATAAGACTATAATGTAGAGCAATTGATAAAAAATATTATTTATAAATGCTTAGCTTCCACTTAATGTATATTAAATATACCATATAAGAAACTTATGTATAACTAAAAGTTATTAAAATCTCTCCTGAATTTTTAGTGTTAGTGCTAACTGATTAGATACAAAATAAAAAAAATTGATTTCTCTTAGAAATGGAATTTTGATTATTTTGTTAAAATATTGGACTGCAGAAAGCCTTGCAAACCTCATAAACTACATATGTTGCTTATCAGAAAAACTAGCTGACTCGATTTAGCTCTGATTGTCTATACGTCACTCTCAAGCGGTAGTCGAAATAATATTTAAAGTCTCTGAATGAGAAATCAATATTTAATTTCAAAGTTTATTTTTGAATATAGTTAAGAATAGGAATTATAATAAATACTAATTAATACTCAGAACTATATTGGGAACTTTAAGATCTTTCAGAACTGAAAAACAGAAATAGGAATTATGCCAGCTTTATAATAAATTATCTAAACATTTTTCTATGACTTCAGATTTTTTTCGTATTTAATCTAGTTATTAGAAATTATGATCGGATTAGATATGGAGTTTTTTATAATGTTTGGAATTATATTTTCAACTTTAGGATTTGCATTATAAGGAAATAGGAATTGTAAAATATTTATAATAATTTTATATCATATTTAAATTTGCATTTCTTCCCATATTAGTTTGTATTCTTATGGAATTATAAATATTATAAATAAATTATAAATAAATTCTCAACTTTAACATTCACTCTAGTATATATATATATATTGTCCTCTGTGCCATGCTTGAACACCTTAGCGCTTCTTAATTATTTAGCAGGCAAGAACAAGTTCATATTTTGTTAATTGAATCATTGGGGCACTCACTAACTGCTCAGGTCTTGTGCGCTCACGTGCCGTTATTTTGGGGGCTTAGGCAAATTTTGCATGGCCAATTAGACTAAATAATTGATTAGGTGTAACTTTGGCAACGGACACGAAACAAAATAAAAAAAAAAAAAAGAGGAAGAGAAAGAGAAAAGAACTTAAATGCTGTCTAAATCATTTAAAGTCGTTCGAGAAATGGAAGCGCGCTTGAAATATTTATCATACGCCACGTTGATCGCAGTCAGTTTTGGCCTAATTGTGATGGAAGTCGAGTGTGGGTATACATAAGGTAGGCACTGTCAACTGGGTTTCACCTTAAATTCCTGCCTTAGCTGTCCATAAAGCCGCGCAGCAATAACATCTCATCCTGGCATCCGAGCAATCCTTGTACTTATAGCAATTCCATTTTCACACTGCTTTTCGTGCTTAATACCCTGTAGCTAGGTGCGCGAAGAGGGAGTGCTTTCAGTGGAAATAATCCACACTTAAGCTACTTGCTGAGCGCAAAAGCTTGACAACTGATTGGATTTTGCATATAATATAATTTAAGTTAAGAGCTTTAACTGACTGACTAACTGATTGAATAAGAGAGATAGAAAGAGACAGAGAGAGAGACAGAGAGAGACAGAGAGAGAGAGAGAGAGAGAGATAGAGAGAGACAGAGAGAGAGAGAGAGAGAGAGAGAGAGAGAGAGAGAGCGAGGGAGAGCGAGGGAGAGAGCAAGAGAATGTATTAACTGGTTGTTTAAGTAATAAAACGAGTGATGAACTCTTAGACTGCCTAATCCATACACTGATTGATGGTGATTGATTGATAAACTAATGATTGAAGCACAAAAAATATTTTATATGAATTAATTGATTGACGAGGCTTTCGATGATAATTGAAGCAAAAATAATAATTTTATATTTTTTATATGTGACTGAAATTGATTGACAAGGATTTGATAATGATTGAAGCAAAAATTTGATCGAAATTGATTAACTGAATGACAAGGTTTGATGAGACGATTGCTAATGATGATAATGATTAATTTATTACACGATTGATTGAATTTGTTTTATTTATGTTCCTGATTGACTAAATGAATGATGCAACAATTGATTGATTAATTTGCTTGGTTATGCAAGCAATGATTGACGGGCTGATTGTTGTGCATATGGAAAGCCCACATTTGTGCAATTATTTATTTATTTAGTTATTATTATTTCGAAATTGATTGATAATAAAAAACAATTTACGCAAATCTCATGAAGACTTCTAATTCTACTATTATTTTTATATTATCCCAAAGTTAGTCCCTTTAGCTCTTGATTGATTGGCAGATTGAAGAGGTAAGCATTTAATGTTTAATAATAATAAAAGCAAATGCCTTACATTTTTAAATAAATATATATTTTAAAATATTTATCTAATATTAACTATAATACATTTAATTCTGAGCTTAATTGCCTTCATTGATGATTGAAGAGCGCAAGAGTTGAAAATATGATGAGTCTAAGATACAAGCAAATAAGTAGTATATTTACATAAATATTTATATATATATATATATATATATATATATATATATATATATATATATATATATATATATATATATGCAATTTCTGTATTTACAGGGTAACTGCTTAGTCGATCAGCTGCAGCTGTCGTATTTTTGATTATTTTGCTGTTGTGGGCGCATTCACGCTGTATCCTTGGCAACAGGAGGCTGCAACAGGAGGTAGCTCAGCTGTGGAGCTTTTCGGTACAACAGATGAAATGTTTAATGGGGAGTGAAAGAGGAAAAGAAAAGGAAGTCGAGAGTGAGAGAGAGAGAGAGAGAGAGGCAACAGCGGCAATAGCTTCAGCTCTGGTAACAGTTGCTGCTGTCAGCGCATTTTCCTGTTGCCGTTGTCGCTGCTGTTGGCTTTTTCTTTCTTTCTTTTTTTTTTTTATTTATTAGCGACAGTTTTGGGCTTTGTTGTTGTTGTTGTTGTTGTTGTAGCGACAACAACTTTGATGACGGTCGTTATGAAAGTCGTCGATTCGGAATGCCGCTTTGTCGCCGCACCGATTCGTCCTTTTCCGTTTGAGCTAACCGACGCCATCTTAGATGGATAACATTACCGTTGACAGCTGAATGCGTGCACAGGATATACATATACAGCCCGACGACCCATGCCCGCCCTCATATCCTTGCCAATCACTGGAGCACACATACATGCACATATTCCCCTTTTTTTTATGTATATATATATATATATATATATTATATTTTTTCACGCCTGTTTATTCTGCTGTTCGTAGCTAAACTGTTTATTATTTAACAATATCGCTGCTTGTGTACACGTGTGTAGGTGAGCGTTTATTTATTTATAACTGTACTTTATCACATTTTAAACACACACACACACACACACATGCACATGCACGAACGCACACAGGCATGTGCTAAGCGCTTGCAAATGGCAGCTACAAATTTTAATAGTTTGCTCGCAGACAATGCCTGACAAAAGGTTGTCTCAAGACAGCAGCTGTGTGTGTGTGTGTGTGTGTGTGTGTGTGTGTGTGTGTGTGCATGTTCCTGGCATGTATTGTATGCATAGCCGTTGTACATATATATGCGACCCGTGGGGCGCTAACGCGGAAGCAGCTCTTAAAGCCGGCGCGCTGAAAAGTATGCTACACTTTATGAATGCCAGCCATTGTGGGCGTGCATGCAGGGCGGGGTGTTAATGGACGTGTGTGTGTGTGTGTGTGTGTGTGTGTGTGTGTGTGTCTGGTGTGAATTGTGTGTTTGCCATTAACAATGGTTATCAGCAACAACAACAACAACAACAACAACAACAACAACTGCTTTTCCTTACTCATTGTGCGCAGCTGAAGTACAAATATGTTTAGCTAAAACTTGACTAATTAAATAATATTTTTCTGGCTTCATTAGAGCAAATTAAGAGCAAACACACACACACACACACACATAGATATACGCTGAGTACATTTGACATTGATTTGATTTTCATTGCGCTACGCCATAGCAAAATTCTATAAATTCCTTATCTCTCTTCCTTCACTTTCTCCTCCTCTTGTACGTCTGTTATATTTCGCTATGATTTATTGACACAAGCAACTGACACGCGCAATTGCTGCGTCGCTCATAACTCACAGATACCATTCGAACTGGACACAAATATTTGGCATTCTTGAGCGCAGTGTTTGACTGCTAAAATGCTCTCTAAATGGTTGGAAGAGAGATGTGAAAAGTTTAAAGTGAATTTTTGTAAAAATATTAAGCTTACTTTAAGCCTTCGTTAAAGCTAACGCTAAAGGTATAAATAGAACTCATTAAGGGGAGAATAAATTATGTAAAAAAAAAATATAGAAAAAAGTCTTTTCTCTCAAATTTAATTAAATATATAATAATTTAATTTTAATATATTTAATTAATTTAATTAAAATTAATGAAATTAATTTAATTAAAATTAATGAAATAGGTATGCCTAAATTAATTGAATTTTTTTTTATAGCTAAGCAAATGTTTCTTTGATATGCTTATCAAATAATTCTGCTTTAATAATTCTGAGAAAAAAAAAAACATTTTTCATATGAATAATATATATGACATATTTTCTCTTAAGGTCTTTGCTTATATTATAAAAATATTTGCTTTGTTATAATATATTTCTAAGAACAGATTTAGAATTTAGTTCCATAAGCTTAAGTGCTTTACTTTGATAGGCTAACAAATGCTTTGCTCGAATGGTAATATCTTATTATGTATTTGCAGCTATAAGTACAGTGAGGAAAAATATTTATGGATAATCTACAGCTGAAATGAGTGGAATAAGCACCAATATGAAAATTACGCATTTTACAAATTTATTATCTTGAGTTTCTTTATTCATCAAGTTTTTTTGTATATAAAGTAAAAAATAAATAAAATATATTATAAGACTAGAAAAGTAACCTCTATAATTAATATCTGGAATATCATAATATAGTATATATAAGATAATAATTCTCTAGAATATCATAATATAGCATGCACAGCAAAATTATTCTCTGGCATATTATGTGCTCAGCATAAATCAAGAGATTCTTTCTTATTGCACTTAGATATTCCATTCATATTCCTTCATAAAAGTTCATATTCATCAATCCACTCATAGCTCACTTCCCACAACTTCCAGGGTATGCGTAATCATGCCCTATTGATTAGTTTCTTCATTATCCAAGTCTTGGCCAAAGTTGGCCAAGCATTTGACGTGCCAAACATGGTTAAGATAGTTAGCTCTTGGCTGTGAGTTGGCCTGGGCATATTCTAAACTATTTCTGGGCTAGAAGGCAAACTATTTGCTAGCTTGTTCCATTTTTAGAAACTTTTGCACGCTCAACTTTAAATGGAAAAATTCGACAGTGCTCACACCTGGCCACACCTCCCTGATTCATGTGTGTGGTGTCTGTGTCTTGAACAGCCGTTTTCACTGCGATGATAAATGATGTTCAACTGTTTTTTTTTGTTGCAAAAAACAAACAGCTATTGTCCAGCGCTCAGTCAGTCAATCAATCAATCAATCAATCACTGCTGACGCTGCAATCAAGTGAGCAAATATTTTGCTAAACGACTTGGGCAACAGCCAGTTGTTAGTCTGCCAGTCGAGTCCATTGAGAGGGGCTTAAATAATGGACTTTGTGTACGGGGCCAATGTTGTAGCTACACTCCATATATAGTGAGTGTGATTAGGGAAAGTTAGCCATGAGCTGTAGCTAGTATACTCTATGGGCAGTCTTGATAGAGGAAACTAAACTAACTAGAAGAGAACAAGATTTAAATTTTAAAATATCGTTTTTTTTTGTTTACTTAACATTAAATATTAAAATCGATAAATATCGATTTTGTATACAAATTCATATTTTACATATTTGTATTTAGAACGTGAAAAATAATGCCAGAGTAAAGTATTTCAAGATGGTTGAAAGCTTCTAAGATGAGAGAGAGAGAGAGAGAGAGAGAGAGAGTGAGAGAGAGAGAGAGAGAGAGAGAGAGGTAACGAGAGAGCGAGTTTCAAGAAGAGTTTATGCTACAAAAATTCTCAAAACTTTGGGCTCGAAGCGTTTTAGGCACAAAGGGAGTGAGATTGAGAGAGAGAGAGTGAGAGAAAGAGAGAGAGAGAGAGAGAGAGGGAGGAAGGGTGGAAGAGAGAGAGAGAGAGAGAGAGAGAGAGAGAGAGAGAGAGAGGGAGGGAAGAGAGGTAGAGACAAAGAGGGAGATGTGCTTATTTCCCAAAATTCTCAAGAATCTCTTTTATATGCTTCTTTTATGCTGAACCTAGCTAAACAATTCTATGTACTTAGAAGTCTCAGATTGTAAGTACATAAGCTCAACACTATGTTAATTATATATTCATAAATATATATCCATTATAAATTATATACCAATTATATATCCATGATCGATCAATGAATATTTTTATAATCAACTTATCGATAAATATCGATTGGTGCTTTTTTTCAACATATCGAAACAAATATTAGAGCTATTGACCTAATATTTGATATAGACGTCGTTGCTGTGCTCTCTGTTAACAGCTGGAATATAAAAGTTCTCATATAACAAGAACAATGATACACGCTGGAAGACTTTTCCTTACCCCAATTCATTTTTGCAGTATTAAGGTATTTTCTAGTCGAAAATTCAGCTGCTGCTGCTGTCATAGCGCCCTTTCATTGTTTAGCCATTTGGTCATCTTTGCGATATGTTTACACAAGTTAGCCAAAAATCACACAGGAACATCAACATCAACATCAACATTATTACGTTATCATTCACGTCAACGTCATTATGAGCACATGTGAGCCACGTAATACCTAAAGCATTATTCAAACTGGGTGCTGGAGAGGCGGTGCTGCTGTTAACCATCCTTGCGGTAGACAAAGGCAAACTAAGAATGTGCCAGACGCATACAAGCTAGATATAAATATATATATATAAATATATATACATATATCTACACTCTAGTCTAGTCTATCTAAGCATAAGCTTAACACAAAATCACTTTAATATATTCTGTCTTATTGTGAATTGGAGATGAGCTTCACACAAATTGGGTGCAAAAAATTGCTGGTATCTATTGAAGCGAAAATACATTTCATTTGCATTTCCAGCTATAGAAATTCAAATAAAATATCCTCTTAAGGAATACTTGACTAGAATATTCTGAGAACTCTAACAGAATTGTCTCGAGGCATTTACATGAATGAATTGCATTGAAAGCGTTGTCCAGACGATGTGAACTCTAAGAGCATAATTTATGTGAAATATCTCCAAATAAATTCAATTATAAATATCCTTTTGCTCAATAGCTCATATTAAATGCAATCCATTAGATGGCTCATTAAAATAGACAGCTCGTTGTGGAAAAGGGAACTGAGGTGTGGGGTGGTGAGGCGGGGGCGAAGTATTTACTCTTTACTGAATTCATTGATGAATAGAAATTGTCAAGAAGTGAAATGCTGTGTAGAGTTCATGGAAAGTTACATACAATATTTAATGGGCATACGGTATTAAAGTTCTTGAAATACGTATTTTTCGATAATTTCTGAAATTGTAGAAATTTTGCGTATTTGTATGTTGGATCTATGTAAAGCATTCGACATTTGCGAAAAAAAAAAATAATAAAAAATAAATATTGAAGTGGAGTATAGAATGGATTGCAGATAGAACTGATTATTTAAAGATTTGAATTTGTGAAATATGGTAGAGTATACGTAAAGCCTAAGGAAATTCTCTGATCATTTGTTGATTTCCTTATATATCAAAACTAGATAACCAGATAAAGGCAGTAGAATAGATGTAAAATAAAAAATAAATAAAAATATAAATAAATATATAAAAATTAAAAAAATAAATAAATAAACAAATAAAAAAATTATAAAAAATATTATAATTTAAAAATAAAAAATAAGAAAAATATTTAAAAAATGGATATAAGTAAAGTAAAGGCATGTAAAGCTGCAAACTCAATTTCAAGTCTATAAGTTCTTCTATATTAACTCATTATGACTAAAATTCAAGTATGAAATTCTATTCTTTATGAATATGTCTGATTTCGACATATATTTTAGAAACCGGTTTAAACGACGCTCAAAGGACCGTCGTTATAGCCGGAATATGCTATAATCATCTAAGTTTGATCAATAAAGTTTATATAGGGACCGGTATTTTCATCGTAATAACTGTATGAAAGTGATAAGTAGAATCGTTATAACCGGATTCTACTGTATATGTTTTCCTACCGATAGCAGATGATCTTAACTCGCTGTTTATGAAAAATCAAATAATCTATATATATCTATTCAAGTATATATCATTTATTCTTTCTCAAGATATGCTAATTTATGCATTTGATTTTTGTTTATGTTTTCAATAGAGAAAATGGGGAATTAAAAAGGACGAAAATTACCTTAATAAATCTGTATTATGATACATATTTAAATGATATGATATAAGTTTGTTGCTCTTCAATTTACCTAACTCTGTCACTTGTGCGGTCAGTATACCCTATGCAGGGCAAATGTTATTCGTTTGATGCCTGTATCTGACTGTCATTATCATGTAAATTGTATGGAGCAAGTCGAGGGCAAAGTTCATATAAAGAATTCAATTCAATTTCTTGCCAATTAAAGTGAGCAGCTGACTTAAAGACCGAAATTTCTGTCAAGTTTGCTGGAAATTTTCGGGCTGCTCATGTGTGAGTGTGTGTTGAGCCTGTTAAGCGGAAAATTATCATTTCCCTTTGCCTTTGTGTGCGCATTGAGTGAATTTTCCGGTTGACAGAGAGCACACACTGAGAGTGAGAGAGATAGAGAGAGAGAGAGAGAGAGGGTCGTTCTCTAATAATTGTTTTGTCTTAATAACTTGACTCTGTTAGAGTTGAGGATTATGACTCGAGCACACCTCGCAGTTTGACAAGAAAATTAAAGGTTTTCACATTTGGAATTTCCCCATTCCCCATTCCTACACTCTCCCATAGCAAGGTGACAAATTGTGTTCCAAGCGCCTGGTGCGTGTCAGTTGTTGATTCCAGATATTATATCTTTTTCAAATGGTATTCGAATTGGGATGGCTCGTATCTTCATGGCATGTTCATTTCACGGCAAACGAAATTTTTATCTTTTGTTTGGCTTCAGACTTTCGAGTTTGGTCCTTGTCGTCGCCTTTTGTGGCACGGACTTTATGGGATTTTCATGCTTTTAATTCTTCTTTGCCCCATTTTTTTTTTTCCTTTTATTTACAGCTGCTTTCATCATCGTTCCGAAATTTAATTGCCTGCCTTGTAGAACTTTATGAGGAATCATCAGCGCGCGATTGTCCCTTTTTTTTATATACACTTCTCCTGGGCGCTAATCTAATGCAGTCACGACATATGACCCATAAACCGTAACAACAAATACTTCCCTCACTCGCTCTCTCTCTCTCTCTCTCTCTCTTTCTTTATTTCGCTCTTTTAATGTCATAAACATATTCCAAATGATGTCAATATATGTATGCATAACTAGGCCAACAAGCTTAGTCCTTAAGTCCTTAAATTTTTCTTGAATTATGTTTTTTTTTTTCTGACTTTTTGCCATTTATTCAAATCGATTTTCCTTCTTTCTTCTTAATTGACCTATAGAGTTTTTTTTTTTCTTTATTGTGACTGGGGCTGAAATCTATTTAAAATGATGTCTTCAATCAAAGTGAGATTTTCATGGGCTTAAAGCTGAAGCTTTTTAAATTCCAAAAGTTTTTCTTTGCATTTTTAAGCAAATGAGATTTGTTGTTTTAATTGAATAGCTTTTTGGGCTTTTGCATTGAACTTTGAGTAGCGAGCCAATCATGCTGTCAATCAATAAATAAATAACGTAAAAATATTAAATTTTTTGCAAAATGTCAAATATTTTTTATGTATTTGAGGTCAGTGTTGCTCAGCAGTCAATCAATCAATGAATAAAACAATCGTTTTATTTAATAAAATCTTCTCTCTAAAGTTTGAGCTTTACAATTAGTCAATCAATCAATCTGTCAGTCAAATAAATCTATCAATCAAACATTAAATTCTACATTTTTCATTAAAAATATTTAGGAAAATTACTTTTAGAATATTCAAATATTGTTTGCTTTGTTCTACTTCAAAAAGCCAATCATTCAATCATTTCAATCAACAATCTATTATTCTTGATTTCTATAGTAAATTATTACAGTATAATCAAGTTATAACGTCGCTTAAGGTACCATCATATAACCAGAATACGCTATAACCATATATATATATGTAAGTTTGCTCACAAAAGTTTACATGCGACCAGAATGTTCGTCGCAATAACCGTGCGAACGCTGTAAGCGGAGTCGTTATAACCGATTTCTACTGTGCTTGCCTGTCATACTATAATAATTCACATCTGCCTTGATAATCTAGTTTAGTTTAGTTTTAGTTTATTTAACAATCAATCCATCAAACAATTAGTCAATCAATCAATCAATCAAGCAAAAATTATAAATTTAAACCTATTATATTTTATTACTCTAAATGTTTCATTGCTTTAACTTCATCTGCATTGATCATCAAGCTGTTATTTAATTTATTTATTCAATCATTTATATAAATATTTTATATTTATAATATATCAATTTGTAAAATTTTTAATCACTTATATAAATATTTTATATAAATATTTTATATTCATAAATATTTTATATTTATAATATAGCAACTTGGAATATTATCTATAACACTTTCTATATATATATCATTTAATCTCATTTTGTCCCTTTAGTTAGTGTATTGCTTCTTCGGTTATAGCTGTACATTTTGTCTTTTTGGCTTGGTCTCTTTGGGCCACCTTGACGTTTGGCTTAAAGCAAATCCTCATATTTTTTTTTTTTATTTTTCATCATATTCTGTGTGTATTTTATGGCTTCTGCCGCTTTAATCAAATACCCAGCAGATTTTTCATACCAATTTTTACGAGGCGTATGCGCAATTTCACGCCCAGCATAGAAATGACTCCGAGTGTGTGTGTGTGTGTGTGTGTGTGCGATGTGTGTGTGTGTGTGTGATATTTCACTGTCAGAATTTTGATGAAGTTTGCAGTTTTTTCTTTCATTCTTTTTGGGTGCTCAGCTGCAAGTGCAATTGCAATTGCAACGAGCTGCAATTTCTTGTCTTCGCTTTTAGCTATTGGTAGATGGCTCATACGCCATGTTGGCCAAGCTATTGGCCAAACCATTGCTTAGCCAACAGCACTTGCATCAAACATGAGCTGAATCTCGTTCATTGCTAACATCACTCTGTCTTTGCTACCATTTGCCGCCCACTATGGGCGTGTCTCTCTGCTGCATATGCATATCAAGCGAGCTTGGCCATGGCCAACAACGATAATAGCCACGTGTGGCTCTTGCCGCATAAACTATTGAAGTGCAAAGCTTTTAGCACACAAGTGTTACGCTTGAAGCCTTTAAGACAGATGACAAATATATCTAGCAAGCGAGCTGTGTCTATAAATATATATATACATGTATATAGAGAGCATATATATGATAAAGTTATAATATATATTCTATATATATATAGCTGTAGCAATGGAGTGTATGCTGTGCTCTAAGCAAAGTTACGCCCAAGTTAAAACTTTCTCCAAAGCCCCAAAACTCGAGCAAATACAAAATTTGATTGTGGCTTTTGTAGTCTAGGTTAACTAAGACTTAAATCAATTGAAAAGCAAGTAGCAATGCTTTAGTCGGGACTGCTCGACTAGTAGTTACCCTGTAGCGTAAAGTAGACTGCATTCCATTCCACTCTAAGCTTTGCGCACGTCCTATATACTCACACACAGACACACACACACACACACACACATAGGCTCAGTTTATGTTTACCTGAGCTTTTATGGGATTTACAGCTTAATTGGCAACTTAATTGTTGCATAAATTTTGCTCTAATTGGACTTTGTTAATGAAATTTACTCAGCCATATAAGGACATACATATGTCTCCATTTGACAAAGCTGTTTCTACTCATTTGAATTGCTCCCCTTTTATTTTGGGTGAAAAGATGTAGAGCAATGTAACACAGACAAGCACATAGGAAACTCAATTAAATTTTACCTATTCCTTATTTTATATTAGGCAAGCAACATTTAAAAAAAAACTAAGAAATTTATCGATTTTTATCAATTAAGATATGATTTATCGAAAAAGAAAAGCATTTAAATATGAAAAATTAAATATTAAATATTATACAAATATTTAGCACTGCTCTAATTTAATAATATAATAGTAATAATATTTTAAATTTATTTTATATTACATTATGTTCTTATATATATTACTATATTTCTTATAATATTATTTTAAATGCATACTAAACTTATTATTTTGTAAGAAAAATGTGGAATATCAATTTTTAAAATATAACTAAAATCATAATAAAATTTAGAAACATATAAAATAAATAAAATTTATATCTATATACATATCTTCCACTTCTTGGCTTAGAGTTAAAATTAGTAAGTTTTAGAGTTGAATTATTTGTTGAGCTATCCCACTTATAGAACTTTTTTATTAAAACTATTAACCATATATATATATATATTTTTTTTTTCATTATTTCCTCGCCTTCAATTACAAAATTCATCAAATATTTAAATTGCAAATAGTTTCCTGTTACATTACTATCTTAATCAAATAGAATTTCTATTATTGTGCCCTCAACTTGAACTCAATTAAAAAATAAACATTTATCGATTTCAATAGGTGAGCTGACATTTTAAACAAGTTAAAGCTGACATACAATTACTTTCCAGTTAAGAACTTTATGGCACTTGGCCACGATGGCCAGTTAATGGTCGTAATCGACATCGATCCGGGCCGCAAGCAATGTGCAAATGCCGTACCGGCCTTTCAGACATTGTCCTGGCCAATTGTGCGACAATTTCCATAAAGCGATGGCAACCAATCGAAATGACATTCACCAGACCCATTCAAAACATGGCCAGGAGTGTGACTCTAGATAACTTTGGCCAGTTGGCCGACGTCCTGCTCACCTCCTGCTCACCTGCTTGCATTGTAATAGCCGCAGCGAGCGACGCACAATTGAGAATGAGCCGAGCATTTGAATAGTTAAATACCAAACAAATTGAAACAAAGCGCTCGCAATGAATGAAATTTCTGATACGAGTACGCTCACTCGAACTGCTACACTGAGCGAATAAAGGCGACTGATCTGACAAGCAATTTGTTATGTCTATTTAACTAACTTCAATTTCGAGTTGAGTTTCTCTTTCTTATGTATATTTACCACAGTTCACAAATATCTGTTTACCGTTGCTCAATGTCATGCACACTTTGAGAAAAAAAACTCAGAGAGCAACCAATCGCATCGATGCTTCAACAAGTGCGTTCGCGATTGGACAATCACAGATCGGACAGTAAAGTCTTTTGTATGTGTATTGGTGTATAAGCGAGAGTTGTCTTCGCTAAGCACATCAACAGCGAACGAGTAAGTGAGTGTGAATGTGTGTGTGTGTGTGAAAGTCAAGACCGTTTGCATAGACTCGTTTACCTGCTCTCACTTGCTGACCCTCGTTGCGCGAGCGCTAATCGTGTCGTGTCGCTACCGAAACGATGTTCGCTTAACGAGCGTCACACGAATGGCTCAGCGCAAGGCGCCCAACCGAAAACCGAAAACGAAAAAATCCGAAGACTTTTGATCAGAGCGACAGAGAAAGCGAGTGAGTATGCTTTTTTCTCGTTCGATCTCATGAACAGAGAGTGTTGGTTGAAACTGTCTTGTAATTTATTTATTTATATTTCAGTTGGTTTTTTCGCTCAGTGCAAGGGTCGTATGCTCAATATAAAAGTTGAGCGAGGCAAATGACTGCATGACAAACGAAGCGACACATAGTTTGACTGATATGCGTATTTGTATTGACAAAAAGAGCCACAGGGACGGCAGAGAGAGAGAGAGTGAGTAGTAGAGAGAGATGGAGGTAAATTAAACAATAATGAAAAGTGTAGGGCATGCCGGAAACGTAAAAAAAGTCAAGCCAAACGGAACTTAAGTGGCGAACAGCTGCGCCACGCCGCGCCTGCCCTTTGCTGCCCTCCCCAGCATAGTCCTGGATTGTTTGCAACTTCTTTGTCTGTTGCATTGTCCCGCAGCTATACATATATATACATATGTATATGTGTGTGTGTGTGTGTGCGTATGGCACCTAATCGTAGCCCACAAAGGGCAGCTGAAGACAATGTGCTGCGTGCTGCATTCACAAAGACAAACAGCAAAAAAAGAATAGAAAAAAAAAGAAAAAGAAAAACACATGACAAAGCGCCAGACAAAGTCAAAAATATAGAAGAAGAGGAAAAAAACGGCCCAGAGCAGCGACTAAAGCTTAATCGATAGCAAAACGCAAGGCAACAAAAATAACAATAATAACAAAAAAACACTAAAATAAGTGTGCTTGAATAGAGTGTGAATGAGCAAGAGATACCCTGGATAAAGTCGATGATTTAGCATGAATATAAGCAATATAACATGATGTATATGAAGGTGGAAAAGCGATAATAAGATAATAAGATACAAATCTACTTATAAGTGATGAACTGAATGATATATCAAATATTCAAAGAGTTAACAACTGATTACATATCAGGGGTATACGGAGAAGCTACATTTATTTATCTTAATAGAAAGTCGATATTTATCGATTACACATGATGGACAGTTTTTTAAGTTAGCCTACAGATGTTGCATATGTAAGCAATGACAATATATTTCAATTATCCGAAAAGATAGTCCGACTCTTCTAGATCAAAGTCAATAATTAATCAATGAATGCAATTTTATCAAGCTGATGTAATGTGTTTAATATTCAGGATTATTAATAAATAAATAAAAAACTTATACACATATATATATTTTAAAATAAAATAAAATATATTTTTAAATAAATAAATAAATATTATGAATAAACACATATGATGAATAAACATTTAATTATTTGAAATAATTAGCATTCAAATACATTATTAATTTTTGTTTTTTTTTTTTACCCACAATAATTTCACACCTCATAATTCTAGTTTATATATGTATGTACTGCATATATGTACTGCCTATATAATATTAGGAAATGCTAGTATTTATATTTATTTATATATTTGGCGAAGCAAATATTTGCACATAAATTTATCTAAGCTCATATTCATGAAAATAAGATATATTATCTAACTCAAACTCTGTGAAGCATCGGTTATTATCGATTTTTTGTAATAGATATTTATTATGGTATTAGCTTATAGCTTATATTGTTCATATAAATCATTTCACTTGCGATATTTATATGATGATAGTTATATGTGATAGATATAGTCAATTTGCAAGTTTTAAATGATATAAGGGCTTGATAAATAACGATTTCGTATCGGAGTTTATCAATTTACGATGTCTTGTAAAGTCAATTTAATAATAAATACATTGATAACTAATGATTTATGAAGTCTTTTATAGGCAACTTGATAATACAGATCATATTTATAACTATCGATAATAAACGATTTCGTTGTAACTTAATGATATGTTTCATAGACAATTTTATAATTCAGAATGAAATCGAAATTTTTATTCGATTTTGTAGAAATTTATGATGTCTTTTATAGACAATTCTACAATTCATTTATAACTACCGATATTTATCGAAATCGATGTGATTTATGAAGTCTTTTAGAGTATTTATGTAAGTATATATGTTTATCGATATTTATCGGTTTTGTAGTAATTTAATAATGTGTTTCATAGAAAATATTGTAATACTTTCTTTGATGACAATCGATAGTTATCGATTTTATAATAAAAATAATTTAGTTTGTATAAATTATATATGAATATGTTATGTATAGACAAGAAAATTTTGATTTATGAACATTAATATTTCCCAGCTCCTTTAACAATTCCATCAGAGACAAGTAGATATATAGATCGAGTCTTAGTTCTCTGTAATACTGTGTTATATCTATATATATATTAGTGAGTATGTATTTATGCACATATACCCCATTTGGAAACACTTATGATAGAATGCAGGGTATCTAAGAACAACAAACTAGCAACTGTCACGCGCTCGCAACAGCTCAACAGACAGAAGCCGCAGCCGTTGTCAAGGTAAGCCCGGGCGTATGCGTAATGGGCTTTTTAGCAGCGGTTTTTTTTTTTTATATTTTATTTCCACTTTTGTTTTTTTTTTTTTTCTGTCATTCTGTCAATGCTGGCGCCGCGAACAGTTGCAAGTGGCTGCTGCAAGGAGCTGTCTGCATAGAGAGTTGCATAAATTACCGGCTAGTGAGCATTGAGGCGCCACACGACCTGCTGCAGAAGTGGCTGCTGCTGCTGCTGACACAAATTCTGATGCTGCTGCTGCTGCTGCTGCAGGATACACACGCACGAGTAGCCGGGACGACGGACCAGCTGCAGCCTCGGCCGCAGAGTTGGCCAAAAAATAACAAAAAAAAATTGACGTCTTTTTTTTTTTTAGTTTTTGGTGCTGTTGAACTGCAAGCTGAACTCTTTTTTTAAGCTTTTATTTCTTTTAGTGTTCGCGTCTGTTTCACTTGAGTCTGGTTGTTGTTATTGTTGCTGGTGCCGCTGCTGCTGCTGCTGACGTGTTATTGCACATTTTTCATCTCACGTTTGCCAAAAAAGAAGCGCATTTTTATACATATACATATATATACATATTTATATATATATATATATATATATATATTGTAGACAGGCCAACAACAACAACAACAACAGCGGAGAAAACACAAATTGCCTGCCGGTCAGCAGGTTCAAATGTCGGCGACCTGGCGAGCTGGCCTCCTGCCTCTCTCTCTCTTTCTCTCTCTCTCTCTCTCTCTCTCTCTCTCTCTATCTATCTCTTCTCTCTGTGTATGTCCTAGGCTTATGCTTGCGCCCAAAAGTATGCAAAAGCTATTTAGCCTACTTCTGGCTGCATACACATTGTTGCAGTTGTTGTTGTTGTTGTTGTTGTTGTTGCTGTTGTTATCGCACGCAAGTACGCACAAACACTTGACCAAACGTATGCCCAAAATTGAGCCAATCAAAATTTGCTCTAAGCTATTTTGTTGTTATTATTTTTAACGGTATGCCTGCGTGTGTGTGTGTGCGTGTAACGTTTCTCACTTGTAGTAAAAATAGTGAAGCACTCGCAGCGTTCGGCGTTTTACTAAAAATAGTAGAAGCGCAACTAACGGCTTTTATCATTCACTGTTGTTGTTATTATTGTTGCTATTGTTCTTGTTATTGTTGTTGTTGTTGTTTTGGGCTGCGTAGTTCGTTGCGTATGATGCGAAAACGTGACACGCTCGTGCACCGGATAAAGAAAGACTGTCGCTATCGTTGTCGCTGTCGCCGCTACCGAACCGAAAGCGACGGCCGAATAACCTACTGCCCGACTGCTGCAGCCGAAGACAAAAACGAAAGCGAACAAGCGCTTCGTGTCGCAAAACGAATGCTACAAATGGCTGAACATGAAACGCGGCCATAGATAACAGAATGCCGAACAAAACACAGGCGCACAGGATAAGAAACGTTTTGGCAATGAAACACGCTCAGCGATAACAGCACTGTGCTCTCTCTCTCTCTCTCTCTCTCTCTATTTCTTTCTTTCTCTCTGCATGTGGCCCACTCACAGTTTGCGCGCTCTCCCAATGCAGCTGTCTCCGCGGCCGCAACACTAACATGTGGAATGGGAAACGAGCTTGAACAGAAGCAGTTGCCTCCTCCCCTTCCCCTCCCCCTCCTTACTCTCTGCTCTTAGACAAGCAAGCTCGCAAGTTTTTGACGCCCGTGTTAAGTCTATTGGAAAAGAGGTCTTATTCCTTTTCGTATTTCGCGTGTACGCTACACGACTGCAGCATATGCAGTTTAATATGTAACATGGTCAAATAGTACAATAATAATGATTTCTAACTCTTATTATCTAGATGAACATCATCATCATCAATTTTATTTCACTTTTAGTTTTTTAGAGATAAATCATATATTTCCGCCCTAATAGGTATGAAATGAAAACTAATTTTTTTAAGCCCATAATTTCAGTCTCATTTAAAATATACAAAATTTATATCCAGCACTTAAAGTTACGCCTCCATGTCAATAGATAATCGCTTTATCTATAACAGCTATCTTCAAAATTTTACAATGAGTTAAAGCAATTGTACGTGCTGTCTGCTTACCTGTAATTATCAGAGCTATAGACACTTATTTAATATGAGCACACCTTTTTTTAAAAGTTTTTTTTTTTTTTGGGTTGACGCAATTTCTCAACTGAACCCAAAAAATAAAACTTAAAAAAAAAACACTCGCGAACCATCATCAAAATAAATAAGCAAAACGGAAATTAATAAGACCCAAGCGTCCCTTTGCAAACAAAATAAGCAAAAAGGACAAGAGTAACAAAAAGCAAAAGGAAACAAAAATGTTAAGAAAAAAACTTTGCAAGCACAGTGAATATTGAATGCTCTTTCCAAATTAAATTCCTTTGTATATCATATTTTCCTTACTAATTATAATCAAAAATTTAATTTATGTGGTTTCATTAAAATAAATATCAATAAAACAAATTGATCACAAAAAAAGTGACAAAATCATATTGCCTTCTGTAGGCATATTAAAATATAAGGCAAAGGGATAGCGGTCAGTTAGGCTAAATATAAATTTATTTATGTTTGCGTGTATGTTAGCGGCAGAGTAGAGCTTATCAAGCTGTCTCACTCTTTTCTATTTCCTCTCTATGCGTTTGCAATATTAGACCATTTTGTTACAGCGCTACGCATCTTACATACATATATACATACATACATTAGAGCACACGTATACATACACCCACCACGACAGATCTACTGAGCAGACGCGCACAGACTAATTTATCTAGTTGCGCTCAATGTCTATACATACCAAGCCGACAAATGCACTCACACATTGTGTGCTAAGTATGTGTGTGTGTTCCACTGCTCTCACTCAATTCCAACATAGCGGGATCAGTCGGATAGCCAGCCAATAGGCGTGCAAGTTGTGCATATTACGAATGCTCTTACTCTCTCTCTTTCTCCCACTTGAATCTTGCTTGCTCGAATAATTTTATAATTAATGTTACTACTCGCACTCCTTTGCGCTCCCACTCTCCCTCTCAAATGCCTTTTGCAGTGCTCGAAAAGCACAAACTCTTAACACTATTACCAAATGAAATACTATTGTTTTTTTTTTTAAGTTTTATTTATGTAGTTTTTTTTATTTTAATCATTGTTTAAATCTACAAATACATTTACAGCGGAGGGCGAAAGAACAAAAAATTAAAAATGTTTACTCTCATGTTTATCAATTTTTTGTTTTTGTTTTGTTGTTGTTGTTACATATTATATCGTATGCAAATGTTATGCCATAACTGCTTGTTGCTATTCGATCCAAGGTATATTTTGTTTTCTTTTCTTTTTTTTGTTCTTTATTTTTATAGAATTTTATAAATATTTTTTGTTGGAGTTATGAATTTTTATATATTTTTTGTTTTTCATTTTCGTTTCACATCAACAACAATATGCATTGTTATTATCTTTATTATTATATTATTATTATTATTAATCAATATAATTTGTTAACAACTAATAATAATTTTGTTTCGTTTGTCATAACTAACATGCCATGAATTTCCCATTGGAAATCATTAAACAAAAATCCTTTGTTTTGTGTTTTTTTTTTTTTTGTTTTTTGTTTCTTTCTTTTTTGTATTAAACAAATCAAAAAACTAGTTGAAAAAGCAGCGGCGTATTGTTTTTATTTATTTTTTTTTATGTGATTCACTGACTGTCTAAAGGACTGATCGATCGATCGATTTGTAGACAATGCTTAGCACATTTCACAAATTTTTCAATTAATCGAAATTTTGGTTGGTTTTCCATTCAGACAGTCAATAAATTTATATATTTTGGGGTGTGACTGATTGATGGACTGATGACTGATTGAATTGCTGAACAGCTATTCAGCAGAGTTTCATTTCACAGATTCGCAATTAGCGAAAGTCACACCCCATTTCTTTGCAGTGTATATGTGTGTGTGTGTGTGTGTGTGTGTTAAGCGAGAGAGAATTGAAAACGAAAAATGAAACACAATACTGTTATACTGTTATACTGCTACTGCCTTGGGCGTGCCGCCATGTTGTTTTTGTTTTTTTTTTTTTTGTAGTTTTTTTTTTGTCTTTAGGCTGTGCCGTGTTAACACGTTACAAACATTCAAATTTGTGGGCGTGGCTGTGTGTGAGATTTAGGTTGGTTTGTTTTACTTTTCTTTTCATTTTATTTTCATCGTCTTTTGGAGGGGGGCGCTTAAAATGCACACAAAGCATAAATATGTAATTTATTTAAATTTATTTTGTTATTTTTTATTTTGTTTTGTTTTTTTTTTTTATATATAAACTTTTACTTCACATATAACAAATTGTATTTCGTCGCTCTGTCGCTGACCGACCGCCTAATACCCTGTAGTTAGAGCCTGGCCTAGCGGGGCATGCCAACTGCCATCATTCCTTTAGCCAGCGTTCAGAGTGAGTTTTTTTTTCTGCTGCTTCTTCTTCTTCATTTGTATAGCTCCATTTATATAATCAAATTTTCATATAATATATGTATGTGTCTGTGTGGTTGGATTTGTATATATATATATAAACAATTATATTAATTGTGTTTGGTTTTGTTTTTATCTTTGCTTTATTTATTTATTTATGCATTCGCTTTGACTGCTCGCCCCACAACATATTCCACAAGTTCGAGTTGTTGTTGTTGTTGTTGTTGTATCTTTGCTTATTTTGTAACTACGCTAATTTATTCATTTTTGTTTCGTTCATTTTTTGTCAAAATTTTCGTTTTTTTTTTCATTTATTTATTTATTATTTTTTTTATTAATTTCTCTAAACTTCTTATATAATTTGTCTCTTCATGCGTGGTGTGTGTAGGTGTGTGTGTGTGTGTGTCTGTTTTGTAGAGTATGTTTTAATATATTATATTAGTTGCGCTTTAGCTTTGCTTTGCTTCGGTTTCTAGGCGCAATTTGTATTTCACTTAAATATTTCTGTTATTTTTTACCATTTATTTTTTTTGGTTTGTTTTTGTTAAATAATTTTACTAAAAACTTGTTAGGTTATTGTTGTTATTGCTGGTTGCTGTTGTTGTTGTTGTTGTCGAAAGTTGTTTGTTGTTCGTTTTGTTGTAGTTTTTACTTTATTTTTTTTATTTAAATCTTATTTTTAGCTTTAATTTATAATTTAAATGTACTTAAATGTTTAAAATAATTATCGCTTGCATTTTTTTTTTTGTATTTTTTTTTGTATTTTTTTTTTTGTTTACTTTAAATAATTAAATTAAAATTTCAAACATATTGCAATATGTTTCTTTTTTATAGCTTTTGTTGCACAGATTTCTGTGTGTTTCGCTGTTGGTTGCTCTCTTGTGTTAAATAAACAATTACTATTTGTTGCCTTTGCTGCGGGTGTGTGTGTGTGTGTGGATTGTGTGTGTGTGTGTGTGTGTGTGTCTGTGTGTGAGTGTTTAATAGTATGTCTCCTGCTCCAACCAGCCGCCGGGGTTGCGACGCAAATAGAAACGACGTGTCTCATCATACACAAAGATGGCCAACATGAATGGAATGGCTGGGAACCACCAGACGAGTCTATATTGAATGAAAGAAGAAACCAAATCAATTTAGCATATATATATATATATTTATATTTTTGCAATCACTCACTTCAGTGGATACATGCGCAGACCCTTGTCCATGCCGGGGCAGTAGGAGAGGAAGGCAGCCAGCACCGTTTCGAAGACGAGGCCAAAGTTGAGGGCCCAGTTACGCATGCCCTGGTGGAATATGGAATTGCGACGCGTCTTGCAAATGATCAAATCGGCCCACTGTACCACAACAATCGATATGAAGAACGCGGTGTGGCAGGTGTATTCCAAGGTCTTGCGATCGCGATAAGTCTATAAAGAGGTTGGGGGAATATACAAGATATTAATAATAACATAAATAAAATATAATAGATTTATTGTATGATGATTGATTGATTAAATGATTGACTGAGTAGTTGATTCGATTGACAGAGTCGCCGATCAGCTTATTGAATAATTCACTAGACTTAGCTGCGGATCGCACAAAGCGCCACCTATCTGGGGGTAGCTGAAACACTGAGACTCTGTTGCTCTAAGGTCGATTGAAATATTGATATATGAATACATTTATTTCTAAATATTTATTTATAAAAAGAAAGATTTTTCTATAATTTCTTTATTATTTTAGAGCATAAAATATATATTTTAATTTGCAAATATATATTCATTTTATTTCTATTGTATTTTTTTCTTTAACTCAAAATTGCAAGGGAATAGAATTCTTATGAATTTTAAGGGATTCCGATTTATTATCGTTTCATATAACAAGACTCGAAACAACATGAGATTTAAATGAGATTTAGAAGACATTTAGATCATAAAATAAAAATTGTATTGACAGAAATAAACAGTTTAATTCAATTCATCAAATGTGGACTTTTCTCATTAAGTCTCCAACAGTTATGGACATCATATAAAGACAACCCACAAAATCCAATATCTTATCACTTTGTGAGCTCTTCCAGCTCTTTTCTGAGTTATTCATAATCCAACTTTCAATCTCATTCAAAGCGATCAATCAGATAAAGTCAATTAATCCAGTTAATCTTTATAGATCTACTCACCCATTCCTGACCATACGAATCAGTTAGATCGTTGACGGCCTTGGAGTCCCACATCTTACGGATGCCAAACAGTTTCATGGGCAGGAAACCGTTCTCAGCCATAATCACAAAGTAGACAAAGAAACCGGCGGCTGCCTGGATCATGCCAATTTGTCCATAGGCCATTGAAATCAATCTGGATTTTGATTTTTCAAAGGACAAGCGAAACGAAAGGCAAAAAAAAATTGAAACAAGTTAAAAAAATGCGAAATTGCTTTTTTTCTTTGAAAATTTTTTGTGTGGATTTGTTGATGGTTTTCTTTTTATTTTTAATTTTTTTTTTTTAGGTTTTAGGATGTAAGACAAGTCTTAGGGAGCATTAAAGATTGGGCATTATAGCTAGCGATTGCTCAGGGTTTTTGTTTTTTTTTTTTTTTAATTTAAAGTAAAAAATATAAGTTTAAGAAAATGAAAAAAAAAAAAAATAATAATTTCGATTGAAAACGAAATATAAAAATCATTATTAACAAATTAAAATGTTTTTAAGAAATCATTATATAAATATATTTTTTAATATTTTGAATATATATCAAAAAATATATTTTCTTTTGAACGAATATTAAAAAAAAATTATATATTTTATATTAAAATTAAATATTATAATTTTTTAATTTGATTAAAAAAATATATATTATTTTATATTATATATTATTTTGATATAAAATGAAAATAATATATATAACATTTTTTTAATAATATTTATAGCATTTTTTTAATAAACAAAAAAAAATGTTATTTTCTTTTAAACTAGAAAATTAATATTTTAATTTAGATATTTATAATTTAAATTTAAATTTAAATATTTCATTAAAAAAAATGTATTAAATTTATTTATTTACTTATTAAATTTTCAGTATTTAATAATTGTTGGCAAAAACCCTGAGCAATCCATATGCTTGAAGCATATCATATTTGCCATATGATATATATATAGTTTTTGTATTCAATTTATATTCAGAGTTAGTAACTGTAGAGAGAATGCCATTTTACCTTTAAGCTCTTGAAAATAAATTACTTTTATTACTTTGAAGCAAATGAATGAAATTTGATTTGTTTGTGTTTGACTTTACAGAATATAGCGTGGATTGTATTATGTATTAAATATTGCATTTTGTTTTTGATTTTTGTTTTTTTTTTTTTTTTAATTTTTAGTAAAGCGCGTTTTTAGGTAAGCGTGAGAGCGCAAAGAATCGTTTTCTTTGTTTGTTTTTGTTTGTTTGTTTTAATTCAGGTGAAAAGCAAAGTTCTTATGGTTAGTTTCTACGTTTTTGTTGGTGTTAAAACATGCAGCTAGACATAGACTATTAACATATATTATAGGGTATTCAGGTGCTGGAAAACATGCAAATAGCGAGCTGTATACAAATCTATAAAAGCAAAATGCAGCTAAAGAAATATTTTCAGCTACTTTTTTTGTTGTTCTTTGTTGTTTGCTTTTACTTACGCTTAAACAAGTTTCTGAAGAAAAAAAAAAAACAACACAAATATATAGGAAAAAAAAACACAACTTATAGATAAACAAATAAGTTATACATAGACTTACAAATAAATATTATAATAAAAAAAAAATTATAGAAGTAAAGTCCATTTGTTGTTGGTTAGAGAACGAGCCCACATAGAGACTTACTGCGAGGACATTGCGGCAACAGACTTGGCTATATAGTGACTATATATATTTATATATAAGTGTGTGTGTGTGTGTTTAACTCTAGGTAGAACGCAACAGAAGCTTGATATATAAATATAAATATACATGTATTTGGTCGATTTGGACTCAGCAGTATATATATTTATATATTTTATATAGAACGCACTAACTGGGCTAAAAGTAACTGCAGTAAAGCTTCGCTTTGTTGTCTGTTTTATTTTGTTCTTGTCTAAGTTTTCAGTTACAGTTATGTCTGATGTGTATGTGTGTGTGTGTGTGTGAGTGTGTGTGGGCTATATCTATGCAGCAGCCATGTCCCAGAACAAGTTCTAGAAGCGTATTATCAAACTGATAACACTTATATAATTATATATGATATATTGATAAATCATTGATTGTGCGACTAACACACAAAACATTGATGCAACATTGTTTATAGAGAGATTCATAAGAAATAAAAAAATAGAAAAAAAAACATTTAACACATGAAAATGGGAAAATTGGAAAAATTTTGTGAAAATCAATGAATTACACTTAACAAATTTTCATATAATAATATGAATAACTTTTTTTTTTTTTTTGAGAGAAAATTTTGCAAACACAAATGAAATTTTTAGTGAACATATTAATTTTTTTCATTCCACATTGAGAGCTCATAGAACGAAATCATAAAATATGTATATATATATATTTTGTAAATATTTCATGTCTCTTAAATGTGTTCGAAAACTTCAAGTAGAGTTAAAAAAAAAAAAATTGAAAGTGAAATTAAATAAAAAAACATCGAAACGTATAAAAACAATAAATGCATCAGCAAAACGAACAAACACATTTATTGGAAATAATCTTGCAGCGCATCTCTATTTCATAGAGTAGATATATTCATATATATATATTATTGAAATCATGAAGTTTTATTATCTATTCTGTATATTTGTATCTAGAAATATTTTTAAAAATATCTTTATATACATCAATCAGTCGTGTACATATTCCTGATTTGTGTGTTATATATTCTATATAGAGTATATATGCTATGCTATCTATACTTGTTGAATCTGTCTATATACATATGCCTCATAGCATAACTATCTATTAGCATCAGTATGCCAGTATATATATTTCTCTTCTCATATATATATTTCTCTTCTCTTAGAATCGACTATATATATGCTTTATTCTATATGTATCTTGTTTCATCTTTTCTCAGTCTCATTCTTTACAAGTTACCTAATCTTAGTTACATTTCAAAACTATATAAGTTGTATTGCATATACAATTTTAGGAACTATCATCAGTCTGAATTTCAGGATACATTAAGCAATACTCAAATTCTAAAAACTTTTTGATGATTTTCTGAATATATTAGGCAATATCGGATAACAGTAGCTATCTATCTGTAGTTCTTGAGAATAATAATCTATATTTCATATTTATTTTTAATTTTATGAATATATTCGGCAATATCCGATAGTTATATTTATAAGTATATCAATCTATAGTTCTCTAGAATATATCTATCTATATCTATCTGTAGTTCTTGAGAATAATAATCTACATTTCCCAATTTTTTTTTTAATTTTATGAATATATTCGACAATATCCGATAGTTATATTTATAAGTATATCAATCTATAGTTCTCTAGAATTATATTAGGCAATATCCGATAGCAATATTTTCAAGTATATCTATCAATAGTTCTCTAGAATAATACTCTTTCTATATCTGCCTGACTAAATTTTAGTTAAAATAGTTAAAAACTCTACTAACTCTGACAATTTCTTTATAGATCTGCAAGAGTATTCCAAATTCGGCTAACCGAATTTTATTCCATTATTTTTTTTCAATTAACACTAAAATTTCGTGTGTGTTTTGTTTATTTTTATTTATTTTTTCACAAATATTTTGTTTAAATAGTTTGCCAAATTGTTGGGTTTGGATATTTGATTAACAGTTGTCACACACACACACACACAACTCAAACAAAGGCCAAACGAAGGACAAATGTCAAATTTGAATTATGTTAAATAAGAAGAAGAAATGGGGGTTGCATGTTTTGTTCATTTATCTAAAATTTGTAACTAAATAACTAAAAGTTAAACAGTTCTTAAAGAATTTTTTTGTTTTGGTATTTCATGTATTTTTTTGTTTTGTATTTTTGGTATTTTAATTCCTTATCGTTAAAGATTTGTCCTGACCTGCGGTTTACCAAGTTGTCGCGGTATGGATCTCTCGGCTGACGCTTCATAATATCGCTCTCGGCTTGCTCGTAAGCGAGTGAAATGGCCGGTATCTTGCGGTATTATATTGGTATATTGTTTTTTTCGGTATTTTTCAGTATTTTGGTGGTATAATTTTTTTTTTTGGTATGTGCAATTTTAGCAAGTATATTTTGTTTTTTGATTTGAATCAAAAAGAAAGACATAATAAAAGTTTTGTAAAGAAAAAAAATTGGTGTAAAAAGGGGGAAAAATACGAAAAAGGAAAAATCTTGGTTAAAGTTTGACGAATAATCTTTAGCTTGGCATTATGTATGTATATAATAAATACTTGTTATATACTAAAAAAAAAAAAAATTATTCATATGCGCTAAGATAGTTTTCTCATATATAAGTATATATTTTAGTTATATAGTAAGTACTTAGATAGAGATAGAGGTTCGGTTGCATTTGGTTTGATTATGTCAGTTGGTATTATTTCTGTTGGTATTTGTTGTTGTTGTTGGTTTCGTGTTTTAGTGTAATTGTATTTAGCTTCTGCGTACTTACGAAGCTAAAATCTACTACACTGGGCAGCAAAATCGAGCAACCGAGTAACAAAACATCGATTCGTTATAGAGTTACAAGAGTGGAGTATTTATATATATATATATACGTGTGTTGATATATATATATATATATAGAGTTTGCTTAGAGCTTAACTTGCACTAGATTTGGTATTTTTATTTATATATAGGTATATGTATGTATATAGTTAAGACTAGGAAAAAGTTGAGCCAGTTGAAGTGGCTTGAACAACGAACAACGAAAAATGACAAAAGAAAGTTCTGATGAAGATTGAAGTCTGATGAGTTTGATTGATTGACTGATTGACTGACTAGGGTCTTCACAAAATGATTGACTGATTGTGATTGAAATGGCATTGATGACATTGAACTACTGCTAAGGAATGCATAAAATATACAATATACAGTAGTTAGCATTAGAAGTAGAAAATAACTTGTAGACTAGTTTTATAGTTTTATAGTTAAGCCTGACTCTAGTATAAAATAAGTAAAATTTTCTCATTTTATATATGTATATGTAGAGAGATCGAAACTAAGTTGTATACAACGCGTTCCGTTTCATCAGCTTTCAGTTGTGCATGGGGCAACGTAGAGGGACTTACCTTCCTTACAGGAAATCAGAAACTCGATTCAGGGTCAAGATTGATGACAATTGATGGTATACAATAAAAAAAAAATAGTAAGATTGAGTGGTACAAGCAAAGAAGTTTCTTGAGCACCGAGAGTAGAAATTGATAGAAAAGTATATATATTTAGAGATATATATATATATAGAGTAAAGCAAAGATTATATGAAGAGAGTTGGAAAAAAAATGGAAGCAGCTAGAGCACGCCAAATCGTTTTGATTGAGTGTGATTGAGCGAAAAATTGTAGGCGAAATATTTCCTCATTTATATATTCCAAGTGCGGTGCATTATGCATACAGAAGATCGTTCAGATATATATTGATAGATGTATATATCATATATATACGTATACATATATCATACGAATAAGTTTTTCAAGTAGTTTTTCTTTGTGTTTTCTTTTTTTTTTTTAATTTTTTTACTTTGACTTTGAGTTTTTTGTTTTTTAAGATTTGCAAAAAGAAAATTGAAAATGAATTAATTAAATTGTAGCTATTGTATATAGAGATATAGATATATATGTATTTATATTGGAATACGAGTAAGCGCATAAGAGTTAGTATTATATCATTGCATAGTATTGAAAAAATATCACAAGAGAAATAAGAGCAAAAATTACTTTCAATGAAAATAAATTATCAACCAAAATGTAAGATAAAAGATTGAAAACTGATTTTCGAAAATATTTGAAATGTAAACGGCCTAAGGCCCAGTGAAGAGAATACTCGAAGTAGTTTAACTAGATTAGCTCGAAGTGCTAGTCGGAATAGAGAATAATAAATATATATAAAATTTTTTATATATATATTGGAGAGTGTTTGAGCTAGTGTAAACTAGAGAAAGTATGTGAATATATATATATAGAAAGATAAACAAAAATCAAGATCTAGAGAGAACTGTTCAAATATTACGTTAACATTTAACTAGCCGATACTCAAAAGAGAAATATTCAAGTAGTAGAAGAATGAGAGAAAAGAACATTGAAGAAAACATAAAACATGTAACAAAGATATAATAATAATATAAAACAATGCTAAACATTTAACATAAAATGTTATTAGAAGAAGGCAGAACAAGAAACAAAACATTAATAAAAATGAAACATTCAAATAAAAAAAAATTTTACAAAATATAAAAAACAAAAGTAAAAATTACTTTAGACTAAAAATTGTTTTTTCCAAAAGATATATTTGAAGCTAATTGTAAATAGAGTTTTAAATAGACGAAAATAAGTTCATAGTAAGAACTTTGTTTAGGGCTGAGCGTACTTTGCTTTCATAACTAGACCGAAAAAAAAAAATTGTATTCTTTGAGTTTACGTGAGTTGAGAAAAAAAATTGTAAAATTTCATTTGCAGTTTTTTTTTTTTATTTTTTTCATTTGCAGCTCACTCTTTTACTTTAACTTTTACTTTTAACTTTTCGATTTAATTTGTGTATATATAGATTTTTTTTTTTTTTTTTAATTTAATGTTTCATTTTGTTGTAGTATTTGTTTTGATTGTTTTGTTTTTGTTTGATTGTTTTGTTTGCTGAGCACAAAGAAAAACTTTACCTTTCGTTGACGAGTTTATCTTGAAAGGGATTCCTGGGCTGGCGTTTCATAATATCAGATTCAGCCGTCTCATAGGCTAAGGAAATGGCTGGCACCTAAACGTGCGAGCATTTTTGTTTTTTTTTTTGTTTTTGTGTTTTTTTTTTTTCAAAACACAAACCGGATATTTGGAATAAAAATAAAAATAAATATGATAAATTATGCAAAATTATGTTTCACTGTCTCCCTCTCCCTCACTCTCTTTCTCACTCTCACTCTCAGCAGTTTGGGCAACGAAAATGCGACCAGTGTAAATTCCATTGACGCGCTCACGTTCACTTATAGTCTATATATATATAGCATATATTATACTTAAGATCTCACTTAAAGCTAACTTAGTAGAGCATTTCGATGAGTTTACAGTGGAATTGTGTGGCAAAGAAAAAAAATATTAGAAAATAAAATAAAATATAATTAAAACTAAATATTAAATTACAAATATTTAAAAATTTTGATAAATTTTTTTTTTCATTTTTAAATAAGGTTAATGTATATATATATACATATGCAGGTATATACATATATGCTAGTATTTGCTACAGATTTTTGTGTGCAGTTAATTTAATGCCAATCAATTAATTGTTTAGAATGTACGTGAGAACAATTGTTAATATTGTTAATTTTAAAGAATAATAATAAAAAAAAATAAATAAACTTGTGAAACAATTTGGCAGTGAGTGAGTGAAACACAAAAACAGTTACAACCAACGCACACCAATTAACATTTAGAGCAGTTTTGAATAGAGGCGAATTTCGTAAATGATATTTTTTTGTTTTGTTTTTTTTATTTGTTTGAAACTGTACTCAATTTATACATAGGCCAATTTTACAATACAAACGAAAGAAGAATTAAAAAACGAAAGTGTCGGAAAAGATATATATCATGTGTGTGAAAATGTACATGGAAACCAGAACGGTTCGGTTTGGTCAAGTGCTAAGATGGAATCGAAATTGGGGAGAAACTGTTATCGAGAAATATATATCTATAAAGTTTGAAGAGTAATCTGAATAATGAGCAATGAATGCAAGAGTTTTGTATGTTATCGAGAAATGTATATCGGTTAGGGATTAAATAATAATCGGAATCAAGATTATAATGATCGCGATATGCAACAGCAAAAAGAAAAACATGTTATCGATAATTGTCAAGTGATTATATTAAACAAGAATCAATGCGTGATTATGTTTGAAATGCAGACGTTCTGCACCTGTATCGGTATTATGTTACAAAATGCTATCGATAGACGTCTATCGATAAATGTTAAATGATAATCTAAACGGGAATTTATGCATTGGAATGCTTGAAGTTAAAGAAGACTTTAAAGGCCATATGTATATGCTACCAAAAATGAGATCGATACATTTTGTTATCGATAAATTATAAAAATCAGATGAATGCATAAATGTAGATGATTTGAAACGCGAGCGGTATTTATATATATATATGCTACAAAAATGCTACCGATAAGTGTTTATCGATAAATGATAATCTTAATAGTTAGTTGTTTGGTTTAGTAAACTTTGTTAGTTTTTTAGGTTTTTGTTGTACGGCTTTGAGAGTTTTTCTCTCATTTTTTGTTTGTTGTTGTTTAGTTTTAACGTTTATGCTAATTACAATCCAGCCACATACACAGACATCGATTAGTTATAGTTTATGATGTTTGCGCGAGATTTTAGTTAAGTATTACTTTCATTCTGTTTTTTGTTAGAGTTTTTTTTAATGTGCATTTATGTGTATGTGTGTGTGTGTGTGTGTGAGTATGTGTAAGTGTGGGGTAGAGAAATTGACTTGATTGGCACCTTGAGTTCACTAATTTATCGTTGAATGGGTCACGTGGCGGACGCTTCATAATATCGGCTTCGGCATGTTCGTAGGCCAATGATATGGCTGGCACCTGGATTTGTGGATTATTGCAGTTGGTAATATTAGCAAAACGTTTTCACAATTCATTATACAAAGTAGCTCACAATATACTCAGATCATACAGATTCTGTGTGTACGTGTCTGTGGATTCGACTAGAGAATTGAGAATTATACTAAACGAAATACTTAAACTACAAATAGGTTGGTTCTTGAAATTATTATTCGACTTTTAGATAGATAGCCTAGTGCTTGGCAGCAGCTAGCCAGCTGGCAAACCTAATTGTTAATTTACAGCGTTGTTGGGGACGGTTTGATGCCGCTGTTTACCTCTCGTTGACTAGATTATCCACATCGGGATTACGTGGACGTCGCTTCATAATATCCGCTTCGGGTCCCTCGTAGGCCAGCGATATGGCTGGTATCTGCCCAGCAGGCAGCACAATTTTATTCAATTTACAATACACGTTATATATAGATATAGATGTAGATATAGATATAGAGAGTACAATAACTTAGGTAGCTAACTGACTTGACTGCGACTGTATATAGATAGCTAGGCATAATACTAAGATTTAACTTGCTCATAACACTTAGCATTAAGTTAATATAATTAGTGGATAGTCCAAGGGTTAAGCTGGCATTCAACTTACCATGTCAGTGCCCAAATCGATGCACAGAATTGTGACGGTACCGAGTGGCAGTGGTATATCGCACAGAATGAAGGCCAAGAAGGGCGAAATCTCGGGTATGTTCGAAGTGAGTGTATAGGCAATGGACTTCTTCAAATTATCAAAGATCAAGCGACCCTCCTCAACGCCAGTGACAATGGAGGCAAAGTTATCATCCAACAAGATCATGTCAGCGGCCTGAAAGCAATTCAAATATATTTCATAAATAAAAGTCAAATATTTCAAATTGTCAATGATTGAGTTGAATATACTGTCCAGCTCATATCATATCTAGAGCACCCACCTGCTTGGACACATCGGAGCCGGCAATACCCATAGCAACACCAATATCGGCCTTCTTCAGGGCAGGTGAATCGTTGACACCGTCACCAGTGACAGCCACAATGGCGCCCATGCGCTGGCAGCCCTCAACAATGATGAGCTTCTGCTGGGGCGAGGTACGGGCAAAGACAATCTCGGTGTGATAGCGTAGGATTTCATCTAGCTGATCGGAGGACACATCACGCAGCTCGGCGCCATGGACAACAGCGGCCTTAGCCTCACGTGGATTGACCTCAGAGACGGGTATGTTAAGACGTTGGGCAATATCCTCAATGGTCTCGTTGCCCTCGGAGATGATGCCGACAGATTTGGCAATGGCTTTGGCAGTAATTGGATGATCGCCAGTGACCATGATGACCTTAATACCAGCCGAACGGCACTTGGCCACAGCATCGGGCACAGCGGCACGGGGGGGATCAATCATGGACATTAGGCCAACGAAACGTAGATTGTCAATGGGGAAGTTAATGTCGTCGGTGTTGTATTTGAAGCCAGTGGGGTATTTATCGGAGGGCAGCATGAAATCACAGAAGCCGAGCACACGCTCACCAAGTCCACCGAGCTCCATGTAGGCATTGTTGAATGCCTCCTTCATCTCCTCGTCCAACACCTTCTCCTTGCCATTGATAAAGATGGTCGAGCAACGTTCGAGTATACGTTCGGGTGCGCCCTTCATGACCAGCAGAGTGCGTGGATCGTTGGCATCCTCGGTCTCGTGAATGGACACTTGATACTTGTTGGTCGAATTGAATGGCACTTCGGCGATTTTGCGGTTGCGCTTGCGAATGTTCATCACATCGCCAAGAGCCAGTTCCATGCATTTGAGCAGAGCAGCCTCGGAGGCATCACCGCTGACTTCCTTCTTCAGAATTGGGACACCGTCCTGACCACCTTTGAATTCGGCACGGTTACAGAGAGTGGCAATGCGAGAGAGCGCCTTGAATCCAGGGCTGGTTCTATCGTATTGAACACCCGACTGATCCTCAGTGGTATCGGCCTCAATGATCTGGTTATCGAACCACATATGGGCGACGGTCATGCGGTTTTGGGTGAGTGTGCCGGTCTTATCAGAGCAAATGGTGGAGGTGGAGCCCAATGTTTCGACAGCTTCCAAGTTCTTGACCAAACAATTCTTCGATGCCATACGCTTGGCAGTCAGGGTCAGGCACACGGTGACAGTGGCCAACAGACCCTCCGGTACGTTGGCGACAATGATACCGATCAAAAAGATGACGGCATCCAACCAATGGTAGCCCAAAATGAAGGCAATCACAAAGAAGGTGACGCCCAGGAACACAGCAACGCCGGTGATCAAATGAATGAAATGATGGATTTCCTTAGCAATGGGAGTCTCGCCGGTATCCAGACCGGAAGCCAAGCCAGCAATGCGACCCATAACAGTGTGATCGCCACAGCTGATGACAACACCCTTGGCAGTGCCCTCGACGGCATTGGTCGAGAAGAAGGCTAAGTTTTTGGTCTCCAAGGGATTCTCGTGCGTGAACTCTGAGCCACGTGATTGTGGCTCCGATTCACCAGTTAGCGAAGAGTTATCCACCTTAAAGTTGCGCGCCTCAATGATGCGTATATCGGCGGGAATACGATCGCCGAACTTTACCTCAACAACATCGCCCAAGACGAGATCTTCGGCGCGCAGCGTCAATTTCTCGCCCTCACGAATAACCGTTGCAAATTGGGGCACCATGTTCTTGAACGATTCCATAATTTTCGAACTTTTCGATTCCTACAATAGATGTGATGACAACATGAAATGATTAACACTAGATCTTGGCATCTTGGAATTGTATTTCTTTCGACTTTACCTGGTAGTATGAGAAAATGCCTGTCACAATGACCACAGCGGAAAGTACAATACCCAGATACAAGTTATCATCGGATGGCTCCTCGCTGGTTGTCGCCTGAATGGAATAGGCAACAAAACAGAGTATAGCACCGATCCACAGCAGCATGGCAAAGCCGCCAAACAGATTCTTGCAGAATTTCACCCATTCGGGTGTCTGCTTGGGCGGTGTTAGCGCATTGGGACCATCACGTTCCAGATTCTCCTTAGCCTTGGCATGACTCAGACCCTAAAAATGTAGAGAAGAGAAAATTCGAAAATTTCATTAAATTAGTTTATAAAACATTGTCTCATGGTTAACTTACATTTTCAGGATGTGTCTGGAAACGCTGGTACATTTCCTCAGGAGAGATTTTATGATGGTCAATATCCAACTCCTGTTTGAGATCATCCAAGTTCTCCTTCTTAGCTGCTTTGGCCGGCATCTTGCGTCTTGACTGTTGACCAAATGATTGAAGAATAAGTTATTAAATTAGTTTCACATATTTAATTGATAAATTCAGTGCAATTAACCCAAAAAAGAAGCCAAGACAAAAATCGATTTACTTCAAGCCAGAACCGATTTGAGCGTAGAGTGTTCTATAGACCATAAACCATTTATCTTTATAGTAGTTGCTGTTGTTGTTGTGATTTGTTGTTGTTGTTAAAACACACTGCCAAACTTACCCCATTCAGTTAGTATATATATATCTATATTTATATATATCTTTTTATGAGTTATCCAGAATATGCTTAAATATTGCTAATTGCTAATTGTTAAGCGAGCGCGTGAGAATATTTTGTTTTGTTACACTTTAATCTACTAGCTAAATTACACATGCAATAAATTGTACAATTTGAGGCGTTTATAAACGCGCCGAAAACGCGCACAAAAATATGAATGTCACGTAAAATGTAAAAACGAAAAAATGTGACCAAATAACTGAAAAAACACTCTTCGTATATGCTCTACGCAAATTAATTATAAATAATTCTATACTCGATACACATATAGACTATATAGACTATATAGCCTAGCTATATAGATAGATCAACGCCAGCTGTTGTCTGGTCTGGTCTGGTCTGGCAATCGCCTTTCTATTTTTTTTTTTTTTTTTGTTTTTCTTGTCTCGCTTATCTCTTCTGCTAAATTTAGTGTCGCGTGACGTCACAACTACGAATATTTGAAATGATTGAGAAAAGCCCGCGAACTGGTTGAAACCAGTTTCAATTGTGAGCTCAACAGGTTGTTCAGGGCAAATCACAATCTAGGAGATTATCTAGAAATTATTGTTAATCACATTATGCCAGATACAGCTACAGTTCTATAGCCCTATATGTTTATATATATGAACATTAACTAGCTAACTGTGTTTTATATAAGGTCTAGTCGATATATATCTGTTTTTGTACAGATTTTTGAGTGTTCTATATTTAAACCGGGGCGATCTTTCGCAGATTTCATTTTAAATGTCAAGCGCGGCAAATAAATATTGGAAACATGCCCAAAAAAAAAAAAAAAAAAATTCGTAAAGTATAAATAAATAAATACATGAATTATAAATGTAATTAAAACAACGGAAATCGAAAGATGGAAAGGTTTTAAGTGCACATTGAGTAGAGGCAAGTAAGCGTGAGCTAGTCGCACCTGAACGACTAGTAGATACTCTGAGAGCTAAGGGCGGATTTAGTTTAAAGATATTTTTAAAAATTTTTAAACAAAAATATTCAAGTTATTTGAAAAAAGATTTCTAGTTTCTCTAGTATTTAGTTGCAAAGAGTTTTTAAACAACTTTTGAATGTTTTAGCAGCTATAGTCTTCGAGTTATATTAAAAACAAATCAAATTTTATTTAAGGATACTTTGGATAATCAAGGGAAATATTTGTTAATAATTTTTTTAAATTCTATGAGTATAAAAATCTGTATATGCAAAATTTTGAATGCTTTAGCTTCGAGTTATATAAGGAAACTTGGGATAGTATATGGGAATATTTGTTAAAATATTATAGAACTTTTTGATTATGAATAAACTAGAAAAACTTGCAAATCTAACATAAAAAAATACTTTCAATGTGATATTCCAAGACTTATATCTTCTCAATCAGACGAACAAATGGATATTCATATATATATTATTTATACATTTTATACGGTCAAACATATATGCTCTATAAAATGCAGATGCTGTAATGCTTTCTATAGTCCGCATAACCCCATTAGTTCAGAGTATAAAAACCCAAATAAAATTTAAATTAGACAAAAAAAAAAAAAACAGCATAAACAAATCGAATGAATACATGAATGTGAATGTTTCGTGCACACATGAGTATAAATGAGTATGTTTATATAGATGGGGGTGCGAGGTTGAGTGTGTTGTTGTTGTGGGGTGAAGCAAAATAGAATTGAAAAATTTACCTTGAAGTGGCCATCGGCTGTGCGATTGTCGTCATCGGTTGCAATAACCGTGGCGACTCGATAGGAGTCCGCTCTCTCTAGATGCGGCTGATATTGGTATTTGGATTGATGGATGTTGATTGATGGTGATGGACGTCAACGAAATACAAATCATAAACAAAACGTAACAAACAATGCAGAAAAAAAAAATAAAATATAGATATTTATATATATATATATATTTATGATCAAATGATAACAACAAGCATTAGCACATGAATAATATTGGAATACATAGAACTATATGAAAACTTAACAACTATTTACTAAATATATGCATATTATCAATGTATATTCTAGCATGAACTATAATGAATCATGAAATTTAAAGAGAGGGATAAAAATGATTGCTCTCTAGACTGGAAAGTGGAAGTGTAGTGAATAAAGCTGCGCATGTGCCGTGTCTGGGAAGGCCAATTGGTTGCGGCTGGCTCTGCCCAGCCCAAGTAATACCCTACTACTACACTTAAGACGTCGCGACTTTGACTCTGACGTAAATTATAGACCACGCAATAATGAGCTTGCCTTATCAGCAAATGCGTCAAAAATGAATGAATCACAGCGTAAGCAAATAAATAGAGAGCATTGTGAATTATGAAAAAAAGAAAACAATTTATAAGAAACAAATAAAATTTATCTATATTTTTGAGCGAACTATAAATACGCTAAGGCTGACGTATTATGAGCAAATTGAGAGAGCATAAATTTGAAAAAAAATCAATTTGTTAAGCAATTTTTGTTGAATCTTTAAGATATTTATATGAAATGTGAAGTAGTATAAAAAACAGTTTGACTTTTTCTTTAGAAATGATATAGAAACTATGTAATATCATGATAGATGTTGACAGATGTAGTATTATATTGAATATGGGTCGATTATATAGTATATAGTATAGAGAATATTATAATAATATATACTATATAGTATATATTAAATACTAAATAATATACTCATATTCATATATATATGCTTTGGCACACTTATGCAATCATAACCCTTTGAAAGGCCATAAAAAATAAAAAATAATAATTCAACAAAAACAAGAACAGAAATATATATATATAAATATACATATATATGTAAACATATGTATATATAAAAATATATATATATATATTTATCTCTAGTCTCTTTTTTGATAACTCATGCAAATTCATAAGAGCATGCCAAGTAATTAAACAAACAGAGCGTAAGACAAACAGAACGAGAACAAGAACGAGAATATGCGAGCGAGAGCTACAGATAATTTTGTGTTTTTTTTTTAAGTATACGTATGCTACACATATACATAGCTATATATATGTATATATATACTTTTGTATATTTATATATATATGTAAAGAGAGTTGGCGTGGGATCAATGTGCCGATCAGTGCAAAACCTGTCGGGCGTACCGGCAAAATCAGTTTCAGATTTTAAGATTTTTTTTTTTCAGGTTCTCTCGGGTTCTTGAATTTGAAATAAATGTTAAGATTTTGGACTAGCTTTTCTGGGCATTTCACTATTTATAGAGATCAGTTTTGCTTACGCACTTTTTATTCTAGCTTTTGTCTCTGTTAACTTTGTCTCGCGCAAATTCGCTTTTTGCTCAAATTCTCAATTGATTTGTTCTAACTGCTGTGTTCTTAGAGCTAAACAATCTGCATGGAAAAGAATATGGAATTATGTTAGTTATATATATATGTAAAATATATCTTAAATGTTAACTTAAGTTTAGTTTATAGACTTGGATTTGGTGCAAATAATTGTTAACATATATAATATAATATAATAATATAATATTTATTTATATAAAATTATTTTGTATTTATTATTATTATTTTATTTTTACTTTGCAATAATTTTACTTGCTCGTTTTTTGATTATATAAAGAAATGCATTAGACAAATTCTAGACTAGCTCCAATTATTTCCTATACAGACTAGAACGACGTTCGATGCTTTGATTTAGCTCAAAATTTTCATAATTTCAATAGAAATAAAATAATTCTTATATTTGTGAGCTCATATTTTGTATTGTTTTTTTTTTTTTAACTCAACTTTCAATACTTTTCTTTATATAAAAACCAGACAAAATATCTATAAGCTCTTTTTTATTTTAGCTCCCACAGTCTTTAAGCACTGCCGCTAATTTCTATTTTCCTGAACAAATTAAATTAATTTTAATTTATTTATATATTGTATTTTAAGCATATTGTTTAACTTGATTCAATTGTTAGTTTTCATGGTTCGATACATTTGAAAAGCGACTATAGAAAATTGCGAAAATTGTGTTTGCAAAAAGAAAACGAAAAAGCGTTTTCGGCTGATGAAAAGCTGAACTGAACAATTAGAGAAACGCGCTGGATGGGGCCAGCCCCCAGGATGTTTGGGATATAAATCAAAATGCGACAATAGCACATTTGACAAACACACACACACACAGAGAGAGAGAGAGTCGAACACACTGTGTGCTGTTTGCATAACGCGGCCAATTAAGCTGCTCAGATGCAAATGTATCTCACAGATACAATTGTATCTGTATATTGCTGCTTGCCCCAAAGCATTTGGCGCGCACTTTTTGTCGCGCAAAGCATTTGCCATTTTGAACTTGAATATCAATTTACAACAAATGGGCATAAAAAGCATAGACAAAAAAAAAAAAAAAAAAAAATGAACAGTTATCGGATGCAAAAGTCGAGAGTGAGATAAAAAAGAATTGCTGAAACTGAATTGACAGCACAGCAGCTTCGGGCAGACAAACAAAATAAAACACGGCACGCTAATTGTTCAATCAATGCAAAAAAAAAATAAAAAAAAAAATACAATTACAGTGTGTACACACTATAAAGAAACCTAAACTTTTGATACGATTTTTTTGAATATATATATTATTTATATATATATTTACAATACATTTATGTAATTTAAGTTGGCAAATGGAAATTATTTACTTTACTGCTGCATTTCTACTTAGCGAATGCACACTGTATATATATGTATATACTGGGTATAATCCGCAATAAGTCAAGCAAATTAAGCCGCACAATGACAACGACAATTGTAAAAAATTTCAATTGAATTTTTTTAGCTAAGCGAAAGTGCATATCACAGCAGATTTATAAATCTAACTCTCTCGCTCGCATTATCTCTTACTCGCTTGCTCTTTTTGTTTTAGAATCAAACACAGACTCGACAATCAGTTAATATTCAGATTGCTAGTCATTATATATTACATAAAAGTGCAACCAATATACCCTCTATATACAAACGCATACAGGGTATACAGTACAGGGAACTGATTGCAACGACAGCTGTTCGAGCTTGGCGCATCGCTTGAACTTTTTAATGGGAATGTGAACGGGGGTCACATTTCGAAACTGTTTCAAACCAGTTACAAATCGTATCTAATCTTATGCATTTCATTGTTGACCAGACAACATTAGCCCAGCCGCTTGTTAACTCGAGTGGAAACACGTTTTTATTTTTCCGCCCCCCCTAGGGCTAGATATCTCACGTTGTTTGTTGCTCTGGGCCAAGTTTTAACAATTGACTGCTAATTGTTGTGCATGCTTTACAGCGATTTACACTGCTTTAGCTAAACGTCTTAATTTAGCATGCGAGCAAATAATGTTAAGTAAATGCGATGTTTTGAGCTTACACAAAAGTTTCAATTTTGAGATATGAGCAAATTTCTTGAGAGCATTGATAAACTTATTTAAATGTAATAAACTAAATAAAATTAAAATTAACTAAACTTAATTTAAGAAATACAATGAAATGAATATATATATAGTATATTAACACATTGAACATAATGAATTTATCTTTGCTTTATTTTTTACCCACCTTATAACTCATAACGCCTGTTATATGTTGATGAGATAACGGCAAAGCAAAATAGAAAAACTAAAAAATCGCAGACAAAACTGAAGAACAAACAAACTTCAACGAAAATAATAAAGGAAAAAAAAACAGTTAAGAAAAAAATATATGATTTTCAGCTTATGCAACAATCTGCAGGCAAACCGCAAAAAAGGAGAAGGGAAAAAAAAAACGACGACCCTGGAAGGCAGCAGGAGCCAGCGCAAGGCGGCAAAGCAGAGCAGCAAGTGGACCGACCGCATTGGCTGCAAAAGCCAATGGAAGCGCAGAGAGCATGAGCATACATGGAAATTGGAAATGGCAGCAGAACTGGAAGACAAACTGCAGCCATCAGCAGCAGCAGCAGCAGCAGCGCCAGCTAGCAAAAGGATGTGAACTTTGAATAGACAAGAGCAGAAGAGCGCAACATAGATAGAGAGAGTCATGCGTGTGTGAGCGTATAGTTGTATGTAGTTGTGAGTGCAGAGAGGCGCGTGATTTTCGAAATTGAGTGCAATTGCCAGAAGTTCGAAAATGAGCGACATCAACCGCTCAGAGCGCTGAGCGCAATATGTAAGGGCTATGCGAAACGTAATGTAAAAGGAAACATAGTTAGTGTTTTTTTTGTTCTTATTGCTTTTTAGTCCAAGATGCTTTTTACTGCCCATTGCCGTACAAAAGCGCACAGAATTATGAAATAACCAACAGCGGGTGGTCGCTGTATACATACATATATATATCTGTATATATATATACATATATAGGGGCAAACAGGCATCCCATTATGGTTTTTTTTTTTGGGGTGGTCAGGAAATTGCTACTATTCTAAAATGAAATCGCCGCAATTGAATACAAACGATTTCATTGCCACACACAGTTAGACAAACTGACGTACAGTGGGACAGGTACATATATAATGTGCATGAAAAATATATATATATATATATATATATATGTATATATATGTGTTAATTTTGTATATGGCAAAATCATGTGTGTGCCAAATCAAATTGCAATTGTGAATACATCAGTTGGAAAAAGTCACACAAACACACACATACACTCACTCACACATACACATACACTCACACAAATGATTGTTTATTGCAATTATAATGCTCATGTAATTCTGCAAAGCACTTCAACTAGCATATACATACACACGCATATATAAATATATATATATATGTGTGTATATCACATACGTATCCATTACGGCTGGCTTGAAGTTTTGGAAAATCGATTTTGTACAAGGACGTTGTCGTTAGCTTTTCTCTTTGCTGCTGCTGCTGCTGCTGCTTGCTTTTTCTTTTCTTCTTTTTAGTATGTTTCTAGGGTCTTCCGTTGCAGTCGTAAGGGCAACAGCAACAACAACAACAGCAAAGGCAACAATAATAAAAAAATATATGTAAAGAGTTCTTATTAAATGTTGGATATGTCTACCTTTTACACGGCGAGGGCTATTACACAATATCTTTCCGTTGCGGGGGGTATTTCACAGAAAACTACCCCGTTTCAAACTAAATTTTGCACTTCAAATGCTGCTTCTTAGGCGAAACAACAATAACAAATCACACACGGTTTTTATTTTATTATTACTATTTTTTTTTTCTTTTTTTGTTTAACACTCGTTAAGCTGTGAACAGCTTAAGAGTTTGGTTTTTTTTTTTATTATTTCTATTCGTATCCTGTGTGCTTCTTCTTTGGCTTTATCGATGCACAGTTATTGTGTAAGCAGCAGCACACCAGCGCTACGAAGGCGGCGGGCAGAGCGGAGAGCTGTAGAGCTGTGTACTTGTACTGGCGCACACTGGCTGTACCACCCGACACACAGAGAGACGAGAGCTCAGTGTAGCTACTACAGTTAGACCGACCTTCCTAGTTCGGTAACAACGCTCGACTGAAAATTGTCATGCATGCCGCGAGTGAATAAGCTTTCGTTTAGCAAAAAATTCTGTTCTAACGCTGCGTCGAATTCGAACATTTCGCTCGGAGCTTTCGTTTGCCAGATGTTTCGCTCCTCTGCCGTGTACATTCGGCTGCATGCGTACATATGAATGCGCGAGCGTGTGTATGCGTGTGTGTGTGTGTATAGCGCTGTGCAGTGGCGGTATTAGAGAAGCTTTCGGAACTCTCCCACAACGCAACAACGCGCGAATGTATGGCAGTGTGACAAGTGAGGCAGGCAATGTGCACAGTGGTACGAGCACTTCGAAACTGGAGCAGCACTTAGATAACCGAAAAGGCAGACACAGTGAGCAAGAGTGAGAGAGCCAGAGAGAGAGTATGAGCTGGAGAGAGGTAACTGGTGCGCAGGAATGTGTGTCAGTCAGGCGATTTTCGAAACTGTTCGAATTTGCATGAATTGTATAAGCAGGCTAAAATATATACACACATCTATATATGTACATCTATATTTGAATAAAAAAAGAGGCACAAAGGACACAACTATATTTTGAGTTTTCGGCATTCACTGCTCACATTTATCATGTCCTCAACTTTTAATCGTTTATCGAGCGCTGCCAGCGATGACGTCACTGATGTTAATTATACAGTTATACACAGTATGTCAAGCATAGCCTCCGCTCTTTACAATAAAAAAAAAAGAAGGGACACAATGGCAAATCCAAGCGTAATATAAATGTCAGCAGTTACTGCTGCTTCTTCTTACTCATCTTATTCTTATTCTCGAATGGTCGTGGGGTTGTTTCGAGCGAGGACATTCTATGCTTGGCAACTTTTGCTATTTCGGGTGCTTCAGCTCGATTACGACTGCGAGTAAGTCTAATTACACTAAATGTCAGCAGCAGACTCACACACACGCACACACATACGCACACACATACATGTTGGTTTAAGTAATACAAAACCCTAACAGAAAATCAATAGAGATATCGCAGCGAAAAAATATATACATATGTATACATATATACTAGCTAACAGGCTTTCAAGCTACAGTAAAAGCAGCTTAGCTGAAATTAAACCAAGCAAAGGCTCTTGATGATGAATTACAGATTTGTGGCTTGTGGAAAGTGGATAGCATCTAGATAAGCACGAAAATGGCCTAGAACCGTGTTATATAAAGCTTTCACATACAGTGCTCACTCGTTAATTGAAAACACTTTATTTACAGATGTGTTTGTAATAAGTAAATCTGAAATTTGTTAATGTGGGTATATAAAGCATATACATTTATTTAAAAATTATTATAAATAATAGAACTATTATTTTTTAAGTTCTTATAAATAATAGAAATTTTAATTTTAATTTTTATGAATTTAGAAATCATTTTATTTGCTTTAAATTAGCCATGAAAAGAAATTTCACAGAAAATTCCTATAAATAATAGAATACAGTTAAAAATTAAATTCGTAAAAAAAATATTTATATGAATTTAAAAATCATTTTATATAAATTTTTATATGCGCTTCATATTAATTTTTTGTATAGAAAAAAATTGTTTTTAATTCTTATAAATAATAAATCTGTTAACTCTGAATTTTATGAATTTAAGAATAATTTTAATATATTTTTTATACCCTCTTCACATTATATACTTTTACTTCCTCATCCTTTACTGTAATTAATATAATTTTTTATATATTTTTTTATATTAACTACTTGCATTTTAGAGCCATAGTTACAGTAGTTACTCTTTTATTTAACCAACATGACAATGTTTTACGATAACTCACATTTGTGATACTTTTCATATTAACTTTAACTTTATCTTAAGCACTTTTAGCCCATTTTAACATTTGTAGTAACTTTTCTTATTATATAACATTTCTATTGTACTACTTATACAAGTTTCACTGTAAGTCACTTAAAAGGCCAGTCAAATAAACAAACAATAGACGCATGGACTTTAAGTGGACGTCGTTGCCGGCGCTTCAGGCCAAATGGACTATGCAAGCAAGACAGTGAGAGAGAGAGAGAGAGAGAGAGAGAGAGTGAGAGAGAGCTCGCATATCTAAGGAGCCTTTTCATGCCTTGTGCTCTATAGTAAAATACAACTTATGTAAGGACACAAAGTGCTCTGCGTGTGTTAGTAAATAACTTGGCCACGATATATGCAGCTGCGACCCCAAAAGCGAACACTCCCTCAATCGACCCGCGCCCATCCGTAACCCAAAAGTAACTCGTGAAAATAGTTGCTTATGTAAATAGTCGATAGTTGGCAATGATGTCCCAAGCTTCAGCTGACAATTGGTCAAATGACAAGGCGACCTAACCGAGGTATTACTGCATTTAGCGCTTTGACGTCGACAATTATATATAGATTAAAATTGTCTAGAGATATGTGGCTATATCTACTTATATATATATATATATATATATATATGAACATACATACATATATCACATATCTTTGAATCATTCATCATATTCGCCTTTCTGTTATTGTTATTGCAATTGAATTACACACAGTTGTTGTCAGGCGCGCCTATATAGATATATATACATATTTACAGTTATAGACGCCTATATGTGTATACACAAACTGAGTCAGCCTAAGGGCTGACACTAGCAGACACGCCTGCTGCACGTGTCACACGAGACGGCACTTGAAGCATGTTGGAAAATGATCTAGTTTCGTGTGAACTACTTCAGCATGTCCTGAGGCCAATTGGGTTTTGAGCCAACCCCGATAAGCGGGAAGAGGTTTTACTATTCCAGCGAATCTATTACAAAGTTAAATTTGTAAATCTAAGTGTGCAATGTTTGTGTATTCAGCTTGTAGATACTCTATACAGCAAAAATTTAGAAAAATTTAGAAAACTATTGATATTTAATTTGTATGTAAAATGATATATAAATATATAAAAATATATATGGTAATATATTTTTATATATTATATATATTATATATAAATATATAAAAATTTATATAGTAATATATTTTTATATATTTATATATCATTTTATTCCATTTGCATTTTCTCCTTAATTTTCCATTTTATTGAATTATATTATATTCTAAAATATTCCTATTAATTATATTATATATTTTATTCCATTATTTATTACTATTCTTTTCGACTTAATTCTATTTTCTAACTTTTATTTGACTCTCTCATTATATTCCATTACATCTTATTTTATTGCATTGCATTTATATTTTATATATTTTTTTTTATATTTATATTTTATATTTCTTTGCATTATACTCTATAATATATTTTCTAAAATTCTATAATTTTGTTTATATCGTTTCATATAGTTTCTTCTATACTATTTTTATTTCATTATATCATTGCATTTAATTTTTAGTTCAATTCAATTTTTTTACATTTTCCATTTATTTCCAAAATCCCTTTCATCTATCTAAGTTTTATAGGGTATGAACATAGACAGCCAAATAAATATTTGGAAAATCAATAAGCCAAAGAAAGAAAATTGTTGTTAAGCTTCAAACATATATATACATAAATGTAAATATAAACATGTATATATATGTATATATTCTCCGTCTGGTACTTTGTATTAAATATTCAATTATGACTTTTAAGCTAAGCAAATAGTTTGGAACACAATGTTAACATTGTTGCAAAGATCATTTGATTATATAACCATTTAGTATAGTTCGATTTATATATATTTTTTCTATTTTTTTTTCTTTTTTATTATTTTTCTTTTATTTTTTCTGTTGCCTATGCTGATGGCTGCATTCGCACATTACGTATACGCCGCGTTTGTCGTGTGAAAAACGTGCAATTCACATTGACGGAACGTAGCTAAAACTGAACGAACGACGTTAATTACTATAACAATTGGAACAATTCCATTTAGGGGAAGCTGCCATTACAGATGCTCAGTGTGAATTGTTTTGGTTACAAAAGCCATTCACAGTTGTTTGAAGTCGTGTAAAATAATCAAGTTACATTTTTATTTGGACGGAATATCAACTATTTAGTATTTGCCAATGATAAGCTTGAATTGAGTTCGTATTACACATGATTGCAGTATGTATAAAGGTTTATGAATGCACAGGGAGAAAAAGTAGTAGATATATGTATATTTTGAAAAAGTAATTCTTACTTATAGATCCATTAAATTAGGGAAAAAAGAATCCTGCTCAAATAAATAAAAAAAAAAATACGTTTACGAATGCAGCACAAAGAAGAAATTGAAAATTTGGACGGTACAGAAAGAGAGAGGGTCTATAGTGAGGGAAAGAGACATTATGGTAAGAGAGAGAGAGAGAGAGAGAAACTGTATTAGATACCGTTTCTGATAAGCTCTATAGCAGGGTCTTAGAGAAGAAGAGGACACGAGAGAGAGAGATAGAGAGAGATAGAAAGGATCTATTAGGTACCCTGTTAAGCTCTATAGCAAGGAATGGAGAAGGTGAGGACAAGAGACACGGAGAGAGTGAGAGAGAGAGGAACTGAAATTCCTCGAGTATCCTGCAACAACATTAAGCGTCGTCAAAGATAAACTGAGGCAGATCTAAAGGTCATATCTAATCATTGAACAATATGGAAAATAATATATATAGATATATGCAAATTTGTATAAAAGTATATACTTTTATCATATACTTAAACTCTTATGGCAATTGCATAAGCGCCTGGCGGTAAATATATATATATTTTTTAATTGTGTTCATGACCATGGCAAATGACAGCGACACAAATCACAGACAACACAGTGCAGCATAATCAACATATAAATGTATGTATGTATGCAAATACATATATATAGAAGAGGCACGTATTTATGTATATGATGCGAATGAACTATGGCGCTCGGACTTGGTATTTTGTACTTGAGCACTGATTAAAATGTGTTTTTGCCATCGCACAGCTGGATAGAGATGGTCTATGATGCCACTAGATGTGGCAGCCACACACACACATACACATACCCATATACATCGATATATACACATATATATTTTGTAGATCGTCTAGTCGCTGCTCGTAGGCGTTATGACAATAGATTTACGAGTGTAGCTCGCTCGCTTAATTTGCGCTATTCAGCATGAAGACCTCCAGTTAAAGAAGAGAAAACCTTAAGACAGTCGCTTGAATGAAATGCCCCCGGAAAAAACCAATTGGCCAGAGTTGTCCGTTTAATATAGGTATATATATATATATATATATATATATATATATATATATATATATATATATATATATATATATATATATATATATATATATATATATATACATATAGATCCAGTCAGAGGCAATGGCAAACGTGTGCCATCATACTGACTGAGTGACAGACAGACAGGCTACTGTTCGCCTGGATAGATTCTCTTCTCGCTGTTGCCTTCTTGGTGGGCGGCAGGTTTTCGTACATCGCTGCCTTTTGAGTGGCGCAATAAATTTTAATCAAAATTAAAATATGTGTGCATATATTTCTATACACACACAATCAACTAAACAAAGTGTCAAGTGGTACAACACACACACACACATTTATATCATATATAGTAATATGCACTCAGCGCGTGTGTGTTCTCTTCTTTTATGACATCCATTGTGATTGGATGGGAAAATTTTTAGATTTGACTTAGAAACAAATTTCTCGGTCTTTCTACTCGTTATGAATGAAAAAAAAAAGAGGTTTTCCACATCATAATATGAGGCATATAGAAACAGTAGCTTGATAGCAGCTCATGGTTAAACTAGGAAAAATTTAAAAGGATAAGGCTAATTCTTTTCCTCTTTTAGGTATTTATACTAGAATATATTTAAAAAAATATTCAATATATGGTATTAATTTTAAAATCACTCTCTAACACTGTTGATTGATAAGCTCTACTAACATTATCTAAAGTTCACTTCTTCAATTTCTCTGCTTCTCTCTCTCTGTCTCTCTCCCTGTGTTTGTACTCCGTAACAACTCTCTGTCTGTCTTCGTCTTTAATTTTGTCTTTACTCTTAATTCTTCATTTATCGATCTCTGTGTTTGTTATATTCTTTTTTTTAATAAGGGAAGCAATTATCTTAATTTTATATTTTCGTTTCCTTTCTCTTTCTTTCGTGTTTTCCCTTTTCTTTCTGCTCATATCTCTGTTTCTCTTTCGTTCTATATCTCTTTTATATATCTCTTTTCCTACTTAGCTCTGTCTTTCTATTTTTCATTCTCATTTTCTTTTTCTCTCTTTCTCTTTCACATTCTATATCTCTCTCTCTCTCTTTGTCTTTATCATTATCTTTCTTTTTCTTTTTCTCTCTCTTCCTTTTTCCTCTATCTCTCTATCTCTCTCTATCTCTCTACGTCCTTCTTTTCTCTATCTGTCACTTGTTTTCTCTCGATCTCGAACTCTTATTTATCCCTCTCCCACAATTATCTTTCTTTCTCTCCCTCTCTCTCTCTCTCTCTCTCTCTCTCTCTCCCTCTCTCCCTTTCTCATATTTGTCCAGCTTACACAGTTTTGACACTTTCTTCAATCCTTCACGCATATTTTCTCCTTTCTATCTCTCTTTCTCTTTCTTTCTATAGCATTCTAATGCGTTTCTCACACCCTTCTCTCTCTTTCACCTATTTCTCTTCCCTCTTCCTCCTTTCTCATCGTACTTCTATTGACTTGACTTACTAACCAGATATATTTGTCTAACATTTAATATAGAATTTTATTTGTTTTAAATGAGATTTCCCTTGTTGCTAGTTGGTCGAAAATCTGCTTTAGAGCGTACTTAAAATATCTGCTGATAACTTATACTTGTTTATCATAAAGCACATTTAATTAAGCACATTTATAGGTAGCTCTGCTAAACATGATAGCCAGTTATTTCCAGAGTATTTGTGTGACCTGCACTACACGCTGAGATAACAATAGAGATAGACGATTCTGACAAACCAAATAGCTCGACCATTATGTGATATAGCTTTCCCTACGTCTGGCGTAAACTGGAAATTTCCATTTGATTAAAATAGTGAATAGAATTCTATTATTTTTTTTTGTTCTTTGATAGACATGTATTACAGATACAGACTAACTTAAAGGTATATTGCGTCTACTACTAAATTAGACCAATTAGCTGCTTCGACTGATGGTCATGTGTGTGGGTTAACCTATTTAAACAGACTAAACACAAATGACAGTCAAAGCCAAAGTCGACAAGTGCTGACACATTATAATTGAGACTCACATAGATTCGCAGACATCTCGAGGATTATAAATGGTGGGAAAATGGAATTAAAAACGCATTAAGAGACCGGACAAATTGAGATACAACCTTGTCCATATCCCGTTGACAATTTGTTATTTGTGGCCTGGAAACCGAAACCGAATCACGTTTCCATGATTAAAAATATTGCCAGATTTATATAGATAGAGCTTATCTATTTATGACGCAACTAGTTTGAATCAATTGCGCAAACCAGTTACACTCAAGCGACTCCGCCGAACATTTGACTATTGTTAAGGACGTCTTATCATTGATTCCGATTCGATTGTTTAATAACAAAAATAATTTAACAGCAATCAGAGCAGTTACTTACGTTGTGACTTATCATTAAGAGATTGTCAAACATGATAAATATTATTTATAATGCCCTACGCATACGTAAATATGAGATATTGAACAAAGCAAAAGTCGTGATTTATTGAATAGGTATATACACCAGAGAAAATAACAAAAATAGAATATTTGGACGATTATTTGGAAAGGTGCATCTATTATATGCAGTAAAAACACTTTTGACTATGTATTTTAGCAATCCATCTCTCACTCTCTGTCTCTCTCTCTCTTGATTCTCTTCTTTGTCCTTATTTTGTATGCCCTGAACCCATTGAAAATGGAAAATCAGCTTACAATTCCTCTTTAAAATTTCATTTGTATTATATCTTAGTCCTCTCTATTATGCTTGTTTCGGTTCCTTTCTTTTTTCTCTCTGCCATTTCTGTCATCTCTTCAACTAGTGACTCTCTGTCTCTGTGCTCTCTCTCTCTGTGCTAGTTGTCTCTTTCATTCTTGTCTTCTATATCTATCTCTTCTAACCCTTCTTTCATACCTTTTTCTTTCGAGGTTTCTTTCTCTCATTCTATCTTTAGGCAAATTCTTTCTCCTCTCCCTCTGTCACTTTATATCTCTCTCTCACTCTAACATTTCATCATTCTCATTCTCTTTCTTTCTCATTCTATATATATATATATATATATATATATATATATATATATCTCAGTCTACCATATCATCTCGCTCTCTCCCTCTCTCAGTCTGCCATTTCATCTCGAATTCTCTCTCGCTCTCTCTCTCTCTGTCTCTAACCCTACGATTTCTTCATTCCCTCTCCCTTTCTACCATTTTTCACTTTCTTTCTCTCACATTCTTCAATTGCAGCATTCTCTATATGTCTCCCTCTCTCTCACTCTTTAATTTTTCACTCTTTTTTTCTTTCTCTCCCTCTCTCATATATCTACTTTCTTACACATTCATCTTATCGATGTACATTTCATCAGTATAAACTTCTATATGAAGATCTACTCTCTCTAACTCCTCTCTATCTAGTTTTTCCCTCTACTCGCAGTCTGTCTCATTCATAATTATTTCTTTTCCCTTTGCCGCATCACTCTCTCAACTTATTTCTCTCCTTTCTATTCGTTCCATCTTCTTCGCTCTCATCTCTCGAAACGATATTAATCCTTTCCTTACACAATGTATCATTAAATAAGTGTTTGCTATTATCATTATTATCATTTCCAAAATTATTCCATGATATTCTACTTCTTCTTCTTCTCTTTTTTTTTTTTTTTTGATTTGTTTGGAAGGAAATGTGATGAGTGGAAGAGATCGACGTCAGCAGCTACTCGCATTGAATTGTATTTAAATTATAACAAATTGCGGCCAGGCATATCTCTTTGTATTTGTTGCTGTGCGCAGAAATGTATCTGTATCTCAATCTGTATATGTATCTACAACTGTAAACATTCGTATCTGTGTGTGTTTAGCAAGTGTCACAATTCGTTCTGTGTGCGCGCGTGTGTGTGCGTGTGTGTGTGGCATTAAATTAAATAAAAGTTTAATATGACAATTTATGTAGCTGTTGCAAAGATGCCAAGTGCGACAAACTGTGTGGCACAGAAGGCGATTTATGCACAATTGAGATACATTCATACATTCATGCCCAACGACATTTCGACTTGTCTTGCATCAACAGCTATGTCAATTGCTCGCATTATCAATGTGAGCTACATGCATGGATATTATATGTACATATATATATATCTATATAGTACTAAAGTGGGCATTATCAAGTTTTTACATTCAACACTTCTTAGACAAGGCCAAGAGGCAACTGTGTGCCTGTCTATGTCTGTGTGTGTGTGTGTGTGTGTGCTACATCTGTGTGCTTATGCCATCAATATATTTTTTTTTTGCTATTGCCTTTTATACCCTATGCACATTAAAGTGTAAAGTATAAAGAAATCTCTTTTGGCATTTTTATAAATTTTATTATAAAACTTTTAATAAATCCATCTAGCATTATTGGCAAGCTAAGTATCTGCTAGTCGAGCATGCTCAACGTATTTATAATCTTTTATGATTGATGAAGTCGAATCATTCAATATGCAGTAAGAAGCAACAAACAACTCGTTAAAATATTTACAAACAGGGTATCTATGAGTCGTGCAACTCCAGTTTTTTCATATAATGTCTCATTTGATATTTTCCCATACTATATTTCACTGTATTCAATCCAAAAGAAAGCTAAGTAGATAATTATTATTCAAATACAGGGTATCTGCTAGTCGTCTAAACTGTTGTGGATTTGGAATATTTTGATTGATGATTATGCTACATGAAGTTAGATTATGCAACATGCAATAATAAGCAAGTAATAGCTAGAAGGTGGTTTAAATATTTTAAAACAGGGTATCTCTGAGTCGTGTAACTCCAAATTGTTCAGCTTAATACGTTTCATTCGATTTTTCTATAGCAGTTTACTGCATTTAATTCAAAAGAAAGCTAAGTAGGTAAATATTATTAAAATACAGGGTATCTATAGTCGACTCAATTTGCTATTTTTATGCCTTGTTTAGGCAATCAACAAATTTAGCCATTTAAATTAGTCATGACTATAAGCTAACGGGGTATGTGCCAGTCGAGCAGGCTCACATAGTAAACTGTTAGCTTTAACATTTACTAACAGGGCATTCTCCAGTCGTGCATTCTCAAATAATAGTATTTTTTATGCCTTTTCGTATACATATATAAACATATTGAATTTATTTCAACTCTTAGCAACAGACACAAAATTTCGCCTTTGTTTGATTTGGTCAAAAACATCTGCAGTTTATCATTAATAATTAAATCGCTCAGTTACGGCCCAAAAGTTTCTTTGGTTTTAGTTCTCTTTCAATATCTCTATCTCTCTCTCACTCTCTCCCACTCGCTCTCTTTTTCTGTTGTCATTTGTGATTTCCTATGCTGTAAATCTCAACTTGAGTGATTGACTCCCCCACAAGCAATGCTCACAATTTGCGGTAATTGTTCTCGTCTGATGCCATCAACAATGCGTGTCTATCGACTGTGTTTGTGTGTGTGTGTGTGTGTGTGTGTAAGTTCGAGTTTAGTTATAAACTATAGCGAACAGCAGCTAGCTTGTTTGAACCGGTCAAAAATAAAAGAAAACTTAACAGAAGCTCTGCAAAGTATGCAAAATGTTATCCTGTTTAACATTCAATCATTTAAGAAATATATGTATATATATATTGAAGTATATCGGACTGAACATCTCAAGTATAAACTACAAAAATCTCTTAACTTTCCTTACTATAATCAAGCAAGCAACATTTGTCAAACATAATGAATCCCGCTGATTATAGCTATATCTCTGCGATTAACAGAGCGATTGTCAGAGAAAATGTTGTCCGCAGAAGAAGGTAGCCTGCTTATCTTTAAACTATATATCTATATTTTAACAAATTATTCATAATTATATACATGTAGTAAAGTATAGTATAATAATCATTCTCGATGCATAGGCTTAGTTAGGTCTATGTCTAAATCTAGCGCACTTTTTCCTGAATTCTTTATTAATTTGTCCTTTTATGATTTCTATTTCAAGTTTTGAAATGAGTCGTATTACAGTTTTAATTATCTATATATCTATATTTGAGCATGCATATACACATATGTACAAATCGTTATACTGTGTAAGCATTCTCAATTCTCGGATTAGTTAAGCCTATGTCTATTCGTTAATCTAGTCAACTTTTCTTCTTTATAACCTCTCTTCTTTCTTTTTTCATTTTTCAATTTTTTGAAATTTTGAAATGAGTCGAATTGCAGATTTGATTATCACATACAGTCAAATCTCATAAATACACATGTATATAGCTAAACTGTCTGGTCAAGGCAGATATCTCTGCTGTTGATAAGATAAGTGGATCATATTTGCACATCACTTCAATTGCTGTACTCTCTATATAAGATTGACTTTACAAAAAAAAAAAAAAAACCAACAAATAAATAATATTTGACTGTAGAAAAGGAAAAGAGCAATGCTGATCATTCAGTATGTATATACCATTTAGTCTTTAATAGTCATGGCTATTATTATATGACGAAGTTTTTTTTGCTAAGCAAGCGAAGACTAGATTTTGAATTTGGAATATATGTATATAATATATAAGAAATCTCGAATATATCTACATAGATAGCATTAGTATATATTACAAGCTATATATATGTATATATTTAGACTGAATTGTAATACTTTGGATTGAATGTATTATAAAATTAATAGATCGCGTAGATCTAGCTAATATAGAATAACTATATCTGTCATAGTCACAGAACAAGAGACAGCAAAATTTGGAAATATTTCCTATTGATTTTCTTTATAAATAGTCATATATATAGTCTATAATCCTGTATTTTTACTTGCTCCAACTCTTAAGCTAACGATTCAACCTCACATGACCTTCAGCTAGAACCAAGTTCAATTTTAAGTATCCCTAATAAACGATAACCTTTGCATATCTTGTTATATCTATACAGACATATATATCACATAATTGCTCAGATACTTGACCCAGTCTCACACACACACACACATACGACGAACATATTTGAGCTCTTTTCAGTATTCTTAATCTCTTCTTCTTCTTCTTGTTCTTCCCGCTGATAACCGCTGGGCAAACATGACAAAGCGTTTCAAGAATTTGTCAAAGACTCTGTTCACCATTCTGCTGGCAGGGTCGTCATGTCGACCTTTTGCCGTCTCGAGGTGCGCCGCATCGATTCGCATTGCATGAGACACTGTGTAGTGCCAAAAAAAAAAAGTAAATCAGCGAAAATGAGCTTATCTAAAGGTGTCGAAATCGTGTTGATAAGACGAGAACGTGATGCCAGCTGAGATAATTATATATATATATATACCTCACTTTACTTTAACAAGTCTCGTCGATTATGCAATTGCCGTGGCAAGCGTGTGGCACATGCATCGCAGGTAGCACATGAATTAACAGCGGCAGGTGCAAGTCCTTGTGCAGACAGGTACTCGAGCACCTGAGGTGCAATCAATTTGCAAGGCAACAAGCAGTCAACAGCTAATGAATAATTTACGGATGCATGTAAATCACTTGATGGGCAGAGTTTGACAGACTAGAAAATACCCTATAGTAGTAACTGTAAGTTACTCTCTAATTTAAATCATTTGATTTTAGTTTAGTAAAGAATACAAACTGATTTATGTTTACGTTAAGAATATTCGCAAAATTTATAGAATGCTATGAGAGACTAAGAATCGATATATATCGATTTTTATTATGTAAGGAATTTGAGATATTCGATTTAGTTTTTTTTCAGTTTTTCTTGACGAAGCTCTATGCTATAAAATATGCTATTTTATGTATATCGATATTTATCGATGTGTGCCAAAAGTGATATATCATAGCAGAAATGCATCATATTCTTAACATTTTTAAAAACTGAACAATCTATCAATATTACGAAGTTATACGCAACCTTGAAAGTTATCCCATAAAAATTTGCTTCATTGTAACATATCTATAGGGTATTGCGAGAGTCTCTAATCAGCAGCTTGAGCTGCTCATTTGTGATCGACCTTAGCTACAAATCGTTGCGGCATATTTGTTATATTTTTTTTTTTTTTGTGTCTTTATATAGACAATTGATTAGATTTTTATTGGCATTTATAATTGAATTAAAGTGCCGTTATTAATTTGTTGGCGCACTTTGATTGTGGCACCGGCTAAAACAAGACACGGCACTGTCAAAGCCGATGTGAAAATAAATTATTTTCCAGTATTTTCCAGTTGCATTACAATTATCGCTGTACCCAAAGCGTACCAAGCCAGCCAAGAGAGACAGACGGCGACAACAACAACAACAACAACGACAACTATAGCAATAGCTAATCAGTATTTTGATAGAGTCTAGACCAGCCCCCACATGTAATTAGTACTTAGTTCATATGTATTCGCATAGTCAAGTAAGACTCAGTCAATAATGTGATAGGTCAAACAGAAATTGATTAAAATTTAGTTGGCAATAGAATGAATTGTATTTGAATTTTTCGTTGAAGGTTTTCGATATTATTGGATCGCATATTAAGTAACTTTCTTGAAAAATAAGATATAAATCAGGTTGAAAAATATATCTAAAAAAGATTATTTTCTTTTCAAATAGCCTGAACCCATTGAAAATGGGAAATCACGATGCAGAAAGGGCAAATGGCAGACCCTATAAAGTATATATTTTCTTGATCAGTGCGACGATCAGAGTCGATTTTCCTATTCTCTGTTCCCTGTTCTGTTTGTCTGTCTGTCTTGAACGCATCGATTTCGCAGCCTATAAGAGCTATAGACTTGAAATTTTGGTATGTGGAAAAGAGGCGTAGAGTTTTTGGAATAGCCGTTCTTCAAAGCGCTCAAGGGATCTCATAGTCGAGCAGTCTCGACTAGTTTTATACAGAATTTACTCAGCAATTTCTATTATCTCTCCCTCTCTCTCTCCGCGCTCTCTCTCTCTCTCTCACTCTCTGTTTCTCCCTCTCTATCTCTTTCTCTTTAAACCTCTCTAATTCTGTTTCGGCCTCTCCAACTACATATCTTTCTCTTTCACTCCTCTAACTGTATCTTATTCTCTCTTACTTTCTCTAACTGTATCACATTCTCCCTCACTCTCACCAACTCTATCGGTCTCTCCATCTCTATCAATCTCTATCTCTCAATTTCTCTATCTCTATCAATCTCTCCATCTACATCTCTGCCTCTATCTCTATCTACATCTCTAACTCTCTATTTCTCTTTTACAGAATCTGCTTAAAATTGCATAACGAAAATATTTCCATTGAATTTTGTACTCTTAAAAGATTTCAACGAAGTTTAATTTAGTTTTTGTGACTCATTGTGCAAAGCTCATTTACTAATTGATATATTTATATAGACTATATACCACATACATATTTGTAATTAGCATACCACACACAATTTCACACCATATACACTCTAATTACAATGACGCACAAAGATCATATGTATATATGCTTCTATGTCTATGTATGTCTATGAAATTATAGACATACGTATATAGTATATAGTATATATTACGCATGTTATCTAGAACAGAGAGAAATACAAGAAAACTTCAGGTATATCCTTGTCGTACTCTGTCCATTCTCACTCACTTAACAATTGTTATGGGATTATTTCCACTTTTTATATCTCTTCGTTGATATATTCTGAAATATCTAGGGGTATAACGACTACGTATATAAAACAGCAGCTAAATTATCAGATTATAGTTTTAGACTTGATTTTTTTTGTCTGTTTTTCTCTGTCTCTCTCTCTGCCTCTCTCGCTCTCCTTCGCTCCTCTAAATTGATTCAAATTGAAAGCGCATGACTCAGCATGCGAAATAGTAGTCAAGGGGGGAGCTGTTAGGCGGGAGGCGTGGCTGAATTATGCCATGCCATGCGGCAGCTAAATAATGTTTCTACTTGCAAATGCGACTAATGTGTGCGTGAAAGAAGAAAAAACATAAATTACAGTAGACACTCGCAAATTGGAACAAATTGTTGAACAACATTTAACTAGGTCTTTTTCAATTCATTTGAAAATAGTAAATAATTGATAAGGTGGACATATATATAGATATATATATATATATATATATATCTGTAGATAAATGTATAATGCACTGATATAAGATTGATACAAAAAATCGATGGAAAAATACTTTGACTAGTTTTATCTAGAAAAAGTGAACAATTTCTGGTTGCTGTTAAAATTAAATGTTATTAACAATTACAATTATTAACATATGTGATAAACAAATTTTGATTAATTTCTAGGAATAACCAGTTTACTATATAAATAACATACAAAGGACCTGCTTAAGGCCATTAAATCAAGGTTTGTTCCGTAATTAAGTCATGGGGACAGTCAAAAGGCAACTTTTTGATATGATTATCAAAAGAGAAGAGAGGAGAGGTGTAGAGGAGGCGGAGGAAACTGAAGACAAGTGAGAACAAAATACATTTGCTTATAATTAGCAGGGCATGACGCGCCCCAATGACACCGATTCCGGAAAAAAATGATAAAAAGCTTAAAGAAGAAGAAGAGGAAGAGAGAAAAAAGTACTTGACAAGAGTGAGGAAGATGATGAGAGAGAGAGAGAGAGAGAGAGAGAGAAAAGAGGGTTGTTTCGATTGGGTGTCTCTTTGGAGTCGGACACAGGGACTGGGTCTGAGATTCCAATGCTAGAAACATGTTTCCACTGAAACTGAGGCGTATTGGGCACGGAGGCGTGGCAGTATGTCGATTGCATGCCAACAGAGAGAACAGCCCTCAGCTCACTGGAAATGTACCGGTTATGTAAGCCATAAAACGAGACAAACAAAACCAAAAACGAAAAAAAAAAAAAAAACGCTTCCAATCTAGAAATCAAAAAGCTTTCAATTCTAGGCAACGCCAGAGAGGCAGAGCAGGCGCACTAGAACGGGCCGACTGGAAAGAGCAGCTGAGCTTTGCGCATGAACCGAGCAACAGCAACAACAACAAGAACATCAAAAAAAGTGCGCGTAAGCGAAAGTGGCGGCCAGGTGAATGCGAAGAGTGCGCTACACATGGAAGCGACTCAAGCTAAGCCGATCAAACACGAGCCCTCAATCCGAATGCCAGCGAGCACCACACCTGAGCTGCCACGGAGAGCGCAGCAAAGAGAGTAAACGAGCTAGCCAGAACGACAGCGCGTGAGAGAGAGAGAGAGAGAGCTCGTGCCTTAGAACGAAACTAATGAAATGAAAACCAGCTAACTGCAAAGTCACACTGGGCCAACTTCATATTATTGATCATGCCAAGAACAACAGCAACAGCAACTGTTGTCAGCTAAGACATCCAATAGGATTAGAAAAAAAACAAATTATAACGTCTCCACCCAGTTACAGTTACACTCATCTATAAAAGAAAAACAACAACCATAAACAAATTAATAAGCCTGGCGTCGCCTAAGGGCGTCGGCTTGCAGCATACACTAACAACAAAACCAATAACAGACTGACACATACGCACGCACACGCACACACACACACGCACATACACACTCATAGAAGAGTTTCGATTTTTCCATTAAAAAAAAAACGCCCGCTCAGCACAGTTGTTGTTGTTGCACCGTCAAACACACACACCTCGAAAATTTGGAACACAGTTTTAGCCACATTTCAACTGGAGTTTTGCATATTTTTGTGCACACACTATTTGTAATACATGTTAACAATTATTTGCACTATTTTTTAGCCTTAATTAACTTAGTTTTATTATAAATATCTAGTTTATTTATTGCGCTCAGCTCACCTCGTAATCCGACCTTAACGCCATGTTTTATCGATATAAAATTTCTTATCGATTGCTGAATGTTAGCTGCCGTTGCCGTTGCCGTTGCCGCTGCAGCGCAGTGTTGTTAGGCAGGTGAAATGCGCTCTTAACATACGGCAAATTTGCGTTAACAGAAATTTTGAAGAAAACTTTTAATTTACTATAATTGCTGTATAAGCAGCTTAAATTACATTGGCATACTATAGTAAAAGTGATAAGTACTTGCAAAATTAATAGTTAAAATAATATAGCATTATTTTAGGCTGCAATCTTAACAGCTTAGTTAACAGGTACAAGCGCTGCCAGAGTGTTTGAGTAAAATACTGTGTATTTTAACAGTGTTCGTCACGCTGTAAACGCTAACAGCAAAGCCTTTAACCGCTAACTGTTAAGTAATTGCCATAAATTTGAAATGAAACCGCGCTTTGTTTATTTGCTTTCTAATAATTATGACACAACTCCAGCGAATACTCATAGCCCAAAAAGGTGGCTGCATTGAAGGGTATCGCACGCGCCAACAACATCCAACTGCCACGAAAAATACTCCGCCAGCCGTACGCCCTATAATTCACCTGAACACAATGCATTATGCCGCGAAATTTATGATTCTCATCCGCTTGCATTATAGTTTTGACCACATCGAAGGGTATCACACACACCCAGGACAGCACGCCCGCCCAGGCGCCGGCAAATGTTGTAATCAGCAAATTAATATTAATGGCATTCGATGGCTTTCGATGTTTGCGCACAAAATCCGAATTTTCCATAAAATTCGATGCATGGCGATAGACCAGCATATAGATGCCATAAGGCAGCACATCCCTACGAATCGAAAATATATATATAAATATATTATAGAGTTAGTTGAGCTCGGATTGAAACCAGTCACCTGCACATCATGGGCAAGAGTCCGCGATATAAACCCGAGACGCCATCGTTCTTCAGTATGCGCTTAAAGGTGCCAAAAGCTGTTCTACGCTGGCCATAGAGGTAGTCGTTATAGTCTGTTAAAGAGAGAGCGGTAGAGTGAGCGTTGTCTCATAGGATAATAACATAAAATTTTATTTCATTTAAATTGTACTGCAAATACGAAAACATTGCTGAAATAATATTAAACTAAAAAGAATCTCTTTTAACCACAAAAATAGTAATTTAAGTGATTAACATAATAATGTATGTTAAGTAAAAGGCAACTGTTAAGCTGGCATATAAATTTAACATTAACATTTAAAAGTGAATTGGAGCCTTAACAGAAAAGCTTTTTTATGCTTCAAATTTAAGCAAAGCCAAATTGAGCTAAAGTAAAATGAAATCCAATAAGGATTTCTAAAGGAATCACAATCTCCAAAGAACCTTGTTCATCAACAGAGTTAACACTGTAGCTAGTTTCTACTTACAGCAATGCGTCTGCAGTCGCACCTTAATCAGCTCCATGGGACACGCAATGAAGGATTGCACAAAGCCAGCCACCGATCCGGCTAGAAACATATTGTGATACTCGAGCTGCTCCCGCTGATAGTCACTGTGGCAGACGCGTCGCAGCTGCCGCAGATGATTGCCATAGATGCCGAACAGAATCGAGTTGATGGCGCCCGTCGACATCAGCGGGAAGAGCATGCCCCTGTAATAGCCGTTGATCTTTAAAGCGTTGTCAACTGGTTCCAACTGCTCGGCTCAGCACTTACCCCATTGTTTCGCTTGTAGATCTGATGGATGGCCGTCATCACGGACGTATTCGATGCCTGTTGCCATGTTTTGATCGTATCCAATGGATGCGCCACCAGCACGCCGCAAGCACCTGTTGTAATTGTTGTTGATTTTATTTATTTATTTATTTTTTTTTTTGTTTTTGCCATAATTCAAAAATAGTTCAACAATAATTTTAATTACAGAAACTAGAAGAAATTTTAATTAAAGGGCGAATTGCCAAATATTTTTCAAATGTCTTTCTATCTCTCTCGCTCTAGGCCTCTATATTTATCTTTCTATTGCTGTCTCTGTTTCTCTAATTCACTTTCACTCTCTCGTTTTCTATCTCTCTCTGTCTCTCGTTCGCTCTCCCTCTAGATTCCTCCGTCTCTCCTTCATTCTCTAAATATATCTATCTGTCTCCCTCTTTTCTTCCCATCTTATTCCTATTTCTGTCTTCCTATATCTCTCCCTCTTTGTCTCTCTCTCTCTCTCTCTCTCTCTCTCTCTCTCTCAGTCTCTCTCTGTCTCTTTCTCTCTGTTTCTTTCTCTCTCTCCTCTCTCTCTCTCTCTCTCTCACTCTGTCTCTCAACCTCCCCCACCCCCTCCACTCCCACATCCCCTTTACATTTGTTAAAAATACGCCTAAGATCATGGGCGCCAAACACGTGAACTTGACCATGACGTCGCTGTTGGCAGCTACAGTGAAAGCTCTCCATAACGAACAGCTAATAATATCACTAATAAAACGCAACCTAGTCCACAGGGAACTAATCAAAATAACCAACTTGAATTAGCTGCAACTCAATTAATTAACGCCATTCTGCCATTTCATTAACGTAAAGGTTTCACTGTGGAACCCTCGGAGCCGTCAACAAGTGTTATCGCATTGCGTCATTCGCGCCACATTTGAGACATCGAAAGAATCAGAAAGCAAAAGATTCTATGAAACTCACCGCCAACACAGCCTGCCACAAAATCACAATAATTCTCCCACTTCATGGCCCCGAAACTTCACGTTTTCTAAATGCAGTTGCGCCTTGGAAATAACAATTCCTTTTATTGATTTTTTTTTTTAGTTTTTGTTGCGTTTGTTTGGCGACTGCATTTGGCAGCGGGAGCTTTGCGACTGCAGTCCAATTGGAGCGCTGTGGTGCAACATGGCTGAAAGCTCGAGCTTCGCTGCTGTCAAAAGCTCAATGTTATGGAGCAAGCTATTCGTTGAATGTGGCATGTTAAATGATCTCTCTCTTTGGCACGCTGTTAAGTTGCTCAACATAATGAACTGCTTGCATGATGCCTAGCATAAGATGAATACTGGAGTCATTTTACAGTACTGAGCGCTTTTAAACTTAACAGCGCCTGTTGTTTAATTGTAGCACAGCAGCTCTGCTATTGCACTGTAAAACATTCAATATCAGCGCCCATCAAAAGCTGATTGCTGCAGTGCAATGTACATGTGTAAATGAGAACAGTGATCTCCGAACTGCTTTACTTGCAACAGTATTCACCTGCTTTTAGAAATAGTTACATATACAATTGGAGTACATCTTACAACTTGTTATGTTAATGCTTTTTCGCATTTATCTGCAGTTGTCATAGCCATTGGGCTATCCTTCGCATGCTTTGCATCAACTCCATTTTGTTGCATACTTTACACTGCTTGCTTGCTGGCTCTCAGACTCTGCCTGCTACAAATGAAAAGTCAACAGGCCATGTATATATACATATTAAATGTCATTGTTTTTATTGTTGTTGATTGATCTATTTGCCTCTCTGTTGCTCACGCAGTCAAGTGCAACTGCTTGCCTCACTGCTCGATCTACTTGCTGAAAGCAACCAACTAAACATATTTATTTTATACATATACATATTCATATATATATATATATAATTTTTATATATATTCATTTTCATTTATTTTCTCATAATTTCTTTGTATTTTTCGCTTTTTTTTATTTTTGTATTTATTTTTTGTTTTTTGTTTTTTTTTTTATACTCAGCATAAGATTTTAGTTGTTTTTCATGTCGTGTGGCGAAAAATAATAAACAGAAAAATTCGGAAAACCTAGAGCAATACGAACCAAGATAATTCCATAGTTTATATGATTTTGGTTGTTGTCTTTACAAGTCTAGAACATAAGAAAATATTTCACATTTTATAATTTATGCAATATATTTTAATATTTGTTAAAGCGACTTATATAGTTTTTTTTTTTGTTTTGTTTTACTTTATGATGTGACTTTATTTTATTTTATTTTATTTTTTATTTATTTTTTTTTTTTAGTACAGTATTTTCTTTATTTTTTCTTTGTCTCTAAAAGTACTTAACGAGTTTTGCTTAGACTTTTAGCTGGCTAATTTCTTTTTTTTTTTATTTTAACATGCTTTTGTTTTTATGTTTATAACTCTGCTTCTTTTTTGAATTATTTTTTATACATATAAATACATAAAAACTATATTTAATGGTTTAAATGGTTGAAGAAAGCAGGCTAAAAACATTAACTCATAGTGCAACAGAAAAATAAAAAAAAAAAAATCACAAAATAAAAAAAAAATATAATAGAACAACTTCTTATATAGATATACATATATGTATACATATATATATGTGTGTATTCTCATTGATCAGGCATTTTTAACATATTTTTCTTTTTTTTACAATTTCTATATTTAATATATATTTTTAATATTTTATTTATAATTTTTTTTTTTTTTTTTTGCATTTTCACTTGGCATTTCTATGTGAATTTTTAACATTAACTAAGAGAGTTTTCAGCGACTGCGGCTGCTGCTGCTAGACAGGATTAGTAGGGGGCGTGGCATGTGGCTAGAGCAATTTTTTTTCTTTCTTTTTTTTTTTTTTTTTTTTGCTAAACTTTGATTTGTATAGTTATTTAATTATGCAACGTTTTTCCTTTTTTTCGTTTTAATATTTTAAATTAAATTTATTAATTTTTTTAATTTAGTTTTTCTTTATTGCTTCGTTAGAGCTGCATTGGAAAATTACTCTGCCATTTGTATATAGAGCTCGTTGCCTAGCTGAAACAACTTGTGACGCCATGCCAGCAAATGAGTTTTCTGCTTCTTCTATTTTGAGTCTATTGCTTCTGAAATGTTTTAGTTTTTAGTTAATTTACTCTCTAATATAAAGATGCAAAACTTTCCATACACACACAGTTTTTTAATTTTTTTATTTTTATTTTTTGTTTACCTTCTCATATGTATTTATAAATATATATAAGATTTTTTTCGTTTTTGCATATATACTTTGTTTTTATTTTGTTTTTTTGAAGGTTTCATAAACATACTTTTATTTTTTTTGTTAATTCTTCATATGTTTGCATATAATATTTTTACGTTTCACAGACACAATTTTTTATTTATCATATCATATATATATATGATGTCTATATATATGCCGTAATGTATTGTATGTTTCATTTGTATTTTGAATTTTTAATATTTTTCAACTTTTATTTAATGCATTTTTACTTTATATTTGTAATGGGCGTGAAAAGATCATATATATAATATATATGTGTATATATATATATATTCTATATATAATTATTAATGCCTTTGATTATGTAAATTTGTTAAATGTGTGCCTTAGATGAGTGTTAATATATATTTTTAATTTCCTTTAGAACAGCGGCCTATTGAAATTGTTTATAAAATCATTGAATTGATTTTTTATTTTATTTGATTTATTTAATATTTACATTGAAATTGTTTGTTTTCAGAAGTTGTGCGCATTTGGTAGAAGAGTTTTAAACAATACAGAGAAAAAGTCAAGAAGAGATTTTTGTTTTTATATATTTTATTTTTTTATTTATAGTTTTTAGTTGTGCCGCTGCTCTAAGCATATGTGACAATTGTGAAATGCGCGAAAGGTGTGTGTGTGTGTGTGTGTGTGTGTGTATGTGTGTGTGTGTTGCCTAGCTTAAGTTTTTGCATGAGTTCAAACTATAAACTAACTTTGACTTTAATTTTTGCATGTTTATTTCGGTTTTGTTTATTTCTTTTTATTTGTTTTATTAACCTACAACTGTGTTTTTATACAATGCATAATTTTTGTTGTTTATTTTTTATTTTTGCAATCATTTTCAATTTTTAGTTTTAACTTTAAACTTACAAGAGACGCTACACAAACATATACACATACATTCCAAATATATATATATATATATATATATATATATATATATATATAGTTGTATATAGATCAGCATTTGATGTATTATTATTATTAATATATATGTATATGTAAAAGTTGTTCAGTTGGTTTTTTTAATTTTCATTTTTTGTGATGAATGCCGCTATATGTATATGTATATATATATATATATATACCATATATATCAATATATGTATATAGTTTTCATTTTCTCCAGTTGTCGAATTAGTTTTTTTTTTTTTTTTTTTGGAACAGTTGTTTACTTAAATTTCTTTTTTGAAAGTTGATGACGGCATGTGCAACACTTAAAGATAAGTAACAAAGTTTTTATTTTTTTTTTGCATAGTCTACATATATATATGTATATATATATATATATATATGTATATATACATACACACACGTATGCATATGTGTATGCATGCATACGCATTTTATACAAATGAAGTTTTCAGTGGGTTTTTGCCTATATATTTAAGCTGAAAGTTGGACACATACCAGAGACTGCTCTAATTTCGAATTGTTCCGAAATTTATATAATATATATATGTATATTATTATATAGTTTATATATAGTAATTTTGTTTATACACATTTAGAATGCTTCTGTGTGTGCACGGGGAGCGCGAGAGTTCAATATAGAAAACGTTAACTAGAGTGTTTAGTATGTGTGTGTGTGTGTGTTTGCTGTATGTATGTGTATGTGTATGTGTGTGTGTGTGTGTTTGCAGTGTCTATGTGTGTGTGTGTGCTATTGGGGCAGCTGTTCTAGGCTAGCAACACATTTAGTTTATTATTTATTTACTTATTTTTGTTTTTCTATTTCTTCTCTATTTATTATTTTCATTAATAATATTTTCAATGCGTGTTCTTAACAATCATCGAACATTGAGGCTCGCTTTACTCTGCTTCACTTACAAACGCTTTATTCAATCCGTTTTTACTTTTCTCATTTAGCTTAAACCTAATTAATAATAATTACTTTTTCTTCTCTTTACTCTTTTCTTTTTTTTTTCTTGCTCTCTCTTGTAATATATATATATATTTATATGTATTTATAATATGTATGTGTGTGTGTGTGTGTGTGTTTATTATTATTATTATTATTATATTATGTAGAATTTTTGTTGCGCTCCTCTCATGCATTTAGTTTTAGCCACGCCGCTTGCAAAACTCACAACGTGTCCTGCCGCCTTGCTTTTGGTGTCCTTGTTAAACGAGTATACAAATTAGTTTAGTTTTCATATTTATTATTATTATTATTAATCTTTTGTTTTTAAGTTTTTAGCATAAGCTGCATTTTGTTTGTTTAGAACTATTTAGCGCCAGCTCAACAAATGTTTATAATTAATTCATTTTCTTTGATTTCTGTTTTTTTTTTCTTGTAATTTTATATATGTATATATAGATGTGTGTGTGTGTGTGTGTGTGTAGATGTGGGTGTGCGTGAGCCGGCTGACATTTTATGTGTATTGTGTGGTTATTGTTGTTCGTGTTGTTCTTGCATTTAACTGTACTGTGCTTGTTGCTGTTGCTCCAGTTGCACGTGTTGTTGTTGTTGTTGTTGTTGCTGATGTTGTTGTTATTGTTGTTGTTGTTTATCAATTAGTTTCCAGCGCGCTTCGCGTTACATCTGTTTAGTTATCTGGCTTATCGGATTTAGTTTTTGCATTTGCTGTCGCAGGATTATTGTCAGCGGCAACGCTGTTGCTGCTATTCGACTGTTGCTGATGAGAGTTGGCTACATTTGATGACGAACCCGACGCCGACGCAGCAGCAGCTGCAGCAGCTAACGCCGCCGCAGCAGACGTTGCGCTGTTCGCTGTTGCAGCGCTGCCGCCTGCGGCGCGCCCGCTGGAACGATTTGATTCGAGTTCGTGCAGCTTCTTCCATAGCTCCTCACGATCGCGTTCACGTTTCTTTTCCCTGCAAATGCAAAAACAATTAATTTAACAATAATTCGAATTTATATATTATATATATATATATATCAATTTCATTACTTTTGCCTTTCCGCCTTGTAGCTGGATGTTAGCTCATCGAATAGCTTTGAATTCATTTCCATAAATGTCTTCAATACATTGTAAACGAGCGCAACAATCGTTTGATTCCAATGCTCCTTGCTGATGCGATAGAGCGCCGGGAACATAATGGGCATTATGACAGGATTATTCTCCTCAATCAGCGACATGGCATATTCGTTATTCCACAGATATAGAGCACGTTCAGCAACCTATTCGAATAAATATAAATGAATACTGTTTAATTTGTATTCACATGATTATATTTGATGTTAATTACTTGAAAATGTGGACTCGATACGCATTTGGCTATCTGACGGAACAGCGGCTCCTGTATTTTGACAAACTGTGGCGGATCGATCACATCCAAGATCTCCTCAATTTCACCCAGGAACATCACCTCCTTTTGGGAGCATGTTTTGGGCCAAAATTTGAGCAGGCCACGCACCACCGGCTCGGTGAGGAATGGATCCTTCTCTAGGAATTGTACAATGCAATACGCCAGCTGTGCATGATAGAGCGACAAACATTTGACTTTGTGCAACGGCAACAGAACCTTAACCAAAAATTGTTTATGTTCCGCCTTCAATGGCAAGGCAAAGCCGTTGATGATGCTGCAAATGAAAACGATTTTTGATTATATAGCCAAGAGTTAATTGATTTGAGATTTCATGTATTTCATCACTTACCTGCCAAGAATCTCGAGCAGTTCACCAACGCCATTGAAATGCTCCGTCTCATAGATGAATTTCAAGAATATATTATTGATCTGTTTTCGTATAAAAGCACGTAAGCCTAAGAATTTTCCATAGATGCGATGCAAGACCGTCTTCAGAAAGTCACGCTCGCGCGGATCCTCCGAATCGAACAGTTCCAATAACTGCAAATTTAAATGATTTTTAATATACATATATATATATATATATATATATATATATAAATACAATATCAATTGATTATGAACCTTACCTGTAGCACAAACTTTTGATCGATCACACGTTTGCCAATGGTCGCCTGAAAATCTTGGGATTCCAAGAAGCGCAAGAACACCTCGTATACCAGCTGCAAATGAGGCCAAGATGCCTCCAGTGTTGGATCATCCTCCTCTGGATCAAAATCAGGATTTTCACTAGGCGGCAATGTTCGAAATAAATTGCATGAAATCTTAAAGAAAAATGAAATGAGAAAATTAGTTGTGGAATAACTTTTCGTTCTACATAAACTACTTTATTCATCAAATTATCAGAGCGTCAAATTAGCATCCAGATGCGATTATATACGTAAGCACAAGTCTCAACAATTTGAAATACATTTTCAGTTGTTAAGAGGCATTCTGTTCCAATTCTCAACTCAAAAATACAATTAATTTGTTTAGCTATTCATTTCCCGACTTCTGTCTATGATTACTTACCATGCGTATTATTTCGGGATAGACCGGCTCCGTAAGCACGCCGCGACCATGTGTTATATAGGTTGATAGATCATTGAGGGCAGCACGTTTGATTTCCTTGCCCTTCAAGTCCGTAACAGGATCCATAAAGTCAAATGATACGCAACACTGACGTAATTTCCGTATAAACAACTCCTCCTGTTCGAGGCTCGAGCAATCAGCTAGAAATGAAAATACAGACATTATTATTTGGTTAAACATTTTTCGGCTTTACTCCAATTATTTAGTCACCTTTTAGTGGCGGCAATTGCTGCAGCTCAACATCCTGAGAGTTTCTGTAGCGCGAGGAACCTTGACTTTTTTTACTCTTCTTTTTGAGCGAACGTTTGGCGAACGGGTCGATTCGATCCACAAACGTGCCCGATGACATCTTTTCAGATTTGGGTTCGTTTGTATCGATGGCGGCGGTCTCCGTGGCTGACTGTGTGGTATTCAGCTTGCCGGCTTTGATTCCAACGTTTGACAATTGAGATATATTTTCGGCTGCACTGCTAGTTGCACGCCTCACCACGCCCACACCCACGCCCACGCCCTCGCCCACGCCCGCGTCGCCCTCGTCTTCGTCCTCGTCCTCGAATTCAGTGGTAGTGCCGCTGCTGCTGCCGCCGCTGCCGAGAATTGCGACTGGTTTCTTGGTGCGCGTCTTGCGTAGCCAGCCAAATATTTTATGTGTTATGTTGGCGACTTTTGCCGTTGAGTTTGGCGTCTTGCAATCCTTTGTGCCACGTAATGCACGACCACGACTTTGACTTCCTAACGGTATGCTGGACACTTCCTTAAACTGTTGCTGCTGCTCCTGCTCCTGCTGCTGCTGTTGCTGTTGCTGCTGCTGTTGCAGTTGCTGTGTTATGTTGATGGCGGTGTTGAAGCGATAACGACTTATCTTGGCATTTAATATGCGTTAAGCCTGCTCAAGTAGAAGGTTCGTTTGATATTTGTAGTTGTAGTTGTTGCTGCTAGCAGCTTGTTTCCTAATTGTTGTAGTTGTTTTAAATTCGTTACACTGCAAGAGAAAAATTAAAGTTGTTTTATTAAAATCGATTTTTTTTTTTCATTGAGAATGACTGACTCAAAAGATGGACTGATTGATTGAATGACGTTTATTAGACATGGCAATAATCAGATTTGATTGACTGTGTGATGTAGTGATTGTTTAACGTTTAATGGACATGTCAATAGGCAGATTCTATCAATCTATATTGATTGTTTGACTGATTAGTTTACAATTGATTGACCGATTAGTTAGAAGACTATTAAAAAATAGATCGACAGCTTACTTGACCAACTGACTGCTTGATTGACTCGTAGAACTGTTGATTGATTGCTCGCACAAAATTTGATTTACTGATTGACTTTTAGATCTGTTGATTGAGTTGATAGCATTTGCAAAGATATAGACAAATCTTCCTCAAGTAATCACTTGCTTGACTTGCAAATATGTTGATTGAATTGAACAAGTATATTGACGGAGTGCTTGATTGAGTGATTAACTGACTTGCAGATCTGTTCATGAAGCGATTAAATAAATCAGAGATAATCCGATTACCTGACAACTAATTCTCAGACTTGAAACGAGAATGCATAAGCTAAGGAAATACTTGATTGACTGACTGATTGACTCGAAGATGTTTGATTATGAATTCACAAACAGGAACAATTGATTGATTGCTTGCAGAGAATATCTTTGCTTGATTAAGTACATTCCCCCGTATTTTTTTTAAACGCCAGCCTGCTCGATTGAACTTGCGTTTGCCTCTGATATGCACATTAAAATATCACTGGATATACTGATTGACACACTTATAAATAGATAATTTACTTGTTACACTGCCTGATTGATTGTTCGGCTAATTGACACTAAATGCAAAAGCTATGAAACCTACAAAAATTCTGAAGCACATATGACATATGTATTAATATTTATTTTTAACTAAACATATTCAGGAACTATTGTTGCACATTCGAATATACTGCAACTCACCTGTGTATATTGTTTGTGTGTTGCTTCGTTTTGATTTCTATTCTTTTTTTGTTCAATGGAGGGATTGTTGCATTTTCTATATGCGCTTTATTTTGGTTGCTGTTGTTGTTGTTGTTGTTCTTGTAATACTCGCTTAGCTTCTATGTTGCTTGCTGCTCTGAATGGCACATCAATTCGTTTCTGTCTGTGTGTGTGTGTGTGTGTATGTATGAGAGACAGACAGACAGAGAGAGAGAGAGAGAGAGAGAGAGGCTATTGGAGAATCTGCTATCAATAAAAAAAAAAAACAAACTCTGATCACATATTCTCGCGCTCGCTCTCACGCTCTGAGTGTGTGTGCGTGTGCGTGTGTATGCTTGTGTGTGTGTGTGTGTGAACGCGCACTTGCTTCAGCAAGATTTTTCTTTTAGTTGAAAAGTTTTTATTATTTTTGGCATCACATGCACTGCAATTGAAAGAAGAAGAGAAACGGCATTAATTCATATGAAAAATTCACAAAAAAAAAAAAAATCGATTGAACACAAAAATGTCAAAAGATAACATCGAAAAAAATAATAGAAAACGGGTGCAACTGACTGTATTAATACTCGTTTATGGTTCAGAAATAGCTGTAAAATGGAAAGGCGCCAATTTCATATTTAGTTCTATCTGTAAAGTACATGAAGAGCATAAAACTTGTTGAATTTAACTCTAAAATAGTGTATATAAAATTTGTATATTATTGGGCGTATTCTAAAAATAACTTTAGTCATGTTTTTTTCTTTCTATTTATTAAAAGGACTAAAAAAATTTTTTTGTTTAATCTTTAAAATTTTTTTTATTTTATTTTAATTTTTTTGTAATTTAATTTTTTTATAATTACATTTTTTTTACTTTTTATTTTTTTTTTATAAAGAATAATAATAAAATTAATTTATTTTAAACTTTGTTTACTATTTTTATTTTTAAATTTTGTTTACTATTTATTTAAACTTTTGTTTTGCTGTTTTAATTTTTTATTTGTATGCTCTATATCATTTACTTATTTTTTTTCTATATAATTTATTTATATTATTCTTTTTTATATACGTATTATATATTATTTTATTTGTTTTATACATATTAATAGTTCAAGTTTCTAAACTCAATAGCCAGAAAATTACAAACATTCATATTATATAAAACCAATATACTTCATTTCACTTCAATAGCAATCATTGTTTATTTTTTATTATTATTATTTTGTTATCTAATCAAAATACTTGACACTTCTCCATTTAATGCTCTTGCCATATAGATAAGAGACAAAGCTTTGATTTCAGTTGTTAGTTTCACATTTTGCTTTGCAAATTATACAAAAAATAAATTCATATAGAAATTTTTTACAGTGCATTAAAAAATGTAATATTTGTATAGTGTTTATTCAATAAAAATATATATGAAACGGATTTCTGAATCGATTACATCTATTCATATATCAATTTTCAATTTCAATAATATCAATTTTTCAAAATCTCTTGCATGTTCACTAAGTCGAGCTTTCACTGTACCTAATCCCACATGCACAAGTAAGAAAAAAAAAAAAAAAAACGGAGTCAACTGTCGAATGCAATTTGCACTTTATAAATTGAATTTAACATCGCGTTGATTTCATTTCATGCTGCAGCTGCCAGAATCCGAGCTAAGCCTAACAGAATTTACAGCCGCAATAAAGCTATAAAAAAAGCTAAATTACCCCGGCTCAATGCTAAATGTAACATGCAAGTTCAATAGACTTTGTCAGATCGGAATTATAGTATATTATATTACTACAGTTTACTGCCTGAGTTTATAAATAAATTTCGAGTAGAATCTTTATCATGTTTGCTTGTTAATTGTATTATTAAATCTCGATAACTTTAATAATATACATTTGGATAATTTAAAAAGCTTCTCTCAGATACGAACAGCACATTTAACTAAATAAGCAAACTTTTGTTTATAAAGTAAGCTCTAACTATAGTATATAAGCAAACTCAATTAAGACAACAAAAAAAAAAAAAAAAAAAAAAAAAAAAAAATACTAAAATGAGTTTTAGCTATTAACAGAGTTTAGACAATGTCATTTAGTTTTGCAATTGTTTAGTTGCTGCCTGGGGTATGTAAATAAAATATTTTTGCATCTCTGTGTTTGCTTAAGAACGACGAGTGGGAGAAAACCCAATGGAAACATGTTTAGCAACTCGAACACATATACTGAGAAAGACAGAGAGAGAGAGAGAGAGAGAGTGTGTGTGTGTGTGCGTGTGAGTGAGCGAGTGTGTGTAGCTATTTGCAATTGGTGTACGAGTGTCGTCGATCGACTTTGACTTCGACTGGCGACAGCTGTTGGCTGCTTGCAAAATGAAAATGTTGTGGTGTGGCGAGACAAGAGCTACTGCAATGTGGGGGCTTGGACTTGATTCTGATTGACAAACGACCAAGTTTCAGTGCAGCCCGGAACTGTACAAATGCCATGCTCCCTCCCTCTCTCTCTCTCAATAGAAAAGCAGCCCCACGTTTTTCCAGTCGTTTTACAAAAGCTATCAGCAACTAACTAGAATTGTTAGAAATGTTACAGCTGAGTTTGCATAGCAGCTTTATTGTGTGTATTGGCCATTGTAAGGATTCTCATTTTTAGCTGATGTATATGGAAATATATATACATATATATGTAAAAGTATAACACTCGTATATAGGTGAGAATATTAAAGTGCATGTGTGCAGAGAAGAGAAAGAGAGGGAGAGAGAAGAGTGTTGTGACTGCATATTGGCAAAATATGAAATGCATTTCACACAGAGTTGATTCAATTAATCTTCATATAATGTGAGCGTGATTTGCTCACAACGAGCAAAAGAGAGAGAGAAGAAGACACGCACCACACTCAACCGGAGATTTAATATAAGTGAAATGAAAATGAAAAGGAAACCAAGCAAGTTAACGGTACCAACGACAGCTGGGGACACAATTACGAATACTATTAAGTGGGGGGGCCGCCCGCCCGCAACAGTGGCACAGCGAGTGAGGAGTCAGCAATTATTATGTTATTTTCACACATACAAATGGACACCAAAAAAAGAAAACAACTTAAATGTTGCCTTGGGGCAAGCCCAAAATGTAGAATAACAAGAAAAGCCACAAGTTGCAAAAACATTCAACTATATAGATACTCTATAAAGCATAAAACAAATTTACAAAATATTTTATTTAGTTTATTTATATTTAGTAAATAGGCGTAATATATATTATATTTTGTATAATTATTTATATAAATATATTTTTTTTTTATAAATATTTATATTTTATATTTGTTATAATAATTTTGTTCATAACTATTTTTTTTGTTAACTATGTATGTTTCATATTTTTAAAAATTGTTTTTATATTTTCAACAATTTATATTTTATATTCTTTTCAATTATTTATATTTTGTTTTTATTTTGTTAAACTGTTTATATTTTTTATAATTTGTTTTTTTTTTATTCCTTTAAAATTCTTTATATTTTTTTATAATTATTTATATTTTATATATTTGTGTATAATATTTTAGGATTTTTTATTTTATTTTGTTTTTCAATAATATTTTATTTTTCATAATTATTATATATATTTTATATTATTTTATATTTTTGATTTTTTTTTAAATCATTATTTAAATATTTCTCTTCAACAATTATTTCGATTTTAGATTTTGATTGAAATTTAATTTGCATCTGTTTGAAATTAAATATTTTTAAATAATATATTTGATGTATTAGTTATTTAACAATTGTATATTTCAATTGAATTAAATTCTTTCACCCATTTATCGCAACTTCAAGCCAACTGCATATTAAATCAAAAATAATTATTGTATTTAGCTGATTAAATGCAATTATGAACTCATGCGCGCCATATATATATATATATGTATAATAATAATTTCTTAATTCAAGCAATTATAGATTAAATGGAGTATATAAAGTGCTCAAGTGTTCTCAAGAGCTGTTCGACGCCTTTGCATAGAGTTCAAGTGCTTGGCTACCTTGATAGTCAGTCATTCGCATTTCAACGCTCGCCTGACTATATAGAGCTCAGAGCTCTATATGCTGACTAATCTGATTGACTATCTGCTGACTGACTGACTGTCTGACTGTCTGACTAACTGTCGTCTGTCTGACTTTCTGTACGTCCGTCTGTCTGTTCGCTTGGTCGCTTGGTTGCCCTGCCCATTGGGTGAGAACGCGGTCAACAATATGTCGTCTAATTCGTGCATGTTGTACAGTTGTTTTTATTATTGTTGTTGTTTTTTGTTACTCTCTGAGCGTCTGACCTTATGACTTTATTAGGCACACACAAAAAATAAAAATAAAAAAAATATATATACAGGGCATAGAAGAAGTAGAGGGAAAACCAAAATAATGAGACAGCTTTGCTATTGCTATTATTATTATTATTGTTGTTGTTGTTGTGTGTGTGTGTGTGTGTGTCAGAGCATTTTTCAAGATTTTCTTTTAGCCGTCATCGTTGGCGTCGCTAATGACTAAGCCAAGCAAACCCACCCAACCAGCCAACCGATGATGGCCTATCTCTATCTTTTTACCTCCCTCTCTCACTCGCTCTCGCTCTCTCACTCTCTCACTATCTATTTAAACCCACCTTTCGCTCTCACCCTATCTTGTGTGCTTGCTTGGCGCGTGTCTATTGATTTTTCATGCATAATCGATATATAAATATTGCAACTGCCTACAATTTTGCCAACTGTCAACTTTAGCTATCATCAATATGCAAAAGACCTCAGCTATCCTCGACTGTGTCACCTGCTGTCGTTCCACCTGCTGTCCACACCTATTTTCAAGTGTTCGCTTTGTTGTTGTGGGGGTGGGGGGCTCTTCATCAGTTTCGCTTTTCTTATTATTATTATTTCCACTCACACACACACACACACACATACACACAGAATAGGGAGACCGAGCAAATATTTAATGAATATTTATTTTTCATTGCTTGATTGTGATTCGATTGCGTTTTCTGTTGCGCATTCCTCTTCTTATTTTCGTTTCTGTTTAGTTTTGTTATTGTTGCCATTTTTGTTACTATTCCAATTTGTTAGTGCTCGAGTCGGGGTTTGTTTTTGTTTTTATTGTTGTTGTTGTTGTTGTCGTTGACACTGAAAACGTCAATGGAAATGAAATCAACGTATTTTGTGTTTTTATTATGATTTTTCAATTGCTTTTGAAATGTTCGTTTGCTGCCGTCTCTTTTTCTTTTTTTCGTGTTTCTTTTGACAGCCTTATTCAATGAGCAGATCTGGATGAATTGAATATATATACTATGAAAATGTATGCATATATAGTATGTATATTATATTTCAGTAGCCCACAAAATTAGCTATCGCATAGCCACAAGATTTTTGATAGTGACAAAATGTGCGATAATATTTTGAATTATAAATTAAATTTTGTTATATGAATTATAATAATTATAAATATATATTAAATATAAATATTATTAAGTACAATAATAATAAATACATATTAACTTATGCAATTCCAAAATTCCAAGCCATCATTTAATAATGATAGATTTTTGATATATTAACTAGTCGGAGTCGGATGTAGCTAACTCGGATATACCAGGAATAGAACTGTTTTCCAATCATTCTTCTTCTTCTTTTATACATTCATAATAAACAACACACGCATACGCAGTTTAGTGAGAACTGAGCGGATGTACGAAAAATTAGTTTACTAAATATAGAAAATTGAAGTTTAAGTTTTCATACTTTGTGATAATCAATTTACTATTAAAGTACGAAACTAAACTAGCGATAATTATCTACCAAATATAATGAGCTCACAGTGTTAAATTGCGTATTGCGTATAAAGGAATATATATATATATATATATATATATATATATATATATATATATATATATATATATATTTATTTAATTGTAAGCCTCTAGCTTTTGTGGCTTGGAGCAGAATATAGCTAGATCTACGCAGAATATCGTCTTTGTGATATATGCTTCATGGAGTTTGCCTGTTATATATAATATATACATAAATTTGTACAATAAAAATAGCTTTTATTTATTTTTAATTTTTTCCATTAGGTTAATGTTAGAATTAATAAAAAAAAATGTCTATATATATCTTCTTTTAAATTAATTAGCATTATTATTTATTTATTATTATTATATTATTTATTATTATATTTATTATTATTAATATTATTATACTTAACATGATTATTATTATTATTGTCACGATTATTATTATCATCATTATTGTTAATAGTATTATTATAATTATTGTTATTATTATCACTATTCTGATTGTCATTTTTATTATCATTATCATTACCATTATTATGCTTATAATTTTATTAGGCCAATGGAAAAAATATCCTTACGTAGCATCTCATATAAAAGTATGCGTTTTATACTCTTTAATTACGCTTAATTCGAAATGGGTGGGGAGGGGTTTGGTTTTATCACTTGTGTTTTCTTTTTTTCTGGTATGCTCGCGACAAACTGCGCACTGTTTATTTTCTTGGCTAGCTGCGTACTTGGAAATCATGTCTCAAGAAATTGGCATTGGCTCTTGGGCTGCTGCAGAAGGGGTAGTAGCTAGATGAGAGGGGATTGAGCATAAGGTTGGGGTTTGGGGGTTGGTTTGTAAAAGCTGCTATAAACTACGCAGTAATATTTTGTGCACGTTTCTGTAGCGCATGTGGCACACACACACACACACACACGCACACATACACACATATGGGCACACACGCTTGCACTTGGCACATGGCAAATCCTGACAAGAGTTCAGGGGCGTTTCACAAGTAACTTGGCAACGGGGCGTGGCAAGCGCCTTGCGTGTTGCATTCGTCCACCAACAAGTAAATTGCACAAAGGAAAATGCGCGTGTAAAATGTGAAAATGCGTCAAGAGCTGCAATTCCATTGAAATTGACAGCAGAAAGAGGAGCTGTAGGTGGAGCAGAAATAACGGGGATTGATGGTGGGCGGATACGAGTGGGTGTGGTGGCAAGTACTTCACATGTTGTTTGTTAACCGTTTTGTCCAGCAAAATAGCCCTGAGAGCAGTGAGAGTTTTTATTTGTATTTGTAAACGATTTACGCTTGCTTCCGTTCGACTCTAGAGCTAAGGCTTGCGTGTTGACCTTGACCTTTTAGCAGCATTTGATCACTGAGCGTCCTCCCCGCATTCGCAGCATCGATAAAATTGTGAGAGCTAAAGGCTGTCATTAAATCAAATCAATCAAATCAGTCGCATGCCGCACATCCCATATCAACTCTAGCAGCTAGAGCAAAAGATGATTTTGTATGCAATATGCAAATGGAAGTACAGTGATGACTCCTTGTATGTCATAGCTTTTAGTGCTATTAAATGTCATGTTTTTTATTTTTAATTTGAAAATAAAAAAGATGTTTTTTTATTTAGTTTAATTTTTATTAATTTTGATTTAATTGATTTTTATTTAGTTTTAGTTCCATTTATTTTAATTTTTATTTATTTCTAATTTAAGTCTTTTTTTTAATTTTATTTATTTTTTTATTTATTTAATATTTTTAATTAATTTTGTTTTTTTATTATTTTATTTTTATTCATTTTGGTTTATTTTTTATTTATTTATATATTTTTGTATTTGTTTATATTTTTAAAATTAATTTTGATTTATTTTTTATTTAATTTAATTTTTATAATATATATTTTATTTTTATTTTTTTAATAGTGTACTTCTTATTTTTTATTAATTTTTCTTTAATTTAATTTTTTATTTACTCCCTACATTTCAGTTTCCATTATTTTTAGTTTTTTAAATTTTTTATTTATTTTATTATTTATTATTATAAAATGCTGACTGCTACCTTTCAGTGAACTTTTTCTAAATAGAAATTAACTAAAATGAATATTATTTAAAGCTGTAGTACATCACGCACATTTTAATGCTTAAATGAGAGTCTAACATTTTATAAACCAATTATATAAATATATGTAAAGATCTAAGCTGGTATTATAGCATTATAGTAGAAGCATTCTAATTAGCTAGAGAACACTGTAACCTGTGTGTGTATAGCGCTGTATAATGCGCTGTTAAATTTGCATAAAGTGAAAGGAAATGGAACAATAAGTTTTATAAGATTTCAGCAGCAGCAGCAGCAGTAGCAGTAGCAGCTGCATACCCTTAGTCCAACCTCCGGCTCCTCCGTGTCCCTCTTCCACCTCCTTCTCTGCCCTAGCCATCGCCCTATGCTTAAGCTGTGCAAAATGAATGCTGCAACTGCAGCCGATGAATCGAAAGTTTTTCCACTATATATATATGTATATTTGTGTGTGTGCTTCAAGGCGAACACATTGCAAATGACTGAGAGGGAGGCACATAGCGAGGGAGAGAGAGAGAGAAGGAAACTGAGGAAAATGTCCAGAGTGAGCTGCAATGACAGTTTTGGCCTGGCTGTATAAGTATTTGTGTGTATGCGTGTGTGTGTGTGTGTATGTGGTGGGTGCTCGCTGATGGTCTGCATCAGAGCTGCCTGCTTTGCCTACACTCTTATTGTTCTGTTAACATTCAGAGGTTTTTGGGGCTCGCAGCCGCCACTCGACATTTGCGGGGGCTGCATTTTTTATTTGTTTTGGTTTCCTTTTTTAGACAGCTCAGAGCAAACACATATACAAACAAATGCATACACATACAAACACATGCACAAGTCGTATACAATATTTCTCCACTTTTTATTTCATGAAGGAATTAGGTCAGTTGTTGCATTTTAGTTGGGCGTAAAATCTAGCATTTAGTTTGAGCTAGAGAACTTTAATTAAATAGTTTTAAATATTAGCTAAATAAATTAAAGATAGTGCACAGAGCAGAGCATGTAGTTTGAAAATGTTTTAAAATACATTTCATTAAACATTTTTAAATATTTTTAAATTAAATATAAATATATTTCCAAATATATATTTTATATAACAAATAAAATAAAATAAAATTTATATTTAAAATACATTTCTTGATTTAGATCTAGACAAAAACTAGAATATATGTCTATATTATCTAACAGATCATCATATCATCTATCTGATTATCTCAGCTATCTGGTTGTCTCACAGAATGCCTCAGTCTCAGTGCTTAAGTCTCTCTAGTATGTCAATCCAATATCTCTAGCTACATTCTCTCAGAGTATTTCAGTCTCAGCATCTCAGAGTATCTCAGCCTCAGAGCACTCTTATAGATTGATTCATTTTCCATTCTCGAAATGGACTGTCACACACCTATTCCAACTACAAATACACCGAACGAAGAGCTTATGAAGGCTGAAATAAATCCAAGTGCATCACACAAAACCTAGTCAATAGGCAATAGTCAATAGTTCAGCGCATATTCATCAGCATTTCTATTAGCTTTCGAGCTTTATCAGCAAGGACATGTTCAGCAGCTGCAAATATGCAATTTCTCTCTGTCTCTCTCACTGTCTCTTCCCTCCTCTCTCTTTCTCTTTCTGCCTTTCTTTATGTATTCTTTTCTAGTGACAAACAGTTTCAATTTATTGATAATTTCAATTTAGTTCACAGCATATGCCACAAATTGACGCACTCAAAACTCGTCGTTCCTCGTTCGTCGTTCGTCTGCCTCTGACTAATGGCAATTAAAAGCGACGCAACAAAATAGTCAACGACATGGATAAAAGACACGCAATGCCAACCAGGCAAGCGCACCACAGTTAGGGCGAAAAAAAGAAGAAGAAATCATCATAAAAATAGCAAGTTTCAATTTAAGGTGAAAAGCCAACCCACAATTCTAATTATAAGCAAGACACACACACAGACACACACACACACAATCAGAAGCTTTCATCAGAATAGAGTAATTGCAATAATTACTTTAGACTGCAAATCCTCAACAATTATCGCTTGCTTATGTAAATAAAAGTGAAAGCCAACAACAACAACAACAACAACAACAACAACAACAATTGCATCAGCCACAATTCAATTGACGTGTTGTGTCTTGTGTGGCATGCCATATTAAATAAAACATAATTGGTTAGGCCAACAGCTAAGCAAATGACGAAATCCTTCAACTGTAAGCAAAACAAACTAATGATAGATGGTAAATAATAAAAAGGTGCCAAACTAGCAGATACTCTCGATTTCTTCGTTCTGCTAAGGCATGTGTAATATAAAATATATATACTTTATTAAGAGAGAGAGAGAGAGAAAGAAAAAAGCCAAGTTAATTGAAATCTGATTGAACTAGTTTCTGGTTTATTATCGCTTTGGCGCCAAACTCAAATTTATGAAAATCCCATAGAAAGGCTATAGTGAAAAAAAAAACGCAATAAATAGAGGAAGATATGTATTAAGAAGTCAACTAACTGGTAAAACACCTTCTGCTCTTAATAAGAAAAATATGAAAAAATATTTTAGAGAAAAAATCAAAAGAGAAAGCGAGACAGAGAAGGCGAGCAGGACAGAGATAGGGTAGCACTCTATTTAAAAATCAATGTAATATAATATATTATTACATTAAACTTGAAAACGTGCCATATTTCCATATATATGAAAATTGAAAAAGTCCGAATTTGCAAACAGTGAAGCAAGAGGCCAGATAGAAAAGAGAAAGGGGAGTGGAGAAAACATACGAATATATATATATATATATATATATATATATATATATATATAAACTTACTAATGAAAAATGCATTTAGAGGAAGAAAAAGCAGAACCCTAAAATACCTCTCATTTATATGAGAGTGTGTGGCACAAACGTAACTTAATTTCAATTTGCTCGCATAACAACAATAAAATGTCTCATTGATTTCTTCACTAATGAGAAACTACTCTTTCATTATACCCTGCTTTTGTTAACTACAGGGCATTAAGAAGGCGCAAAAGTTAAAAGAGAAAAGCAAATATCAGTAAAGTTTTTGTTTTGTTCAATTTAATTAAACAATGAAAAAGTACAAAAAACATGAACCCCTCAAACAGTCACAGTCGTAAAGGCGGACAGGCAGAGAGCAGGAATGTTTGACTAATTAAAAATGACGAACAACAACAACAACAACAACTACGACAACAAGAGCAGCAGCTGCAACAAAAACCGTAACAATAACAGTGACAATAAATTCGGAGCATATAAAATGCAAAATTTGTTTCAGAACACGCGCCAATCTAAACGTTTTTTTTTTTTTTTCCATAGTATAGAAACTATATCACAAAAGCTTGCCTTATCGCTAGCAAATTTCGCAATAGGTGAGGGGGCTAGCCAGCCAACTTGTCTTGTCTGTTTATATACACCAAATTTATATAGAATTGAATATATAATAGTCGTATATATATACATTTAATATATTCTTTATATGCCGCCTCCATATGTGTGTATAAATATTTGTAATCTTTTATCTATATTTATTCGCTCTGTAATCAACATTTGATGGAACTTTTTTATATGTGAGCTGGGCCGCTATAAATCACGGATAGGCAAGTTAATAACCGATTTGGTTGGAGTTTACGAAATATATATATACACATATATGTATAACATTATTATATATATATATATATTTTTTTTCCAAATATATATATAGCTTATATGGTTGACCAAGCCTTCTTCCGAGCTTCATACACTTTACATTTTAACTTTACAAAATGATTTCATATTTAGACTCTATAATCCACAGTTACATACAGTGCTCTGGAATCAAAAAATTATGCAGGTGGCGCAAAGTTACTTTGACTCACCACAGTTTTTTTTATTTTATTTTTTTCTGCATCTCTTAAACAAAGAAGATTTTTTTTGTTTTAAATCATGATAAGCTCACAAGTGAGGGGCGTTGCGTGGGCGTGGCTGCCATACAGCGAGCTAATGAACACAATTCATAAGGCCTATGCGACAGATAAAATTTTAGTTTAGATAAGATATAAAACCCAATGCCAAGCCTCAGAGGCGTGGCACTGGCTAAAACAAACGCCATAAATCACAAAGGGCAATCAAAATAAATATATATGTATATATATGTAAAGAAAAAAAAATAATTAAAAGTCAATACAAAGAAATTCAAATATGCTAAGCATAATTTAATTTAATTTAATTTCTTTTTGTTTTGTTTTCAGCAACTGAGCTTTTTCTTTTCTCAATCATTTCAGCTCAATTCTAATTGCACTTGACTTTTGTGCGGTCGCTCTCTCTGTTTCCCTCGCACACATATTCAAGTACTCTGTCTCGCCCTCTCTTTCACTTTTTTTTTTTTCATTTAAATTCAAGGCCATTCATGATTTCATGCAGCTGGCATTTGAGCGCAAAATTTAAATTATTAAATATCTAAAAATAAGCGCAAATTAATTTAAGAAATTTATTCTCAAAATAAAAATTGCACTTGAATCTGAAAGAGGAAGCACAATTTTGTTAAATGGAATATTAGGCCAAAAGTAGCAAAATTTTAAACATGTTTCCACATATTCAGTACTCAATATTGCTGCCACATCTAAAATTAATTCACGAGCTGAACGTCTGAAGGAAAAACGTCATTAATTGCGTTGTGAGTGTGTGTGAGCTTGTGTATGTGTGTGCTCGTTTGTGTGTGTGTGTGTGTGTGTGTCTGTGTGTTAATGTCTGTGCTGCTGTGTTTCGCCTAATAGCTTTTCATAGCACTTATGCATGTCCGTCTGACAGCTGATTTTTAGCATGTTTCTTATAGCATTAAAGAGAAGAAAACAAAAATGCAATATTAAATAGAAGCAAGGCTAAATTAGAAGCATGCTTAACTAGCAGTTACCCTGTATTCTAGAAGAATTAGATCGAAACTAATTTACTATCTATCTATATCTATATCTTATAGTAGAAAGTTGTTTTAATGCCAAAAGAAGATTTTAGTCATAAGCTAGAGTGTTATCAAAATAACCCAATTCTAATTGGAATAAACTGCAATTTTTTTTATTAAATTTCAAGATTTGTCAGAAAACAAATACAAAAACAAATACAATGTATTTAGTGAATGAAATGAAAAAAGCACAAAAATAAAAAATATAAATTAAAGAAATAATTTTTATAAAATATATCTTTAAATTAAAATTAGCAACAATATATATATGACAATATAAAATAAATAATAAACAATTTGTAATAAAATATTTCTATATAAAATTTGTAAGAAAATATTTGTATAAAATATTTTACGTATTACGTGTAATTTATAAGAAAAGTTTTTGATTTCAATTAATGAAAAGCAAACAACTATACTGATTGAAATTCCAGTGTGTTGCGTATTAATTCAATGGAAATTGGCTGTCTATATATATATAAATTGAAATATATGTATATAGAGCTGCAATTTGTAGAACATATTTCTGAACATATTTCGTTGTTTATATTTGTGAAGAGCAATTCAATTGCATATTTCTCGCATTGGAGTTGAAAGAAATATGTGCAAGTGAATTGCATGTGGTGTACACACACACACACACACACACACACACACACACACACACACACAAGCACAGAGACTCACATAAATATATCTTTATATATACATCCAATCAGAGGCTGAGCGTAAACACGAACGCAAAGAACGAGTGTGAAATGAAAAATTGGGTCGTCCACGAAATTAGGGAATTACGTTTTTTTTATGTGCAGGCCGCGCAATACAGGTACAATAATAAGCAAACAAACGAAAACAAAATTAAAAACAACAACCGCATAATGTGCTGCTAATAAAAAGAGAAATAACAAAAGGAAAACTGCAGCAAAACAACGACTGCAAAGCAAGCAAACCAAGTAAAAAAAATAAATAAATAAAATAAAATAAATAAAAAAAACGTTTGTTCAAATAGATTTAAATTAAAGTTTCATATTTGCTAATAGGCATAGCTACACATTTTATAGTAATAAATATAGCGTAGAACGTTAGCTATAAAAATCCTGATTTACGAATTAACACTGTAAAGTATCTGAAGCATATAAGATGAGTGTAAAAGATGAATACAGTGGAGGGCAAAAATATTTTAACAAAAAATGAAATGCATGTTTATTTGAGAATAACTTTTAAATGACTTTGCGAAAAATTCGATGTATATATAATTGTAGTATCTAATATCTTCTTAAAGTATTCAATGAAACTAGATAAAGACTTCACTTAAATATTAAGAAGTGTGTCCAATTGGAGCCAAATAAACGAGTCAAAAAAGAAATCAAATAATTTAAAACGAATTAAAACTTTATTCATCGGCATTTCTAGGATTTTTAATCATGTTCAGAGGCTATAACAGTCAGTTAATTTGACATAATTTGAGAGAAACTTGTTTAAACCTTAGCCGTCAATCTACAATCAATCTCAATCTAAATTTATCTCCTATTTTAAACTCAATGTTTGATATTCCATCATAAAAAAATAGTCGTTAAAATTTGACCACAAATTCTCAAATGTATATAAAAAAATCGATATCCCCATTTCAATTATCGTTTGTGTGTCATCTCTATATATTTCCAAATTGATTGCGCAGCCAGGCAATAAAAATAAAAATCATTTGCAATTGCTAATGTCAACACCTGTGAGCCAAAGTCACGTTCAATGTGACGACATATACAAATTTTTATATTTTCAAATGCAATTATTGTGAATTAAAATTTAAAAAGAAACGCAATAGACATAGATAAATTGATAACCAAATGGGACTGTGTCTCTGTTTGTGTGTTCGTCGTTCACACACATACTATTAAATGTATTTCAAGCACATTTCACACAAATGTGTGAAATTTTGTACGGATCCGGCAGCGCTGTACGTTTTGAGTAACAGCTCAATCGAAACTTGTTAATTGGGCGAGGGCAGGTTCGTCATTCAGTCAATTAGAACCCGTTCTTTTTGTATTCCAATTGGAATTCAACGGAAATAAAACAAATGGCTTCTCCAAAATGGAGCGTCCTCTGTGGGCAGGTGGCTACTTCCGTTCCACATATATTTTTATATGTATGTAAATAAGTAATTTGACATACCTCAATTTATTCCAATCAATTATTTGGAATATATGTATATAAATATTTCATTGCAAAACTGATTTTTTCATTACTTAGTTAACAAAAATTAACAACACAAATTTCAATTTTAAGCCCGAGCGACAAATTTGCACTTTTTTTCGCATTTGCATCTGTGTGTGTGCGTATGGGGAGACGGCAGCAAAACAACACATGTAAATTATAAAGCAACTGCGCGACTGCGACTGCGACGGCAGCTCTGACTGCGACGTGGGCAACGGCAACGGCAACGGTAAAGGCGACGGCGACGGGTGGGCGTAGGGCAGTCGTCGCAGAGATCTTGTTAAAGCGAATACGATGCTAAAAGCAAATGGCGAAAAGCAAAACACAGCAGCACCAGCAGCGAATTATGAGCGTGCGTATGTGTGTGTGTGTGTGTTTGAGTGTCTGCCGCTTGCATGTGTGTATGTGTGTGTTGGCGAGTGTATGGTAATAATGTAGGTGAAATATAAGAATCAAATACGAACACAAAAAAAAAAATGCCAATAAGAATGACGACGTGTGCTAGCAGCAATGACAGCTAAGACAGGGAGAAAGAGAACGAGAGAAGCAGAGAGACGCAGTTGTTCTGATCGCCGAATGAATTGAAAAAAGAGACAATTTAAATATTATTCACTCGACACATACATATATACATATATATATATATATATATATATATATATATATATATATATATATATATATATATATGTATTTGTATATATATTTATATATTTTGCACGGCAGTTAGGTAACGTTTTGTCTATATGAGTTATGCTCATAATCTTAACACATTCTTTATTGCCTGTGACACACACACTCACAAACATTTACTCAAACACACAAACACACACACATACTCATGGCTGCTGCTGGCTGCTCTGCTCTGGCTGCGGGTAGCCAACAAAATCGATATTCTAAAAATAATATACTTTGAAAAGTAAAAAATATTATATATATATATATATATATATATATATATATATATATATATATATATAAATATATACATATATACGACATGTCTGTGTACGTATGTACGTATATTTTGAAAAAGCACAAACGAAATTCAATTGTTGCCGCCGGCCCATTACGTGCATTAGCATAAGTGTGTATGTGTGCGTATGTGCGTGTGCGTGTGTGCGTTCGTATGTATTGCGTTTGTAACTATGTATGTATGAAGGTATTCCATTGCTCACACATACTTCAACATTTAATTGCATTTAGTTGTAGATATTGATATTTGCTAAATATGTTTAGCTTTTAAACACTTTTTTCTCTTCTTTTTCTTTTATTTTTTGCTTTAATATGTTTCTTCGCACTCGGTTTTCTTGCGCCCAACCGACGACGACAGCGACGTACGCCAACTAAAACGACGGCGACATCGCTGCCGCTGGCGCCGCTGCTGCTGCGGCACAAAGAAAGTCGTTTTTTTCGGTTTGCGCTCTCTGCTGCTGCTGCTGCTTTTGTGTGCATGTATTTGGGAGCGTGTGCGTGTGTATGTGTGTGCGTGTATATGTATGACTATATGTGTCTCCCCAAAAGCTCGAGAGCTCTACATCACGAAACGGAGACCAAAGCAAAGACACAAGAAATAGAAAGAGCACTTGTGCAAAGAAGAACAGACACAGAGTAGAAAAAAAAACCGTAATAAGCGGCAGCTACACGAGTTCTTTATTTTTTTATTCGCACAATACGGCAACACTGATTGCCGACGACAGGTGAAAAAGTGCAAGAAACAGCAACAGTAACAGCAGCTGAAGCAGCTGCAATCGCGTTCTTCTTCTTATTGCAGCTCTATAGTAAAAGTAGCAAAAATTTGTAGTAGAGATAATATGTTGGGGTTGTTGCTTTTGTGAATCACGAACACTACCGCAAAAACACACATACTCATACACATACACACACCAACACACCACACACATATTTATATATAGTGAGCGAGCTCCAAATGGCCCACCAGTGTATGGGTGTGGTGAGTTTGCAATGAAATAACATCTGTACATGCTAATGAAACACTTTTCGTTTGCTTAAAAATAAAGAATATTTGCAGAGAACAGAAAGGAAAACACTTAAGCATGTATTACTCTAAAAATAGCACACCAAATGGGCACATTGTTGGTAAATTTATATCAGGCGAATTAGCTACAAATTCAAGTTGAGCCGGTCCACAAATAAAAATGTTTAAATATCATCCTGGCAACAACAACATGAACAGCAACAACAACACTCACCACTCACCACAAATGATGATTGTTTTCCGCTCTCCCGTGCTTATGCTTGAGCGTGAGTTTGTGTGAGTGTGATACTGCGCGTACTCTCTTTGCTCTTTCGCTCCCACTCGCTCATAGAATTTGAACACAGGGCACAGTTATTTTGCCTTATTTGATTTCTTCAATTTTTTTTTTTTTTTATATAATTTTAGCACATTCCTGACAACGTTGTCTGGATAAGCATTAGCTTTGTTGCAATAATTTGATGTACGTTGGGACACCACGATTTATATTTTAATTAAATTCACACCTTTGATTTTTGGTAGCAGCGCAGCTGCCGTGCAAAACGCGGCGCACGTACACTCAAAGCGGCGACGACAGCGACAGCAGCAACGACGACGACGACGACATTCGCATTTTTTCACAGTGCGTTTTGCATTTGGTTCAACTTTGTTGTTTTTCGTTTGTGATTTGCACTGACAATGGCCCAAACACCTGCCACTATTTCAATTGAAAATCATTCCTGGCACTTTCATGTACACTTTGCGACTATTTAATGCAGCCGGTAATAATATTTTATGCCAAAAAATTTCAATTTTGTCAAGCGGCAACTTGGTTTGTTCACACAGACACAGTAGAAAGTGACGCCATCTTTAAAGGGGTCGCAATACGTTCAGACTTGTGCACAGTGTTGTCAAATGCCGGCTAATAAGCAATTTTAAGATATATATCGATATGTTTAAAATTGCATATTTTTGAATATAAATTAATATTGGGCACAAGAGCTTCCTAAATTGTATATAATAGATGTTAAGGCAATAATAATTAGAGGGAAATAAAAAATTGGCTATAATTATATTCCGTTGATGTGGCAGCATGATTATGCGTCAATTAGATGGCAACGCTTAGTTCGATGACAATTAATCGACTGGGGAAGTGAATCAGAATGAAATTAACGAAACCCAATTGATTGGCAAAACGGCAAAAAAAAGTGTTTAAATTAAGTTAATTAAGAGCAAAGTGGCTAGAGAAACTCTGCGTGTATCGCAGTCAATACAAGCATTCGCTTGAACAGTTTTTACGCACAGTAAACGGGATAAAATAGAAACAAAGCCATGTCCTCGCTCTCCGCCTCAGCGGAAAATGTTTCCACAATGGGCATTGGCGGCGGTCCCGATTCCAATTCGCATCACGGCTCCGATGGCGGTGGCTCCAGCATGTGCTTAGAACTGGCCCTCGAAGGCGAACGCCTCTGCAAGGCTGGCGATTGTCGGGCGGGCGTTGCCTTCTTCCAGGCTGCCATCCAGGCGGGCACCGACGACCTGCGCACCCTCTCCGCCATCTACTCACAGCTGGGCAATGCGTACTTCTATCTGGGCGACTATGCCAAGGCCATGCAGTATCACAAACACGACCTAACTCTGGCCAAATCCATGAACGACAAGCTGGGCGAGGCCAAATCCTCGGGCAATCTAGGCAACACACTGAAGGTAATGGGTCGCTTCGACGAGGCGGCCATTTGCTGTGATCGCCATCTAACGCTCGCGCGCCAGCTCGGCGATCGCTTGTCAGAGGGCCGAGCGCTCTACAATCTGGGCAACGTCTATCATGCCAAGGGCAAGCATCTGGGTCAGCGCAATCCGGGCAAGTTCGGCGACGATGTCAAGGAGGCGCTGGCCAAGGCTGTCGAGTACTATCAAGAGAATCTGCAGCTTATGCGTGATCTGGGCGACAGAGGAGCCCAGGGACGAGCCTGTGGCAATCTGGGAAATACTTACTATCTCCTGGGCGATTTTCAGGTGAAGTAGAATCATTTTCCCCATATTCAATCTTACTAATATTCCTTATTATCCACAGGCAGCCATTGAGCATCATCAGGAGCGCTTGCGTATTGCTCGCGAATTCGGAGATCGGGCAGCGGAACGTCGCGCCAATAGCAATCTAGGCAATTCGCACATCTTCCTGGGACAGTTCGAGGATGCAGCGGAGCATTATAAGCGTACGCTGGCACTGGCCATGGAGCTGGGTGAGCGCGAGGTGGAGGCACAGTCCTGCTATAGCTTGGGCAACACATACACGCTGCTCCATGAGTTCACCACGGCCATTGAGTACCATCATCGGCATTTGGCCATTGCTCAGGAGCTGGGTGATCGCATTGGAGAGGCGCGCGCGTGTTGGTCGCTGGGCAATGCCCACTCTGCCATGGGTAACAATGAGAAGGCTTTGGAATTCGCCGAATCCCATTTGCAGCTGGCCAAGGAACTGCACGATCCGGTCGGCGAGAGCACGGCGCGCGTTAACATATCTGATTTACGCAAGCTGCTGGGCCTGCCGGAGGCGGAGCACTCACCCACACAGGATGACGAGCGCTCCAGCGCCTCGGAGCATTCGGCTAGCGGACATCAATCGGATGGCTCCGAAAATTCACAAGGACGCATGGTAAAAATCGACTGAGCTCAAGCATTGTCTCAGAGTTGAATCTTGCAATTCCACTTAATTCCTTTGCAGGTTCGCGTGCGTCGCCAGAGCATGGAACAGCTAGATCTGATCAAGATTACGCCCGACGGCAAGCGCCTGCAGGAGGAGAAGCACAAGGCGTCAAATACCGCCGCCCACACCAAAGCCAAAGAGGACGATTTCTTCGAGATGCTCTCGCGTTCCCAGTCCAAGCGCATGGATGATCAGCGTTGCTCCATCAAGCTAAATAGCGCCGGCAGCGTGGCCGGTGCTGCCGCTGCTGCTGCCTCCACGGGCGCCACACGCAAGCCCTTGGTGCAGCAGAACTCCCTGTTCGTGGACCCCACCAATTTGCCGGGCTTGAAGTCGCCCTCGTCGGGCGTGCCACCGGCTCTGGGGCATGCGCCATTGGCACGCAGTGCCACCATCAATCAACAGCCAGACGATGCATTTCTAGACATGCTGATGCGTTGCCAGGGCTCCCGACTGGAGGAGCAACGCTCCGAGCTGCCACGTCCGAATGTCACCATGGATGTTGAGGCGCCACAAATGCAGGCGCCAGCAGCAGCCGGTGCCGGTGCCGGTGGTGGTGCAACAGGTGGACAGTCCGGCAGCCGGGGCACCACAGTGCCGGATGAGGATTTCTTTTCGCTGATCATGAAAGTGCAGAGCGGTCGCATGGAGGATCAGCGTGCGTCCATTCCATTTGGTGGCTTTAGTAATGCTCAGCGAAATGCCCGCAATAATCACAACAACAACAACAACAATAACAACACCAACAGCAACAACAACAACGCTGGCGGCTCAGCTGGCGCCAAGTAGATGCGTCCATTTTAAATTCTCTAAACAAACTTTATATGTATTTTTTTTATTCATCATTTTGTTCTAAGATTTTTAACCAAAAAATATTCTTTATTTTTTATGCAATCGAGCACACACACACACACACACACACACGCACACTTAAGCATGTACAGTGAAAACTCTGCAAATGAACAGCAGGAGCTAAAAGCTTAAAAATAATTTTTGTAAATTACCTATTTGATTTTAGACTCGCAAAACACAAAAAAAAATTTTTTTTAACACCAAAAAAGTTGCACAAAGTAAAAAAAAAATTCAATTTTGGAATTTAAAAAAAAATCAATTTTAAATGAAAACTCAAAGGCTAAAAATTAATTTAAAAACTAAAATGTCTTAATATGAAAAACACATGAATTGAAAAACACTAAACTACTTGAAATTAAAAAAATAAATAAATAAATAAAAACTAAACTTGAAAAAAATACATAAAAAAATAATTTAAAAAAAAAAAAAATAAAAACTAAATAAAAAAGTAAATAAAAATTAAATGAAAAAAAAAATACAATACAAATATACAAATAAAAAAAAACTCAAAAGAAAATAATAATAATAATAATTCAAAAAATTAAAACATGTTAAAAACATCTAAAAGTAAATTATCTAAAATAATTCACTTAAATCAATAAAAACCAAATCTTAAAACATATAACCATATCAGAAACTCAATAAATTGATAAATAAATAATTTAAAATGAAAAATTGCGAAAAAAAAGATTATCAGGTTCTAAATCAACTTTATATTAAAACCATTCCGATTTAGTTAAACTTATGTTCAAATAATACAAAAAATTTAGGAACTAAAAAAATAAAATTAATTTAAAAAATTATAAAATGTATTTAGGCGCCTATAATTGTAATAAACGTTTAACAATTTAAAATTTAAGTTAAAAGAAATCAATTTTATGTAAAAAAATTTAAAATTCTAAATTAATATTTTTATACATTTATATATATATATATACATTTATTTTTTTTTTTTTTAATTTTTGATATTTTGCCTACTTGAAAGTGTAAAAAAAAATCGAAAAGAAAAATTTCCTCATTTATGCGCCATACACGTGTCAGCTTTCAGTTTAGCTGACAGAGTTTTCACTGTACAACAGCTCATCATCATATATAATTAACACAACTCTCTAGCACACTTATATACAATATGATATTCAGAAATGCATGCTTCTTATAAACTAAACTAAACAAAAAAAAAAAAAAAATCAAACGAAAACAAAAATACAAAGTTTTTCAAAGATATTAATATTTCAATTGCATGTTACTAGTTCTTAAGTAGAAATAGTCCATAACGAACAATAGATATACAAACGCATATATATACCTATATATTTTCTTTATACTTTGCTACACTTTTTTTTTAACAATCCTAACTTTACGAACTTTGAACATATAAGCAATGGCATTTCTATACAAGCCCCAATTCCATGTGTAACTATGAGTATTATACATTTTTTATCGACTAACAGATATACGAATACTATATATATATATATATATATATATATATATATATATATATATATATATATATATATATATATATATATATATATATATATATATATATATATATATATATATATATATATATATATATATATATATATATATATATATATATATATATATATATATATATATATATTTATATTCATATACTATATCATTTGATTTCATTTCAATTATATCTATTTTTTCTCGAGATATTAACGGTACGTTGGATCGCTGCTCTTTAAGATCCAGCGCCGTTTTAGCATATAGCCTACTATACACTTATACAAATACAAATAACACACATATAATATATATATATATATATATATATATATATATATATATATATATATATATATATATATATATATATATATATATATATATATATATATATATATATATATATATATATATATATATATATATATATATATATATATATATATATATATATATATATATATATAGAATACGATTACGAATATCTATTTAATGTTTACACACTAACACTGATTGATTTATTGATAAAAGTGAAGCCAAAATTTATAAATGTTATTGAAGCGCATGCATATTGTCTAATGATTCCTTTTACAGATCGCATCAGATCGAAACTGAGATCATTATATTGTAATATGTGTGCCACAAACGTATTATTAAATATTAAAATCAAAATTTGTTTGCTGACTAATTTGTGTATATTCTCTATGATAATTATATATAGCGTATGATTGGAGATTTTGGGAGTTGGATTAGTTTGATTCTTGGAATATAGGTGGATTTCTTAAAGTGAAACAACCTGAGGGATATATATACATTTATTTAAGCAGACTCCAGTTGGCTTGTCAACTATGGAAATCTTGAACTTGAACTCAGAATTTGGAGTTTTACTAAAGAACATGAATTGTTAATTGGATTAGAGGAGTATTAGTCACAAAATACTTGAAGTCTCTAGTCTCTATGGTATTCTGCTAATGCTTAACACTCAAAATCAAATAATCGATTATTATCGATAACATGCAAATATAATTATTAATCGAAATAAAAGTATACTGAAATATGTACATACATATACATATACAAAATGTCAAGCATTTCAGCATATGTGATTTAAGAAATTGCTCGACATCTCAAGACATGACAAAGTATATATGTATGTATATACTTTCTGGGCAGTGCCACGACTCTGTCTACCTGTTACAGTAGTGAGCAAAAGTTAGTGAATGTTTGCAAATATTGACTTTGACAATGCAAAAAAAAAAAAAACTACAACCTAATCAAGAATTTTTTTTATTTTTTATTTATTATACTATTCTTAACAAATAAAATAAAACTTCAAGGAAAATGAGATAAATTCAAAGAGTTCAAAAGAAAGAAAAACAAAAAAAAAAATCGCATAAACTCAATTTTGTACGTTTAAAAAATATTAATAAAATAACGAATTTTTAATATTTGGTCCATAGACCTTTATTAGTAATAAATTTTTTTTTATACGTTTTGGCATGCTCTCTACCAAATTTTGTATAATTTCCTTCGGAATTTGTCTCCATTCGTCTCCGTTCCAAGAGCATGGACCATAGATTTTCTATTGGATTAAGGTCGGAGCTCTATGCTTTTATATATATATATATATATATATATATATATATATATATATATATATATATATATATATATATATATATATATATATATATATATATATATATTTTTTTTTTTTTTATGCATCGTCAAAGTAAAAATTTGCAAACATTCACTCACTTTTGCTCGTTACTGTATATTGTTTAAAAAGAAATATTGCAATATAGTTTCAGGGTAATATTTCTTAAGGCATTTTTTACTGAAATAAGAGTTCCATGGAATATAACACTATAAAAAATGATTCAATGATGCCTAACTAAAAAATACCCTGTTTGTAATGTCACGTATACAAATAAAAATAAAATAAATAAAATAAAATACGTTATGGAACCGGCGTATAATAATATATATCACGAGCCCAAGGGAAATTCAACAACTGACCAGTGAAAAATATAAAATAAATATAATATATGAATTTATATTGTAGATTATTCTTATTGACTCACACTCTAGGAGATCTATAGATAGATAGGAATTTTCAATCCACTGATGAAAAATTTACTTTTACTCTTGGAAAATTGATTAAAAAAAAGAATTAAATAATAACATTAATAATAAATAAAAAATATAATAAATTAAAAAAAATAAATAAAATTATATAAATAATATTTAAAAAAATTATAATAAATAAAAAATAAAATAAATAAAAAAAAAATAAATAAAATTAAATAAATAATATTAACAAAAATTAAATACAAAATAAATTGATTAAAATCAATAATAAGTACGTTCATAAAGCTTTATTCATAAATTAGTCGTCTTAAGTGTCTAGGAAATACATATATAAAGTTTATATGATAAATTGGCCTCGCTATATATCCCCACATATGAAATCTCGTCTGCTGCACCAACTCCAAGCGGCCCGAAAGATTTATTTACAAATTCTTTGCACTAACTTAAAAACCAATAATAAGTAGAAGTAGCAGGCCGAGAGGCTTTTGCCTTGCCAACGGCTGCCACGCCCCTTAGGTAAGTGTCTACGCCTTTGCTGGTTTCATGCTCTCCGGCAGCGTGTCGTCCAGCACAAAGATGGGCAGGGAGTACTCCAATGGCTTCTCACCACCACCGCCTGCCACGCCCCCCGCATAATCGTAGGCCTGCTTGTGCATGGCTCCCGTCTTGTGCCAGCCGCGCTTGAGCATCACGTAGACCACAAAGACACTGACGAGGAAGGCCGAGCAGCTGGCCATGACGAACATGGCTAGCTGAACGGATTCATCGATGGCTGCGGTGGCCGCTTGAGCCACAGCAGGTGCGGCGGTGCGATGGATGAAGTGGGAGCGCGTCAAATCCGGCTGGAAGCGATTGCCCAGCAGCTGAAAGCCGCCCGACTGGATGGCCATCTCGATGGCATAGGCCATGTCCACCTTGGCATCGTTGTGCAGCTCAAAGCGCACAATGACGGAGCCATCAAAGTTCTCCTGGACGCGCAGATTCTCCACGGCCGAGCCGAGCAGCTGTTGCAGTTCCCGCCGTATCGCATCGTAGACGTTGCGTACGCCGCCATGCTCCGAGCTATTGGTCATGTGCAGCTCAATGGAGACGGACTCGATGGGCACGTGACTGCAGTGCCTCTCACCCAGCTGGAAGGTGTGCGTCGCGGGCAGCTGATTGCCGGCGGCATCGACACACCAGCAGCTGCGCTCGCTGCACTGCAGCGGCTCGAAAGCGCCCGCCGCATCGCAGCTAACGGGGAATGTGGCCGTGGCGGCCATTGCACGGCAGCGTGTCGTATTCAGCTGCATGGGCGCCGTTTCCACCGACAGCTGTGAGTCGAGCAGCGAGTGGGTCAGCTCTACGCTGCGCTCCGTGGACTGCAGACGTGCCTCCACCTCATCCAGATCCAGATCCATATCCAGACTATTGACATCGTTCAGTAAAGTGAGCTGTTCGATCAGCTGCTCCATCAGCGGATCGGCGGGCTCCAGCTGCTTGCGTGCACGCGCCTGTCGACTATTGCAAATGGGCTCCGTGTCCCGGGTCAATGTGCCCTTCAGCGGCGCACCCTTGCGATCGGCGCACCAGCAGACGCCATACGGACTGGCCAGCTGCTCAGCGGGTGGGTCGGTGCTGGTAAAGGCGCGACTCACAATCAGAGAGCTGCTCGTGGCAGTTAGGGCCGGCTGCTTGCCCAGGCACTGCACGGGACTCCAGTGGCCGGTGATGGGATCACAGCGTGGCTGGAACCAGACAGAGGAATGTCCAGTGCGCTGGGCAGCCAGACTATTCTTCAGCTTCAGACGTTCGCAGGGCGTGAGCACTAGAGAGTGGGAAGGGAGTATAGGGAAAAGGTGAGATAAGAAGAGTTAGGGATTAATTGAGCTGCTCCGCTACTCACCTGGACAGACGGCATGACAGGCTAGCTCATTGTGAAAGAGATTCTTGGTCTGGCAGGCAGGCGCCTCGGCATCTATTTGTAGTGCCAAACACTTGTTGGCCTTGGGACTGAAGCGATAGCGCGTGATATTGCGTCCACTCTGGCTGCTGGCCAGGCACTGGGCGTCCATCGATTCGAAGCAAACGTCGCGTGTCTTGGAGCAGCAGACGCCGCGATTGCTCACCGGATTCAGCTGGCAGGTGTGCGTGGTAGGGCAGCTCTCCTGCTCGTTGTGCGGCCCGCAGCTGACATCCTGCTCGCCCTGCTGCAGGGGCTTGCCCTCGGCACAGACGGAGTCGCGTCGGGGCACACAGATGGGCATCTTGGGGCAGGGCGTGTCCACGCACTCGACGCTGATCAGCTGGCATTCCTCGTCGCTGGCGCAGCTCAGCTCGTCACAGTAGTTGCGGCACTCACAGGTCGGACAGCCGTGCTCATCCGTTTGGAAGCCACTGTCACAGCTGACGGTGCAGTTCGAGGGGCTGCACGCATAGCTCGAATTGGCTGTGCAGATGGGCGTGGCGGGTGCCTTAACCCGAGTGCCGGGCATCGGTTCACCCTGTTCCGTCACACACCAGCAGCTGCCGTCCGGTGTGCATTGCATCTGCTCCCATTTGCCCGTCTGCGGATCGCACTGAGCGATGCTCATCTGGCGCGCCGGAATGCCCAGCTCAGAGCTCTGATGCAGTTGTATCGATTGCAGATGCTGGCAGGCGGTCTTCAGCTGTGGCTCTACGCACTGTGTGCCACAGCCATTCGAGCAGCAGCGCCGTGTGCCCTCGCAATGGGCGTCCGTGCGGCACTCGTAACCACAGACGTTCGCATCCAGATTGTCCGTTGGCCCGGGCGGCACCAGGTAGGGGCACTGGCCCGGCTTGCGGGGCAGGCAGGCCGGTACGGGCGGGCAGTACTCGCCCTCGCAGCTGACGTCCACAATGCGGCACTCCTTGCTCGCACCGCAGTCGACATTCTCGCAGGGATCACGGCACTGGCAGGCCGGGCAGCGGGTGTGCGGATCGAGGGCGAAGCCATATTCACAACCCATGCGACAGGTGAGATCGAGACAATCCAGTTGCTCCCTCAGCTCCTGGCACGTCTCGTCGCTCACATTGTAGCCCCGTGACTTGGGTATCTCCGTGCCGAAGCTATCCACGCACCAGCATTGCTCTACCTCCATCTCGACCATGTCCTCGTCAGCCGGTGTCGTTCGCTTCGCTGCCGTTGCTACCTTCTTGAAGTCCGTGGCGAATAGCTGCTGCTGCTCGGCGCCCACATCGATCACCTTGGCATTGCGTCCCGTCCCCTGCACGGGCACGGGCACGGGCACGGGCACGGGCATAGTCATAGCTCTCGCTCCACCCATTGCCATGTGCACCTTCAGCGCGCTGTCGTCCACCCGGTAGAGCTTCAGACGTTCCGTGTCGCGACGACTGCGCTTCGCACTGGCCAGCAGCATGCGCATGCGCCGGATTGTGTTCTGCTCCAGTATCTGGCGCTGCTCTGCACGCGTCACTCGTATCTTGCGCAGCTCACACTGCCGTCCCGCATAGTCGCCCTCGTCCGTGCAACGCGGTGCTGGCATTGCCAGCTGCATGCCCGCTTCGGTGCCCTCCATGCGCTCCGAGAAATCACGCAGATATTCGCACACTACAAAGGGCATAGATAGAAGGATTAATAAAACTGTTTGACTGATTGACCGATTGATTGACTGACTGGGATTGACTTAATGGCTGATTGATTGTTAGAAGAAATTTTTGATTGATAGGTACAGGGAATGATTGCTTGATTGACAGATTGATTGAAATATCTTAAGATTGAGTAGAAGATTGATCCATTGATCGAATGATTGATCTATGGACATATGTATTGATTGAGTAAGTGACTCATTGATTGACAGGGAGAATGATTGATTGATTGACAAAGGGAACGTGTGTTTGATTGAAATATCTTAAGTGAATAATTGATCACATGATTGATTGATTGACAGGGAGAATGATTGATAGATTGACAGCGTGAATGATTGATAGATTGGCAGATCCAATGTTTGATTGATTGATATATCTGAAAATTGATTGACAGAGATTGAAAGGGGAATGATTGACTGATTGACAGATGGAAAGACTAACTGATTAACAGAGAGAATGATTGATTGATTAACAGGGAGAATCAATCAATCGATTGACATAGAGAATAATCGACATATATTAATTAAAAACTAGTCTGATTTACTTGCTAATAAATTGAATGATTGAATGAATTCTAAATATATAATTTTACTTAATTTCTTTTTCAACTTACTAGTTTGCTGTCTCGTAGATGTTTGATCCTCTGAGGCTTCTGCTGTGGCTGTTGTCTGTTCGGGCAGTGGACAGCAGACGCTTTCCGTTTCGCGATGCAGTTTGGTGCACTTGTACTGCTCAGGGCACATGATGTGATTGCTCATGGAGCGACCCTGTTTTGGCTCTGGTTCGGGCTCGAAGAATGCTGTGGGCTGGAAGCTGCGTGCCTGACGCTCCTCGAAGCAATACATGACCTCGCCGGTGACCGTGTCTGAGAGTGGGGTGCCGATGTCACAGGGATTGGAGTAGGCCAGATCCGGTTTGCAAACGGGCCATGAGGCGCAGAGCGAAGAGCCAGATTCACAGAGTGGATCCGTGGCGACTTCACAGTGTGAGCCGAGGGCGCACTTGAAGCCCTCGCAGGGCTCCGAGCACTCGCAGGTGGGACAGCCATTATGATCGTTCTAGAGAGTGGCAGAGGTCAATGAAGGTCGGTCAATCAATGGAGATTTTTAGCTGAACTCACCTTGAATCCGTATTCACAGACAGCAGCGCAGATGTTCGTATCGCATTGCTCCATTTGGAAGCTGCGCGCATACGAGCGACTGATCATATTTTCCCAGCCATCGCAGTTGACGGTGTTGGCGGCGCCCATGGATTCCTTGATCTTGTGGCCGGTGCGAGGATCCACGCACCAGCAGACGAGTCCATTGCGTGAGCATTGTCGTGGCGTATACTGTCCGCCGGGTCCATTGCAGTCGGGCACATAGCCGCGTCCCTCGCGCTCATTGAGCTCCAGAATATTGGCCAGTGCCTTGGCCTGATGGCATCCGGTCATATTTTGAGGCTGTTGGCAATTGAACTGGCAGCCCTTGGTGAAGCAACATTTTTCCAGATTCCGGCACTCCAGATCGTGGCTGCAAGGGGCGCCGCACATGTAGCCCGTGCGTTCCGTATATGTCGATTGTTCGGGAGCCGGACAGACGCCGGGCTTTTGGAAGGTCAGAGCACTGGGACAGCAGACGCCATAATCATTTCCAGACTCCACTAAGCATTGATAGAGCGGCGGACATTGTGGTTTGCTGGCATCCAAGCCGCACAAGAAGGGCCTTACGCTATCCTCAATGGCCAGCGGTAATCCGGCCGGACAATAGTTGGCCAGCGAACGCGCCTTCTTGCAGGTGGGCAACGGTGGGCAGGGCTCCGACTTGCATTGCACCTCCTGCAGCTGACAGGTCTGACCACGCGGACACTCTAGGCCATCGCACGGGTCACGACAACGACAGACGGAGCAGCCCGTTTGTGGATCTCGGGCAAAGCCGGACGGACAGAACATGCGGCAAGCGGAGGCGGCACAGTGCGCCGGCTCCTGGCACTGAACGCCCGCACGTGTGGCATTCCGAGTGCCGGGCAACTCCACGCCGTACTCATCAATGCACCAGCAATTCTCGCCAGCACGCTCATTGGCACATTGCACTCTCTCGAATTCTCCGGTCTTCCTGCAACGTGGTATGCGCACAGCTCCGCCTCCTGCTGGCTGCAGTGCCTTGGCACGTCGCGTCTCTGCGCGTCTCAAATGCTGACAGGCTGTTAAATTGGCTGCAAGTAGAGGGTGACAAGAGGGATATAGTGAGTCAACGGGGGCGCTTGGCATACTTTCGTGTTATTCAACTAAGCAAAAAAAAACCCAGCTGCAAAGTCAGTTTCACTTTTTGCGAACGTGACGCGTTTATTGTGAATGAAACGACAAACAGACAGCCAAAGTGTAAGCGAGCGAATGTGATCGACGAGCAGATACCCAGCAAAGAGAAAAGTGGGAAGAGGGTAGACAGAACAAGTTGAAGTTTGGAAGTTAAAGTAAAGTTTTGCCTTGTGATCTAATAAGAGCAGTTCAATTTATTTTTGATTTTTATGTATGATAACTTTCTTTTTATAGTCATGTCAAATTAGATGCTAATCAATATTTATCGATTTTTCAATATTTGTCGATTTTTACTCAATGAAAAAGCTAAAAATGATTTAATGTGTGTAAACTTAGGTATCATAAAATTTAATATAAGCTAAAATATTTTAATATTTAAAAAATAAATATTTTAGTTAATACTGTCTAAGTATGCCTGGTTCTACTATCTAGGACTAAACACAACCAATGGAGCTGATATGCTGCAGTTCATATTCGAGATCGAGCTTAGAGCTTTTTAATACGAAATTATTATATAGTATATATGAAATATAGTATTATATGAAATACATTATTTCATTGAATCCAATTCAATTTGTTCAGCGCCATTAATCGCTACAGCTGTGGCATGAAGCGTTTTATGTCGATATATATCGATATTTGTTTGAAGATAAAAAAAACTATCATAAATGTGATTTATATAGAATGTTATAAAAATTACAAACAAAATTTGATTATCTTAGCGCTTAATATGTGTGATATACCCACAAAGAGTCTCAAGACTAGAAATCGATATTTATCGATTTATAAAAAATGTCATATATATATAATATATATTTCAGATATATATAATATTTCAATATTAATGTTTAATACAGCCACTAGTCATACAAGCTACATGTTTGCAATAATTTCAGCTCATTACCTCCAGTATTCCCTATATCGTGTTCACTATCGACTATATTGGAAGAAAGCTATTAAAAACTGTGCACAAATGGCAGCTGTTGATTATTGTTGACTGTTATTTGTTGGTTAGCTCAGGGCCAACATTGTGAGCACTTGTTTTTTTTTTTTCTTTTTTTGTTGCTTTGTATTCGCATTGCGTTTGCTATTGGCCAAAGCGGCGTATGCGCAATTAACTGAAATGGCCTGAACCATTAACGCCAAGCGGCGGATGCTTTGCTTTGAGCATTCTACATAAGGCAGAGTCATTGTCTATTGCTCGCTGGCTGCTTATGTAATTGTTGTGAATGTGTGGCACATCATACTCTGCTCTTAACTAATGCTCTCCCCCCACTACCCTCTCCCCCTCCCCCACTTAACCACCCCCATTTACGAGCTTTTTTCTTATACGCAACGCTGCCTTTTGGCATTTCGCAAAAGTCGAGACGACGCGCTCACTGCGTTTCAATGCTGTCTGTCTGGCTGTCCAATTGCATATTGGACAGTTCACGTAATGCATTCGATAATGGAACTGTTGACGGACCTAAACTAACCCTTAGGCCATATGTGAATAGATCATCTGCCAGCGGAAGTCAGCTCTGAGCTAACTATGCGAGTAATCAGAAAAGTGAAAGTTTCCTCTTTTTTTTAACGGTACTTAAAATTTTTCGGCACTAATAATAATATCTGTCTTACAGTTGTAATCTCTTAAATATATATTATTTATATAGAAAAAAAAATCTATTTATAGCCTGAGCTGAGTGAATTGGGGAAATTATTATATAAAAGTATTTTTATACAAACATTTTTAATGCTCTAACTAAAAACTAGTTCATTAAACTTAATTATCGTTAATATAGTTAATAAAAGAGTTTTCTGTTTCTAGATCATTCAGCAATAATATACCAAAGTCGGTCATCGTGTGGCTGCTCTTCCTCTCGGTTTCACTATAAATCATTTTTCAAATTAATCAAGCAAACATAATTTGTTGACATTTTCTAAGCAAGAGTCTGAATTTACTTTGCTATAGATAGACGTCGATTGGGCGTGTTGAATCTGTATCCGATTTCAACTTTAATAAGCTTAATGTTATTGGAGAGTGTTTTTTTTTTTGCTAAATATACTGTTCAATTAGCTGGGGTATATATCTCATTTGCTATAGCTCTCTCTCTCTTTCTCTCGCCTCACTTCTATCGGTCTAGATTTCTCGGCTCTGTACCCTAGCGCTCCCTATCTCTATTTATCTCTCTCACTCAACTGTCTTTCGCCATGCCTTTTCCTATGTCCTTGCTGTATTTCGGTAGCTTTCTCTATACCTTTAACCCAAATTCATTTCCCTTTCGCTCTCTATCGCTCTCTATCTCGCTATTATTTTCTTCTCTCTTAACTTTAACGCTGTCCAACTCAATTTATCTCTCTGTTGTTCTATCTCATTCATTTCTATCCTTCTATCTCTCTAGCCTACTCCCTATTGTTCGCTCTCTCTTTCTCTCTCTCTCTCTCTGTCACTCTCTTTCTCTCTCTCTCTCTCTCTCTCTCACTCTTTCTCACTCTCTCTCTCTCGCTCTCTCTCTTTCTCTCTCTCAATCTATCTATCTATGTCTCTCTCTCTCTGTCGCTTTCAATCTATTTATATATATATCTATCTATCTCTCTCTCTCTCTCTCAATCTATCTATATATCTATGTCTCTCTCTCTCTCTGTCTCTCTGTCGCTTTCAATCTATTTATCTATCTATCTATCTATCTATCTATCTACCTATCTATCTATCTTTCTATCTATCTCTGTCTCTCTATTTATTCCTCCCAACATAACCTGCTAATCCAAATATCTACCATTTTTTAAATATATATATATATATTTATTTTATATACTTTCTTGTAATATAAATTTTTATAGATTGTAAAATCGATTTTTTATAGATTTATATGTTCAGCCCGATCTTTGCTTTCTATATGTTATGTATCAATGAATAATATTTGGGTGTGCTATAAATGATATGAGATATCTGTTTATAGCATTATATATATATGCACTTTTCTTATCAGATCTCTCATTAACTATCTCTCTCTCTCTCTCTCTCTTTCTCTTTCTCCTTTTCGGCAATGTGTCATCCCTCTATATACATATTTAATCATATGTCTGTACGTCTGTATCTCTATCTTAAAAGCATGTTTATTTTTATTGTCATACCAACATCCGGCTTGCATTTTCACTGCTATGTTAATTGCTAAATTTTTACCACGATATTATTTTTTTTTTTGCTTGCTTGACTTTTTTTTTTTTAGCTCTTTTCACCAGAAATTAAATGAAAGTTTCTGTGTGTGTGTGTTTTTAATTTTTTTTTATTTTTATTTATTTTTTTTTTTTGGCAGCTCCTCGAGTTGTGTTTGTGATTTTGGTATTTCGATCGAATGTGTCTCGCTTGGCATTCGGTTAACGCTGCATGAATGAAAACAAAAACCAATTAAATGAAAAATGATAAAAGCGTCTGCAGTGGGGAAACGTGATTTATTCTATTTTGCGGGCGAGCGAAATCAAGTTTGTCGCCTAAGTCTTTCGTTCGTAAGCGTAACGAAAACGAAAACAAAAGCCGCATAAAGACAACAAACGAACCGGAGACCTCTCTAGGCTCGCACTGACCGACTGACATACTCATATCGTCTGCTTCCTCTTCTAGCCACCTGGCCTGTGCCTGTGTGTGTGTGTGTGTGTGTGTAACGGCTTTTCGGGCAGTCTATTTCAAGTTCGTGCTTCGCATCTTGGGCACCCGAGGCTAAGCGCTTTTTAATGATAGCCGTGCTATATTTAGCGCCCGCTTCGCCGTGTTCTACACGAATTTCCCAAACACGCTAATTGCCGCATGCATTTTGCAACATTTGCAATTGGCTTTTAACGATCCAAGCAACTTGCCCCACATCAACAACAGCACAGCATACAGAGTTCATTGACTGACCAAAAAGCGAACAAAAAAAAACACACACATAACAAGACAACAAAAACTAAACTGAGTCAAGAAACCAGAGAGAACGGTTCAGAAAAGTTGCACGAACTCTAAATACTCTAGCAAAGCTGGGACATAGACAGTGCCTGACGAAAGTATTTAACTCTTTAAGAAGTCCTTTGTTTTTTGCTTCGAAAAGTCTGGAAACATGCAGATCAGCCTCAGATCAGCACCTTTTCACAATCAAACTCTCAAATTTTTAATAGCTCAGCAATGCTTCTTGATTTACGCCTGACTAGTAGCTTTAAGATCGAATCAACAGAATATAATATGTCTAAGACCTTTGTTAAGAGAGTAAAAGCTCGTTCACAACTCTATAAAGTATGTGTTATCTACTTTATAGCATTCAAGTGCCCATATAAATTTATATGAGCAAATTTATATAGTTAGAGCTTCTTTCGTCTATAACGACAGTCCCTAGAGTGTCGCTATAACCGGATTCTACTGTAGTTCTATACGAGCTACAACGATCTATACTGCAATCAGCTAAGGGAGCTAGAACGATCTAAGCTAATCTTATTTATTTTTGTTCTACAGATCAATACTCAATCGCTTTGAGCTGCTTGTAGATCCCATAATCATGCTTAAATATATATGAATATGAGGATTAGATATATTTGATAGTAAAGTGACAGTGAAAATAGCCAATAGAATTATCAATTAATGACTCTAATTAAATTGCCTGTCAAAATGTTTAAATGTTGCTTTGTCGAGGAACACCGTGAAGAGCTTAGAAAAAAGGCGTGAAACGAAAATAAATATATACAGAAATATATATACATATATAACGAAATTTGCTAGAGTATTTCTTTTGTCTGATCGCAACAAGAAAATTTGCTTTAAACAAAAATTGTTATTGAGATCATACAAAAAATGTTTTCCAGACAAATGCGTCATATACAATCTATATATATCTATAAATATATTCATTTTTCTTTTACAACTCTATATATATATATATATATATATATATATATATATATATATATATATATATATAAATACATATATATATATTCCCATTATATCTCAAACAAAGTCTTATTACCCCCCACTCAGCTGGCATCTGGCGCTAGCAGTCATTGACTCTTTGCATGCCCTGCCCGTGCGTGTGGCATGCAGTTGCCCGTTTTATCCCTACCACGCCCACTTTTGTTTTTTTTTTTTGGTGTTCCACTTACCAGTTGAGCGCTTGGCCTGCGCAGCTTGCAGCGCGAACAGCAGCAGCAGCAACAACAACGAGAAGAGCCTCAGCCAGCGTTGTTCACAATGCAGCGGCATGTTGAAACATCAAAAATAAAAAAATAAAAGTTGCCAAAAAAAAAGGTGAACAAAGATTTCCTGTTTTTTGGTGGCAGCAGCTGCAAAAAAAGAAAAGAAAAGAGAGTTAACATGAAGTACAGCTATGCAGAGGTCTGTGTGTGTGTGTGTGTGTGTGTGTGTGTGTGTGTGTGTGTGTGTGATGTGGTGTGTGTCACGTTTGACGTCACACGCTGTGGCGTTGCGCTTCAGAGACCGAAACCGGGCATGAGAAATGTGAAATGAGAAATTCAAATTAATATTCAAAAAAAAAAAAAAAAAAAACAAATATGCATACAAATACTTTCACTAGACTTTGTTGTCGTGTTTGTTGTTGTTTTTTTTTTTTTTTAGTGGCTAAAGAATTCCGGTAGCTGTATGGCTGCATAATTTTTAGATGCTAGACTATTGCGCAATAGGCAAAGCGGAAGAGGTCTAAACCATTTCAAGAGGGGTTACGAACAAAGCTCAGGGGTCACGGGCTGCACGGCTCATAATATTTAACAGTTGTTATTGTTGTTGTTGTTGTTGTTGCTACCATTGAAGGCGAGTGATTAATCTGCGCTTTCACTTTGCCAAGCAACGGCAGCAGCTGCTGCCATCGCCGCCGCCGCAATTGCTGTCAGTGTGCACAATAGTTTTGCCAGCACTGTTGAAATTCACTTTTTTTCTTAACCCCCACACTCTCTCGCTCACTTCTCGTGCGTTTTCCGGTCCATTGCCAGCAATGATGACGACGTTGGCGCTCAGCTTTAATCATACGACGACGATTTATTTTCACTAATTATAATGCACACAGCAGCAGCAGCGGCGGCAGCAGCAGCGGCGGCAGCAGCAGCGGCGGCAGCAGCAGCTGGCCTAAACAGCTGATCGGCTAATGAAATCCAATTGGAGTTGAAAAAAGTTCGTTGCCTAAGTCATTTGTTTGTCATTGTTTCGTCTTCTCTTTTTCGTTTTCGTAAGGTGAAAAGTGTTTTCTTAAGTACTTCAAAATATGACAACAACAATAACAATGAGAATGATAAATAATTTTTTTTTCTTTACAAAGCGGTACGGCCTACAAACACAACAACAACAACAACAGCGAAATTTCAATGCGGAACTAGCCAAAAAAAAAAGGCCAAAAATTGTATAGAAAATATTTTGCTGATATTTTCTTTGTGAAGTTTCTCAGTGAGCTCAGTGGTCTAGTTTGTATATTCAGTATGTAACATTATAATATGGTTCAGTTCAGTTAACATAAATTAGATATACGAGGGCAGTATGTAAAATTGCGTTGATTTTGAGGTATATATTTATTGAACCAGGAAAAGTCTTACTATTTCTTATATATTCTACGAATATGTTTATATTATATAAATATATGAATATTGAATGGCATTCGTTACTTAAATATGTATATGGTTCTAAATATTATTTTCAAATGAAATGAAATTAGTTTGATTAGTTTGCATATATAATCATAGTTATTTTTAAAATTTAAATTTTAAAAATTATTTTTGATTAAAATAATAAACAATTTGTGAATAGTAAGTAAATACTTTGTTGCTAGAAACTTTATCTTATGTGTATTAAAAATGTAATAAAAAAATTTTAAAAATTATTTTCGATCATTTTATATACATTTATTAAAGAATAAATTGTTTGTTAATGCAAAATTTATTTTTTATGTGATACAAATTACATTTTATATGTAAAAATTATTTCAGTTTATTTTATATACAAAATTGTTAATAGAAAATTAAATATGTGTGAAAATTTAATCTTAAATTTATAAATTATCTTACATTGTTTTATATGTATTTGTTAAATAATAAATTATTTCTTAATAAATATAGGACTTATTAATTAGTGGCTCTAGAGCTACAAGCAAAAAAAAAAAAATATATATATAACTTAAAGCGCTTGGTTTAAAATATTATTAATATCACATATACTTATTGCCCTGATGTATAGTGTAGAATATAGCTGTTCCCGATTTGTATGAATATATGTATGCTATTACCTGTATATAAGAAAATTATTTAAGACTATTTTATATGATTTTATATGATGATAATCCATCATGAATCAAAATTTTTCTATAGGCCATTATTTGTATTGAGAAAATCGACCTCAATATATGAAGTACCCCAAACACAAAAGTTGTTTTTTTGTTTCAGCTTAACTCTATATATGTATATATTAAATTTATTTGCCTAGAGTATCTGTACTTAGACCCTAATTAGTTTCAGGCAACTGTTCTTTCCAGTTAGCTGAATTTTTTTTTAGTAACTCTTTTGGGCTATTGTAAGGTCCCACCTTAAACCAGGCCAAACAGCATTTCGTTCACCTGCAAGATTTTCCCTCATTTGGCTGCAAAATGAAATTTCACGCTTTGCTTGAACTTGAGGCGATTTTTTTCCCCGTTGTTCGCAAATGTGTTTTTTTTTTTTTTTTTGTTTTCTTTCTTTGTAGAGATGCAAAGATTTCACCATGGCCAAAAAGCTAACTAAAATAAACTGGCTAAGCTTGCGCTGCTTGTCATTGAAATTTTTGCAGGCACTGTTAAAACACAGTTGACCCTGTCACATTAGCTGCTTTGCTATGCTTGGCCTGTCCCAAGCCGTATGACAGTTAGTAGAGTGTAAAGTTTAACGATTGCTTAAATGAGGTCACATGTCAAACAGCTGTTGGGCGGGCAAACTATGTGTGGGGAGAAAGGTAGAGAATCCCCTGGGACAGGTGCAGACAGAGCAGTTCCGTAACCGTTCTATGTGGAGCTTATGGACAATAAGCAAGAATCTTTGGGTTAATCAAAGTACTTGAGCACTGAATGAAATATTAAGGCCTTAACTTTTAGAGAGTGTCTTTAGCTATATATTGTTAGAAATGTAAGGAAAAGAGATATAGAAAAGAGAGAATCTTAGGAGAACTTATAACCAAACTATTAAGCTATTAGCTATGAGAGCGAATCTTTAGCTATATATTGATTGAAATGTAGGGAAAACATGTAGAAAGAGAGAATCTTTGAATATTATAACTTATAGTTATAGATAGAGGCAGAGAATTTTTAGCTAAATATTCTTGAAAGGTAAGAAATTTATATAAAAGAGAGAATCTTGGAGGAATTTATAACAAAACTATTAAGCTATTAGCTAAGAGAGAGAACATTTTTAGCTATATATTTATAGCTATATATTGGTAGAGAAACAATAAGTGAGAGAGATATAGAGAGAATAATGATTGGTCAAAGGAGCAATCTCGAACAAATTTATTATGTTATTGAGGGAGAATCTTTGAATGAGTAATTGAAATCTAAGAAGATTCTTTAAATCTATGGATTTAATTAGCTCTGAGCGAGAATCTTTATCCAAGTACTAACATAAATGTACGATAATTTTTAATGAAGTACTGAGAGAAATGTAGAATTAGATAATATTTACCCAATATTTTTAACCTAATGATAAAGCTCTCAGTTATAACAGACACTCAACAGCCAACTGCCAACTGTCCAATTAGCTAGGTAGAATTACGATCCTACGGACTCAACTACTAATTAAGCTCTAAGCTATGTGAAAGAATCTTTGACCAAATGCTGACTGAAAAATATTGCCTGACCAAGCAAGCGCCCAGAAAGCATTTGAAAGCTGTTCCAAATTCGGACAGAGCTGATTCATTTCTTGACTTTTTGGCTTTAGTTTCGGTTACTTTTTTTTATTTATTTTTTTTTTTTTTTTTAGTTTTGCACGGTTTTCTGCTACAGTTATTATTGCGTGTGCACTCACTTGCGAAACGCTTCCAAATGCTTAAGTCTTCCACAGTCTAACGGTGCTTTGCTGGGCTTTAGCGCAGTTAAAGTTGGGTTTTTAATTTTTTTTTTATTTCGTTTTTTTTGGTTTATTTTTGGGCCGAGTTGTAAAATGTCCGTATCGCGCTTTGGACCCACCACTGCGCGCACTGCTGCGCCCATTTACAATGTTTGTTTATTTACTATGATTGGGTAATAAGCCTATTTGTGTTGATTTTTACCACACTTAATTATAATATGATGTCATGCGGCTATTATTTTTCCAGTGTATCGATAAAGTATGTCGAAAAAAAAAAAAAATCATAGATTGTCATTTGAGATCAGAGTATGTTTAATAAACTCTGTAATTGAATACTTTACGAAACATTGATTTTTGTCCGATGAAAATTGAGAGTAAGCTGAAATCGGCTTAATTTGAATTATTTCCATGTTATTAAATTTATATGTTAAGCTTAAGCCTTGAGAGCTTGATGAAGCCTAAAAACTAACTCTGTTTATGGACATGCTCAAATGAGGAGATACATTGGAAGAAGCTTCATCAAATATTTATTTAAGTCTCTAGACTTTAGTTAATTCTTTGTTTACTCTTTTTTTTTTGACGCTTGTTTCGTTAACGTGGTAATTTTTATGATATTAAAATATATTTTCAATTTGTTGGCAATATATAAAAAATATATAAGGGGTAGCAAGAAAAAAGCTTTGCTAAATTTAAACTAAGAATACAAAAAAAAAAAAATAAAAATAATAAATAAAATAAAAAAAATTGAATAAAATATAATAAATAAATAAATTAATTAATAACAAATTTAAAAACATCTAAAAAATAGGTTTCAATTTTTTAAACATTTTTAAAAGTTTTAAGATGAAAAATACAATTTTTAAATGTAATAATACTAAAATTATTTAAAATAATTTGTAGGACACTTTTTGGCAGTTTATAAAAAATTAATATGATTTTTTTAAAGATTTTTAAAAGTTTTAAGATGAAAAATACAATTTTTAAATGTAATAAAACTAAAATTATTTAAAATAATTTTTAGGACACTTTTTTGCAGTTTATAAAAAATTAATATGATGTTTTGTATTTTTTTATATATTATTTTTAAATGAATTTTTAAGTATAAATAATTTAAAGCCTAATTAACAAAGAAAATACGTTTTTCTCAAAATTTTATATAATTTTTGATGGCATAAGAATAAAATTAATATTCGTATATTATAGAATTTCTATTTAGAAACAATAAAAAATGTGTGTGTGTGTGTTTTCTTTTAAATAAATAAAATGAAAAAATATTTATTTTAGTTCTTTCTTTTTATTTTGCTAATGTTTTTTTTTTTTTAAATGTCTTTAATTTATAAAAATAAAACTGACAAATGTTATTTCAATAAACTTTTATTTGTAACCTTTGTATAGATTTAAATCATTTTGTTTTGGCTGCTTTTGAAATAACCTTCGTAAAAGTGCGAAAAATATTTGACTGAAAGTTCGAATTTGTATATTTGTTTGCCTATTAGCCAAGCAGCTCGTTATTCATTGCTGAGTACGAAACAAAATGCCAGCGGGTTGCCTTGAGCTAACCAAAAATAAAATTAGACTTTTGGATATAGATTGAAGTGTTCAAGATTGGCAGACGACATATTTATGAGTGTGCCCATAAAAGTTTCCCAGTTTCGATTTCAGTTTTGAAGCTTGAAGGGGGGAGGATGGGAATTGTGATTGCTCAACAAACCTGTTATCCAATCAGAGTACGAATCCCAATTGGAGTGCAGCTAATCCAATAAAAAGTGAAACTATTTCTAGTTGCGATTTTGTGCTTTAATCCAAGTGCACTTGGCTCTCTGGTATGCGCGTATTTTTTTTTGTTTTCTTTTATTTTTCAATATTTCTTTAATTATTATTATTTAGGCGCTGGGCTTCAATTTGCAATTTTCACAATTTCACTTGCACATACACAAAGGCACATAAATATATATATATATATATATATATATATATATACACTCACACGAAGACTGTCTCGTAAATTTGATTTTCACTTTGAATTTCTTTGAATTTCTCTCGTAACGTATTTTGAAATTCGCGTGCGACTTGAACGACGAACAAAGCTCATTTGAGCCATCGTTGGCACAGCACCAGAGCTCTTAGTGGTGCCCAGCTCGTTATGGTGGTGCTCCGCTCCGCACCGCTCCACTCTGCTCGGCTCAGCTCTGCTCTGTCAACTGGTTCGATCCAACATGTTGCATGCGAATTTCGAGAAAAAAAAAATAAAAAATAAAAACAACTCACAACTGACGCATGTGAATTTTGTTTTTTTTTTTTGTTGGGAATTTTGAAATTAGCTTGAACCCTTTTCTTTCGGTAGTTGAGTTGAGCTTGAATCGTGTCTCGTGTGTCGTGACACGAGCATGCAATGCACGACATTCGTATAACGGTAGTTCGATGGCAACTTAAAGCTTAGTTAGTATTTTAGTTTTGTATGTCTATATTTGATTTGATATATTTTTGGTCTAACGTTGATTTCTTAATTATTTATTATTTCTAGAGCAAATCAATAATTTTTAATATAATTTAAATATATCTTATAAATATTTCCATTAAAAAAAAATATATATATATATATATATTCATTCATAATTATAATTTTAAAAAATATTTTTAAATTTTTATCAAAATATAAATATAAATAATAAATAATGGTTAAATACATACAAACTTAAATTTGCCAATTAATAAATAAATATATATTTTTAAATTAATAAATTAATTAATAAAATTGTTATATTTGTCAATTAATAAATAAATAAATATTTGTTAAATTAACAAATTAATAAATAAAATTGTTGTATTTTTTATGTTGCACATTATATATTAACTACAAATATTTATTAATATTTTAATTAAAAATCTTAAAAAAAAAGCTTGAGTCTAATAAAAATTATATATTTCTTATTTGATGTATTATATATTATTTATCATTTATAAAATTAAATATACTTATATATAAATAAAAAAAACTAATTAAATAGATTTTTTAGAATTATGTATTAACTTCAAATATTTATTTTTCAATCAAAAATATTAAAGCGTATAAAATTTGTATTTTAATACATTTTATTACATGGATCGTGTTTACATCAATGTATTATCTATTCGAATTAGAATTCGATCATATTCTAGAATTTTGTCTTCTAATATATATTATCTAATATCTAATGCTTACCCGACTTCACTCTAAAGGTGCGCCGTCTGCTCATTCATGCACGCACCACAGCCAAATCGCACCACCGCACCACTGCACCACACACTTCTATGGCAAAGGCTTGATTCATAGAGTTCAATTCAAGAAATTTGCTATGTACAACAGTTCGTCAGGTGCGTGACAACCTTCATTGGCCGACTTTGCCAGCGGCCAACGGGGTAAACCCGATCTATCCATGCATACTTGGCTGAGTCAGTGTCTCAGTGACGTCTGCCATGGCGGATATATGTCTGAGATCTGATCTGAACTGATCTTAGCCAAGGGCAAATCTTTAACACATTTTCAAGTGAAGTTATTGCTGTCAAAACAAATCATGTTTTGGAATTTTTGTTTTTTTTTTTTCTGATTTGTTTTGGACCAACTTCCGCTTCGCTTGGTTTTCGCACGCTTTTGCCATATTTCAATGACTTTCTTCTTTAATTTCATTAATAAAAGCTGATCGAGCCATTATTAAATTAAGTGCTGCCCGTGTAGCTTGGTCTCACAAAAGATATTACCAAAAGTTATGGCAGAAGCGGGAAAAGTTGAAGAAAAGTTGCTTTAATAATAATTTTGTATGTTTAGGTGGGATTTTTTATGCTCTACGTTTTATTTTGGTGGGCTACATTGGCTAAGGCATGTCATTTGTCAAGCTTGAATTTAGCTTAGATAAATGAGATTCTTTTATTCTTTCTTTCATTAAGTAAAGAATTTTCTTAAAAAATCATTGTCAATACTTTAGAATACATATAGAACTTTTTTATATAATGTATGTTAGATATTCAACTAAACTTTATCGACTCTCTCCAGTCTCTCTCTCTCTCTCTCTCTCTCTCTCTCTCTCACTTTTAGGCATACTTTTCCATAGATCTTTTAGAATATTTACATTACTTTACTTTATCACTTCTATATTCTCTCAGTCACTCATTCTTTCAATTTGATATTGCTAAGAGTACTCTTCCCTACTCACTCTAAAACTCTCTTGCTCTAGCTTGCAATATCATTTTCTCTCGCTCTTGATCTGTCCGACTCAGTCGCTTTTTCTATCTCTGTCTCAGTCGCTCTGTCTCTCTCTCTCTCTCACTCTCTGTCTCATTCGCTTTTTCTCTATCTCTCACGCATTTAGCATTACCCTTTTAGTTGCACTCTCACTCTGACTCTCTCTATTTATCTGTCCCTATCTCTATTTCAGTATGTAGCTCTTTCTCTCTGTCTCTCTCTCTTTCTCCAGCTCTCTCTTAGTTTACTTTTTCTTCTTAGGCACTCTATAAACTAGAAATTGAACTTATCCTTATTTAACCTCTATTCCTCACGCTCGTTCCCTCTTATTCTTTTTCTTATACTCTAAATACACTAAATCCCACTCCGTGTTCTTCCACTCTCTCTCTCTCTCTCTCTCTCTGACAGGCACACCCTTCTAAAGTTAACCCAAATCCAACCACAATTGAAAGCTATGCAACTCATCCATGCTCTTGACCTGATCTGGTCCATCTCCACAGCCCAGTTCCGGCTACACATCTTGAAGGCCACGCCCCAGTAGCAGAGCCCGTTGCCTGTCTGTCAGCTTGTGTGACGTCTTCGCCAGGCGAGTGAAAGTGAAAGTTCTGTGCGCTGTGGTTTTATAAGGCCAATATACGAGCTGTCGCCGAGTCGCTCAATATCGAAACGATGCTAACAAGTTTTATAAACACCCAAAATCATCAATAAAAAACCCCTGGAATATATTTAAATAAAAGCCCTTGGCATTGCATCATTTTGTTCAGTGTTTTATTTTGTTTATAATAAACTAATTTATATATATATATATATATATATATATATATATATATATATATTATTTATATATATATATTTATTAATGACTTTTAACTAGTTGTATTTTTTTGTTGTATATTTTTGTGTTGTCAAAGAATATTTGATTTAAAACTCTTGTGGAACAAACAAGTCTTGAGTTGAGTTCTTTAATTTATTAATTTTACATTGTGATCTGTGTTGGGAAGAGGGCAAGTATTTAGTTCAATAAAATAGAGATAAAACAATTCTAAATTCGATTTAAAAACATTTTTGATGAGCTTCAAGGAAATTGCATGCAAATTAGTTTTGCTTGAATTTAAGTTTTTCTTTTCTTGCTTATTTTTTTTTTTTATAGTGTTTTGTTTATATCTCGTAACAGTGTTGGGATTTACATATATATACACATATATATATATATATATATATATATATATATGTATATTTTAAAAGTGTTTGACAAGTTAGTGCCTTTTGATTCTGTATTTTTTTTTTATAGCTGTTTCTAGTTACAAAGTGCATTTCATTTGTTGTTGTTGTCCAAGTGGAAACCTTAGGCTTAATTTTGAGTTTTTTTCTGGTTGTTCGAAATTGAAAATTTGTGTAATTGATAATTTGTTGTTATTTAAACCTTTTTTTTTAGTGTTGAGTTGAGTTTGCTATTTTCTTTTACATTTTTAATACAAATTTAAGATACATATGTGATTTGTTGTTTGGGCGCAAAGATATATTTGTTCTTTTATTTACATTCATAATTTCTTGTTGTAAATATTTGCACAGAAACAAAATACTATATTAGTTTTCTACTCTTCTTCTTTTCTTGCAGTGTATTATTATTATCCATTATGTATGAACACAGTATTTAGCAGATTTATGATTTTTTTTTTTTTTTATAGTTTGTTCTCAATTATCTGTAAGATCACTTGTTCTTCTTCTTCCTCTTTTGCTAAAAATGATTTTAAATGTCTTTTTGTGGTAACTAGCAAAAAAAATGGTAAGTTAAGTTAAATAAAGTAGGGAGAAAACGTAATCAATTGTTAAATAAATTCTAACAACTCGCTTAAGCTATATATATATATATTTATATATATATCTGTATATATATATGTATATAAAAAAAATTGTATTGGATTTTACATATATGTTTTATCTGGTGTATAAATAATAAATAATAAAACATTTACAACTAGTTTGCAACGCTACGCACGACCTATCAACTATATCATCAAATTGTATATATATATATATAACTCCGTATATAAATATGTCCTTTTGCTAAAAATTATTTCTTGTTATTATTATTAATATTTTTATATTATTAATTAATATTATCATTAATAATCAATTAATTATATTTAATATTATTTGCATCGTACTCTTGTATCGCTTGTATTTTTAGGGTATTAGACTAATTGCATTAAAGTAGTAATAACTGCGGATTATCAACTTGCTAGCGGCGCGTGTGTTTGTGTTTGTGTCTGTATGTTAGTTAGATAAAGATAATCTGAAGCATATATGCTAGTAATCTATTATCTAATTGTACACACTATATCATCATCATCATCATCATCATCATTGTGTTTGGGTAATTCATTATGTACAACTATCTGGATGCTGGCTCTGTTTGCGCTTTGCTTTTGGCTCCTTGGGATGCTGCTCGATTGAGGGACGTCGCGGATTCCCAAGCGTAACTAAAGCGCTCGCCACGGCCAGCCCGGCCGACTGACCGGCAGGTGCTTGCGATAGACCACCTATGTGATGATAATGAAACAAAATATATATTAAAAAGGTGTTGATTAAGTGATGCATTGATTGATTGTCTCATTGCTGAGCAAGCCTAATAGTTAAGGAGTTGCATTTCTTATAGCTGTTGCCTTAATTCGCTTGGGATCGATTCCATTCGAACCCAGTAACAAAATTGTTATAAACAAAATTATTGTAATTATAAGGTATTTATAAGAAATACAAGTGATTAGCTATTAAGAAGCATCACAATAAATCAAAAGAGAACTTTATGATACTTTAAAACCTTTGAGCTTTGCTTACAACATTTTTAGAACATTTATCAAGACTTATTTTAGAATTGATTGCGATAGAAGCAATCATATAATAGAAAAATCAATATAGACATACACACGATATAGAAACTAAATATAGAGATCGTATATAGTATAGTATTGTAAAGTTATATAATCTAAACTATAATAATGATCTAAATGAAAGATAGCAACAGAACGTTGGCAACAATTGAATTAATATACAGACAACATATTGTATAAAACATTTCCTAAAAAATACCTAAAGCTTAAATAGAAATTAACAAATATTTAATTAAAATTAACTATAGCTTCCTCTTAATTGATCAATTTCTATATATGCTAAGTTACACACCCGTGGGCAGCCGGACTAGAAGCGAGAGCACTGCGGCTCGATTGCCATTGCAGGGCTCCAAGGCAATTGGACTGGGACATTCCTGCAAATGCGAAACGTTAAATATATATATATGCGCACATTGAATACTCTCTACTCTCTCTCTCTAATGCTCCCTCTCACTACTCACTTTCTTGCGTTTCTTGGACATGTTGGCGATACCCTCCAGCGTCAGGCTCAAGTCGATTGTTTCGCGTGGCTCAATGTCAACCAAAACCTAATTGAAAAATAAATTTCAATTTTAATAATGTTTAATTACAGGGTATATTATCTTGCTCACCTGTGAGAATGGTCGACTGGCCATTTGCTCCATTTCGACAAACAGACGCTGTCGCCGTCGAAACATATCATATTTCTGTTTGATCTTCCATAGCACGGCGGCCATGAGGAGGAGTAGCAGAAAACAGGATGAGAACGTTATGAAAAATTGTTGTAGGTTGAGCTTGGGATATTGTGAGAAGGCAATTTGTATCCAAATCGGTGGCTGAAAATCATGCACAAAGACATAGAACGTGGTTAACGAACTATTATCGTCGCTCGATTGGCCAAATTGATATTCGGTTTTGGGGAAACGATGCCGAAATGTCGAGCAGTTGATGCCAGTCAAAACGAGATGCTCCGACATGCCGGCCCGCTTCACCGATATATCCATTTTGGCTGGTACACTGCACGTGATGGTGAAATCGGCATCAATTTCGGGTTTAGCTGGCGAATTACGGAAATTGATTTGGGTAAAATGACGATCCTCCTTCTTGGACAAATTGAATGTGAACTGATAGTCGATGGTTAGCTCGTAGTAGCACGAGCCACGCAACGGATCGCCAATATAGTGATTCTGTGAATCACACTTCTCGCAATGATCCCCCACAATGCCCTTTGTATTGCAATAACATTTGCCCGTATCCGGATGACAGTAGTCGCCCTGATTATTGCACTCACAGCGCTGGCATTCGCCGCCATTGATCGCATTGCCCCAGTAGCCAGTGCGACATTTTTCGCAGTGTGCACCGATCGTTAGATTGTTGCACGGCTGCTCGCAGTGCTCCTGATCATTGCACGATGAGTGACCGTTGCAATTGCAGCGTGGACAGGACGTAAAGAACCAATGGTTCAATGCGCATTCCGTTTGATCGTACGGTGACAACGCGCCGCCAACAACACACTTGCCCAGTCCGGTGTTGGAGCCGTTGTCACACCATCCACACGCCGGATCATCCAAGCACTGCTGGCAGCTATTGTAATAGCCGCACTGGGCACTGGACAGCGCCGTGGTGCTGCCCACACTCAGCGCCGTTATTGGCGCCGTGCGGCATTTGGACGTAAACGTGGTCCATTCACGGCACTGGCCATACGGAAAACTGGCCGTATACGCATTGCGATCCACACAGCGCTGCTCGTTCTGGCACCAGATGCACTCGTCCTCGGTGCAGTTGTGGCAATTCGTCTGCGATGCGCACGTCGGACGGCACAGATTGTCCTCGTGGGTGCTGCGATTGTAGGGCGCACCCGAGGCGGAGATGTGACTGCGACAGCGATTCTGCTCGACATCCCATTTGCAGGCGGCATTCGACATGCAGGCGCGACAGCTATGCAGCTGCTCGCAAATGGACTGCACAAGTTTGTCCTCACTCGCCGGGCAGCTCTCCAGGCGTTTGGCATTCAGCGGCGGCGCCGCAGTCACCGCCGACAGATGGTGTCCATGCTGGCCGTGCTGCGTCGAGGTTGAAGAGTCGGCAAAGAAGATTGACGCCACCGATGTGGTCTCACGGCAGCGCTCCTTGCTGCATACACCATTCCCGCAATAAGTGCAGCCAAACGTGGTCGACACGCACGAGTGGCAGCTGCTCAGCTCCTGGCAGCGCAACACGTGATGCAGATGCTCCGAGGTCATTGTTATGCGACTCTTCGATGGACACGCCACATAATCATAAATGGCCGAACGCTGTACCCGCATAATGTTGATGCAGCGCATCAACTGAACATCCCAAATGCACTTGACGCCCGGCCGGGCGCTCGTGCATTTCTCCTCCTTGGTATAGAAACTGCACTGGCCGGCTTCGTAGCGCAGCATATCGTTCAGCATCTGGCCATTGAAGCCGCCATAGATATACAATGCATCCTCAAACACCACCGAGCTGTGGCCAAAGCGCGCCAGGTCCGCCTGCAGTTGTGCGGGCATCGTATGCATATGCCACGAATCGCAGTAGACGTCGTAGATGAGCAGATCCTGGCTGTAGCACTTGGCGCCGTAACTTTGCGAGGTATCATTGTGCGTGTTGCCGCCAAAGACCATCATCAGGCCCGGATTCACGAAATTCGCCGTATGCAGCAGCCGTGCACTGGGCGCCGATGACAGCAGCGTCCAGATACGTGTTGATGGCTCGTAAGCAAACAGTCGCGAGCTGAGCACTTGGCTGGCATCGCTCTCCGACACAATGCCGCCGTAGATGTATAGCTTTTCAGTTAGCAAATCGTAGGCGGCGCTATGGCCGTAGCCGCCTTTGACCACATAGCCATAGGTCTGCAAAATCTTCCATTCGCGTGTGCCAAAGTTAAACTCCTGCACCGTATTGAGGTAGCCGTATTGTGGCGAATGCCCAAATATCACCACCATATACTGATAGTTGTTCTTGTCCCCATAGCCGGGCACAAGCGTCGCCGTATGCCCAGCCACATGCAGCGGGCCGCACATCGAGTACGTGCCATTGCACGGCTCTGTCTTCACCGTAATATTCTCCCACATCTTGGCCGACACATCGAAGGACCAGAGCTCGTTCGTAATACCCTGCGATTTGACGACGCCGCCATACATGAATATCTTATCCCCATACATGACCGTGGAGGCGCCATAACGCTTCTCGGGCACCGCTGTGCCATTCTCCGCATGCATTGTCTCCCACACATTGCCATTGAAATCGTAGGTACTCATTAGTTCCCCACGCCCATACGATTCGCCGCCAATGATGTGCAGCGTGTCGCGCCAAACGGCGGCGCCATGCGATGCACTGCCTGCCGGAGCCACCGAATGTTTCGGATGAACTGTGCTCCAAACGCCATGTGCTCGCAGTTGACTACAATCGTCGCCGCCATAGCCATCATTGCATTCACAGCTGTGGATGACGAAATATTATAGTTAAGTTTTTATCTATAGATATGTATATTCTGAGAATTTATATAGCACTTACCGCTCCTGCTCTATCCTGCATATGCCGTGACCCCGTGCCTCTGAGCAGTTGTTTGGACAGGCGGCCACATTGCAGGCTTCTCCCCTGTACATGGGATCGCATAGACAATCACCATCCTTGCACGTCCCATGACCGGAACACTCCAAGTCTGTGGGAATACAAGTTTGTTAAATGAAAATTCAAAATGACAAGATATAAGAGAGTGCTTATAGAATGGTATATAATATCATATTCTATATATATAATATGGTGTAGTATAATGGTACATTTATATATAGTCTAGTATATTATATCGTATTGTATATTATTGTAGTATAATATAGATTAGTATACTCATATATCATATATCATATATATCAGGAGTGATAACATAATAGTAAGATATTATTAGAGGATTTGATATAGTAGTGTATACTATAGTGCAGTATACTACGATGTATAGTATAGTAAAATATATCACAATATAGAACAATCTGACATATTACAGTTAAACGTAGTGCAATATAGTATACCATAGCATAGTATAGTAGTATGATATAGTATACTATATATACTATAGCATAGTATAGCAGACTTTATCACAGTATATAGTATAGTGTGCTATATGATGATGATATGAACAGAGTATACTATCGTACAATATAGTTAAGTATTCTATAAAATAGTATACCATATATATTAATATAGTATAGAATAAACTAAGAGAGCTTGCATAGTATAGCATAGTATGGCGTAGTATAATCTATAAAAATGATGATATAAAATATATTATATATATAATATTATCATCACATATTTTTAAAATTTTGTTTATATCATTTTTTTCCCTAGCTCTGAAGTCCAATTGTTAATATAAAATATAATTTGTACAAAAATAATTTTGGATTAATGTCAATATAAATAATACCACAAAATTGTCACTGAAATTACAATTTATAATTTAAATAATTATATTGTTTAGCATTTTGTGTTATTATTATTACTGCTATATATATATATATTTAATAAACAATTGTATTATATTATCATATCTCGTATTATATTATCATAACTTTTTTCATTCGCATTTCCTAAATCATTTGCGACATTTTCTAGTTATTTCTATTTCTAGTTAATTTTGAATTTAACATTCTCTCTTTAAGCAGGTCGCACACATCTTATCTTTAGTGCTACGTAATAAACTCTATCAAACTCAATGTTCAATGCATTTAGTTTCAGTATCATAAAAGACGATTAGAGAAGCACACGGTAATTATTCGATGACTTATGAAATATAAATATGGCAATGATTTTTACGAAAAAAGACAAGAAAATTAAAAGACAAAGAAATGAAAATTGAATTTACAAATTTTTCTTATTTCGTTAAGACTACACATAAATTTTGAAATTATAAATACAAAATGTTTATAATGCTTTGTTGTTTTTCAAGTTTGAAAATATATTTACAAATCTTAAATTAAATTAATTTTACAATATAACTTAAATTTTAAAGACCTTATATAAAAAAAAAAATGAGAATTTCTAAACATTCCGCTATTTTCTATACCATTAAGCAATACCTTCCGATTCTCAAACCATTTCAGTCGAACTTACCATCACTATCCGTTGGACAGCCATTCACTTTGTATGTCAGATAAAAGCCGGACATATTATATGCATCATCGCTGAAGAAATGAAGTAGAGCTGTGCCCGATCGTGCAATGACTTGCGGCACACGGCGTATGGAAAAGTTGCCCCGATACATGAGGCCGCTGGATATAGATAGAGAGAGAGAGAGTGAAATAGATTAGTCAGGCGATCCAGATTTCTTAAACGATTTTGTTGTTGACTCACCTGAAGACCGCAAGTAGGGGCGAATCAACACTATCGCCATCGTATATATACAAATGATCCCAGCCGCATTCCGTGGCAAATTCGCGCAGATGTATACGTATATTGGAGGGACGCGACGGATTCGAGCTGTGGCGTCGACCCCAACGCGGATGATGTGCATCAATTAGCCAGCTGCACTTGACGCTCACCGAATAGTTGCCCCAGCCATCGTGTATGGTCCCCATGGGATGGTACATGCTATAAAATAATTGTGAATACAAACATTGAGTGAGAGCTTTTGAGGTAAGTAAGAGAAAATTTGTCGTCTGTGACTCGGAGCAATAGATACTCTCTAAATATAAATGACATAAAACATAAAAAAGTAAAATCTGGCTCGATCTCTGGAAGAAATACAAGAGTTTAGATTTAAAATTTTAAATATCTCAAATTATGATTGTGTAGAATTCTTGAAAACTAGATTAAAGGTCAAATGCATTAAAGTGAAATAAATATTTGCATATATCACGATAAACATCATTCCATGTTTTAAGTCTGTACTTCTAAAGTTCTCGATTAATGGAGAGAGAAGAATATACGCTATAAACAGCCATAGGCTCCACTTATATATAAAGTGTTATATTCTTTAGCTCTGTAAGAGCTACATGAGCTTACGTCTGAAATTTGATATATCATATTTTTATGGTTCTCGAATTAATTGAAAAATAAATACTCTGTAATCAGACATAAATTTAAGGTATTCAAATAAGTAATATTATCAATTTCTGTACACCTTTTGTAATTCCCTAATTTCAAGTCTTACAGTTCTCAAGTTATGCTGAAATGAGTCGCCAGAATAGTAGATATTCTTTAGATATTTCGTCTTATACTAATATTCTTTATCTCTGTAAGACTTATGAAAAATCCCATAACAAGTATGAAGTTTTTTTTTCATTAATATTTATCGAGTTATTAACAACAGATAAACTGTAATCAGACAAAAGTTCAAGGCTTCCAAACACTGAAATATTATCAATCAATCAATCTTTGTTTACCTCATATATATATTTATAAGACTGTAAGTCATAAAGTTCTCGTTCTGAAGTAGTGCTTGAATAGATTATTTTATTATTAGATATCGTTTAAAAATAAATATATATCATTTGGTTTTTATCTAAGCGACTTTTGATTGCTTCGACTCGACTTCAATTTACTTAGTCCATAGACTATCCATGGAATCAATAGGCTCGTTATGTACATACTTTCGATGAGGCATCAAAATGCGCTGAAATAAATCGAATTTGGGTTGGCACTCGGCATTCGGCTGTCGGTTCGAGGCTCACAATTGCATATGTAAATTGTGGCAAGATGACGTGAGCTCGATCTGTGATTGTCTGTCTCCCTGTCTCACTCACTCTCTCTCTCTCTCTCTCTCTCTCTCTCTCCATATCTCCTTGTACCCAGTCGTCTCTTGACTCTTTCAAGATAATTGAATTTGCGAGGCAATGCAAATGCAAGTTTCATTCAATTGATGCACACAATGAGAGACTGACTGTGTGGCAAGTGGCATGTGGCATGAGAGACGTGGCAGAAGCACCGCAACTGCCGCAACGCTCTTTGTTATTGTTATTATAGTAAAATCGTCCAGCTGTCCAACTGTCCAGCTGTCTGTCTATGCGTCCATCATATCCGTTTAAAAATAACTGCTTTCTTTTCATTTGCCAGCACAGAGACTGGGCGAGAGAGAGAGAGAGAGAGAGACAAGATGTGCTTATTACATTGCCGTTGTTTATTTTCTCAACTTGAAAACAATTAACCGAAACAAGTACTATAGAGCAGCCATAATATAATATATGTATATTATATATATATATATATATATATATATGCATATATATGGCTGACGTCTTGATAGAAAACCTCCTGCCACTAACATAGGTCGCATGACTACTTTACAAGTGTTTTCCAAACTTAAAGTAAACATTCAAACTCAATAGATTGCAATAATCAACACACATTTCAGACATATCAGAAAATCAGTCAAATATATATATATATGTATATATACAGATCTATATATACATATATTATAATGGCCAAGTCAGGCTTATGTAGCGCTTAGAATGTTTCATTCGTATTTTTAATGCGCATTTCCATGGACACTCACGTCATGGTTGAACGTTTTCAATATGAACTTCAAGAATATAAACAAAAAGCAAACGCTGCCATCGGGCATAACTGACTGCAGCATACTTGTTATATATATTTATAATATAAATAGTTCTAAATGTAGATTAGGGTGAATAGCTCCATAGTGATGTAATTACAAATATTACCAATAAATAGTATATATATATATAAAGCTATATATATGTAGCTATATCCATTTATGTGCCCTACGATTATCGGAGCTATATTCCTGAGCTATATACTTATATACCAAGTTGTATTTGACTTACAATATGATATTTTTGTTTAGCTGTTTATACTAATAAATTCAAGATATATCTGCAAAAATTGTGATATTACTTTCTTTCATAATCAGAAATTAAATTAAATTAGCTTTGTGCAAAACCAATATACTCCATTCACTTAATGAAAGTGTATATTAAAACACTAGTACCGTTACTGTCAATTGTGAAAGTGTGGCTACAAATTAAAAATTGACATATTTTTTATTTTACAATATTTTATTATTGTCTATAAGGAGAAGCACTAAAATTTATGAAAAAACGAGCTAGACTATAAATTAAATATTCGTCAATTATTCAATATTAAAGTTTTGACATGAAATATTTTCATGCACATAATTTTATGATATTTCATTTCATTTAAAAAATATCAATAAATATTATATAAGATATTCAATAAATACTGAAACTCAAACTTATTTTATGCATTCCAAAACTATATTTTTTAAAATATAATTTCTAATGTATTAAACATTTATGGAAAAAATTGTTTTTTTTTTTTGTTTTCTCTTTAAATATAGAATCTATATATATCAAAATTAAAATATATTTTTAAAGACTTGAATTGAATTTTTAAAATTCCGAATATATATTATTAATATATATTTAATGTATATAAATTTTTTAATAATATATATTTTTGTTATGCTCACCAAATAATTATTTCTAAATGTGCATTATTAAAATCGATAAATATTGATTATGCAAAGCAAAGTTAAAAGGGCTAAAAGAATTTTTAAATAAAATTGTATTTAAATATAATACAATTTTACATGTACTATAATACACATTAAAATAATTAAATCTTAGTTTTCTTTAGTCTTGCTTAGTAGCGTTTTTTTCTAGTATTCTGTAAATTTTATTATAAAGTTATTTGTCGGACAACTATATGGCTATGATATATGGCTGACATTATTATATGATATGGTGTTCTAATCCGCTCGTTTTCACATTTTATCTAGCTCACTAACTATCATAAAAGCCAACAGCTGTATCAGGTTTCAGCAGCTAAATTAACGAACGAAAAAAAGCAGAGCAAAGTGCATAATGAGTAAAATAAATAGACGTTTTAACTAACTTTCGCACTGTATGCGCTTATAATTCACAACTAATTAAAGCGCAAATTTTTAGCAATTGAAATAATTAAGAAAGCTCTGATCGTGAGTTGTCGACTAAGGTATACTTTGTGGTAGTAAAAAACTGAATGAAATAATAAAGAAAATTAGGAAATAGAATGACTGGATATGCCCAACTCGAAGCATATCAGATTTGAGAATAACACCAATGTCAATATATATATATAGCCTATAAATTAGTGACGATCAAGTTTTACAACTAGATTAGAAATCTGAAATACGATAAGAAAGTTAAGAAATGATTGTTCAATATGTTGATTAAAAGTGAGTGTCGCAGCTTTGTATATTTGCGATTATAGAGAGAAGAATTTAAATGTTTTCTTAAGTTATTCATATATAGTTTCATTGTAGAATTTAAAAGCAACTTGCTTAATATGGACATTGGAACACAATTTCCAAGATTGATCGAGCTGCAACACATATGGCAAACTGCTTGAAGAAGCTGTCTCAATGTAGTCGAAGAATTCTGTCAGAATACTAAACAAATACGAGCTTATATAGCAAAGACAGAAAAGGAGGGAGAGAGAAAGAGAGACAGAGAGTGGCAGAGGCAGAGAGACAGGTGCGTTGACGCGCTGATGGGGCAAAACGCAAACGTGATAACGCCTTTTGCTGTTGATAAGCTTGGCCAAATTGAGGCTAGGCCATATCAGCTGTAAATCATGAAACTAAATATAAAGAAGCTTCACATATATGTATATATTTATATATATATATATATTTATATCTTTGAATGCGCCGATGTCTTTCGCATTCATATCGTAACAATGGCAATCGGTCAATGAAGATAGCAAAAAAAAGAAGACAATAAAACAGAGCAAATGGCGACAGTTAAATAGAAGCCAAAGAGCACTACGGATAGCAGCTAACCGACTACGTAATGCTCTACTTTAACAACACATCACATGCACATTTACATCTATACATATTTAATCTGTAATCGCATTCTTTTACATAAGCATACGCAAAAGTCTATAGATTCATTTTGTAAACACACAATTGATGACACAATTGAATACCCTACATATATATTATGGAAGCTAACTGTTTGGTTAAGTACACGGCTGTCAAGATACAGCTACGCTCTTATCGAGCGCACTCTGTGCAAATACCCGTTATTATGAAACATAAACAAACTGTCTTATGAGCTTTATGAACTTTTTTTCTTCTCTGATTAGAATAAAAGTTGATTTGTGCTTGAGTGAGTTCACAGTCGCAGCTGAAGAAGAAGAAAAAGAAGAAGAGAAAGAAGTAGCAGCAGAAGAAGAAGAAGACAGGCTCAAAGCCAAGAGTCAGGTAATTAAGGCATGCACTCTGATTGGAAATGGTATAAGAACACGTGAGACGTGCGCGAGACGGAGAGAGAGAGAGAGAGAGAGCGGGACAACGATACAGTGGGAAAGAACGAGCGCGTCAGAAATGGGCGTAAGCGCGTAGAAAGCACACAGTTTAATGTAAAGAAAGAAATAAGAAAGGCGAAGCAAACAACAACAAATGAGTAAAGAGAGCAGGTATGACACTGGGAAATACCCTGTATATTAACTATGATTGCAGATTGAATTGAACAAATGTTGTTTTTTTTAAATAAAAGTGATATTGATTAGCAAATGAGTTTTGTTTTACTAAATTTATTTAAATTTTGTTTTTAAGATCTATATCGAGTTTAAATGCCAATCAGGTATTATAATATTCATATTTCATGATTTCATCAAATCAAGCATAGCTAATGTTAGTTGACTTGTATTTTTTTTAAATATATATTTAACAAATTTAACCATATTAAAAAACTACTCGTTACACACAAAACCACCCCTTTTTATGCTAGCATACAGGGTATGTGGGAGAAAAGAAAAAGAGAACTGGAGACAGCAAAGTGGAACCCGTCTAACGAGAATGGGCAACAGCTCAAAAAACTAAACCGTTGGTTGACACAAATCAGCTGCAAACAAAAAAATAAATATAGAGTGCAAAAGCTGATTGAATAATACATTTTTAACGTTCATTTCTGTCTACAGTTGTTGTTGTTGTCGCAGTGAATCATGCGGCGGCTACAACGATAACTGCACTAAACTAAAAGAGTGAAAGAGATAGAGGGAAGAGACACTCAGAGGGGGGCAGAGGTAGAAGAGAGAAAATACTTGATTACTAACCGTACTTTGCCGCCACAGAATTGGCAGGCAGGTCCCTGCCAGCCATCGGCACAGATGCACTGTCCATCGAGGCACTGGCCATCGTTCTGGCAAGGATTCGTGGTGCAATTGTAGGCGCTGGCGCTATGTAATCCACTGAAGCAGCCATGGAACAGTAGCAGCGAGAGCAATAGCAAACATTTTCGCCTATATTTCGCGTTAAATGTGGGCGTGTGTGTGCTGTCGCAGAGTGTGCTCTGATGATGGTGGTGATGTTGTTGTGGATGTTGTTGTTGTTGTGGTTCTTCTTCTTCTTCTTCTTCCTGTTCGTGTTCTTGTTGTTGCGCGTTTATATCGTAGACTCGGGTGTTGTTGTTGCTGTTGTTGTTTATGGAGCAAAATGTTGTGGAAGACGAACGTTGTTTGTTTTGTTGCTTTGTTAGTATGTTGGCGGATGAGAGCTTATGCTTATTTTCCGCATGCTCCACCAAGCACATTTTTCACTTTTGCTGTTTGGCTTTTTTTTTGCTTTTGCAATTTGTATTGAATTTTCACACACACGAATGCGACTTTTTTGATTTTCGCAGCGCTCGCATTGTGAACTGCACAACTTTTTGCACAATTGCAAATGTAATGCCAAAACGAATCACCAAATGCGCAGCACTTATCAAACACCAAAAAGGAACACACAAAATTGCACAACCTGATGGGCAAATACGTAAAGGAAAACAGTTGTATTAACTACTCTGAGCAAAAACAATATGTACTAGTCGATAATGCTGTAAGAGTTATCGACGATTCACTGTGGCGGCCAGTCGATCTGCTGCTACTCTCACATGTGCGCCACTTACAACACTTGAAATTCCGATATGCACATCTATCGGTGTTTGGATTGAGAATGTAACTAAAATTAGAGCTGTTGGTAAATTTAAGAAATTTCTATATAAAAATAACAATTTCTAAATATATCACTATTAACAGTATAAATTGCAAACATTTTAAGAAAGCTTTGTACATTACAAGCAAATACAATCCACAGCTATCGATGAAAGTGTAGAGTATATGCGCAGCCCTTGCTTTCACTTTGCATGTAATCATACAATGTAAATTGAAACTTATGTTAAGTATTCTATTTTAATATTTTATATTAAATTGCTACTAATAATTACAGACTTCATAAAAAAAAAAAATTTGTTGCACTTTCGAGTAAAATTTTAAATATTTTGAATTGAATGCCAAGTAAATGACTCACTGCACCTGCACGTAAACCAATCGATGTAAGAACCGGTTCATACACTGTTCGTTAGGTTAGTGCAGCCCTCGCGTGCGTTAGAAACGCAGGCGAACAGCTTAATCCGATGGACCTGCATTACTTTAGTGTGTAAATTAGTGTAATTTTCTGACTGAAAGTAGCATTTATTTTAAAAGAATACGGTGAAATGCGACGCTGTGAGAAACAGAAAAATAAAATTGCTAGTGACTGTCTATTCTAACTGACTGTTTAGAGTGAGTTAAAAAATCAATACGCTCGAAATGAACAAACGCCGCAATGAGCGTACACAAAAGCGCGTAAATTCCGTTAGTTTGACAGTTACAGTTGCGGTTTCAGTGATAAGAATTTGAGGATGCATGACGCATGCGCGCTCTTCTTCGCTCAGCTCAGCGTCGAGCTGGCTTTCCCACTATATTCCTGCGGAGCTCGTGCGTTCGGGCAGTCGATGCTCTGAACTCGAGGTGCACGGTGCCCGCAGTTAATTGCTAACGGTTATTCGCGTCTGTGCCGCTGCATGTGCGTGCCAGTGAGTGAGTGTGTGCGTGAGTATGTGAGTGAGTGTGTGTGTGTGCGAGTGAGTGACTGAGTTAGTGTGTGTGTGTGTGCGTGAGTGCCAGTGTGTAAAAAAGGAGAAAAAAAACCATAGCCATTTATAGAACATTAGCTTTAACGATTGCCAAAAACACAAAAAAAAAAAACAAAACCAACCAAAAAAACTGAAGTGCTGCAAAACGATAATTAGATTTGCAATAAAGAAAGGAAGAAGTGCCACAGCAGCCGCGCTCACAGTCGCCGTTGCCGTCAACGTCGCCGTCGCCGTCGCAGGTGAGTTGTGGAATTTTTGTTACAATGCAGCTTTGTGGATTTTGGGTGGTGGATTTGCCCGCTGGGCACAGACAGACGGACAGACAGATAGACATACACAGAGTCGAATGTCTATACATGCGAGGCGGGTGTGTTGCTGCTGTTGCTATTGCGGTTATTGTTGTTGTTGTCGCTGTTGTTGATTACGTTGACTACTTAACGTATTTTCTTCACTCTACTCGATTTTAGCTTTCTTTTTCCCATAGAAATTGTGTAGGCACGTTTAGTCGATTAATCCGCGCAATCGATTGGCATTGGAATTCTTTTACATTTCATATGCGTTATTGAACATCAGAGCCGCAAGCAGGCATCCCAAACACACGCCAACAACAAAAACAACAACAGCAGCAGTAAAAATGGCTGCAATTTTAATGTGTGCCGTTAGCTCGCATATTTGGTCGCAAAAAAAAAAACACACACACACACAGCCAAGGCATCAGTGGGAGCTGCCAACTGCTAATTTGCATATGTGTAGGTGCACACACACACACATATGCACACGCACGTTGCGTCCGGCTATTTCTCATTTTGCATAATTTCAATGACGGCGCTGCTGGCGCTGCAGTCGCCGATAGCGCCAGCTTCAACGTCAACGTCAACGTCAACGCCAACGCATGGCCGCCATTGCTTGCTCTTGATCCGCTTTTTTTTTTCCGCGTTCTCTTTGAGAAATTATTTTTAAATTTGTTGCGTTGTTCTTGCCGTTGTTGTTGGCGGCCCTCAAGGCCGTTACATTTGTTTTATTTATTTTCTATGTTGCTTGCGCCGCCGCTGCTGCTGCCGCCTCTGCTGCTGCTGCTGCTGTTGTTGTTGTTGTTGTTGTCTTTGTTTATTTCGTTTTTGTTTTTTGCATTATATAATTTGAGTTGCGTTGCGAGGCGACGCGTCGCTGTTTGGCGGTTTCTGCGGCAAGTTCAAGTGCAATTTGTATATGTGTTTAAGTGTGTGTGGGTGTGTGTGTGTGTGTGGGCAAGGCGGCGTTTTTGACGCCCTCTTGCGGTTGGCAGCAAATGTTTTGCCAATAGTTTTGCCAATGGCAATAAGCGTTTGTTGTCGTTGTTGTTGGACATTCTGCTTTATTTTTGCATAACTTGGCCAACAACAACAACAACAGCGAACAATGAAGGGAAAAATTGTTTATATTAATGTCAAGTGAGAGTTGCTCGAATATATACTGCCCTGTAAACACGTTAACTGTTTTTTAAAGACTTTTATTGCACCCATATCTTTAATTGTTTTTAGATATGAACTTGGGCATTGTTGATCCCTTATACCAAGCTTTATATTTTTGTGTTAATGCTTTTTAGATAATTCTTTTTATTTTCAAAAGTTCAAAAAGTAAAAAAATCACTATACTATAGAAAACAAACTGTTTTATATTCTATAGGGTTTTTTAATTTTTTGTTAAATATTTTTTTTTGAGAATCAATTTTTTCTCTAAATAAATTTTTAAATTTTTTTTTAACTTTAAATAGAGTATTGTATTGTCGGTTTTAAAACTTTTTTTTATTAAATCTAAATCTGATATTTTTTTTATTTATACATCTTCATTGCATTTAAAATTTTTTATAGCACTTGCTCTAACATTTTATAGAGTATGTTATAGTCAGTCATACTCCACGCTTACATTTCGATGTAAACAATTTTTAATTTTTTTCCCGCATTTTGGCTTATAAACTGACTGCTATAAACTTCAGATAGTTGTCGTCTCTCATGCAGCTACATATTTATTATATGTACATACGTCATAGAGTACAGGGTATTACTGAGAGTATGCACGCAACAACAACAATAAACTCCAATTACGTTCATTCATGTGTGTGTGTGTGTGTGTGAGTGTGTGTGCGTGTGTTGTTAGCGCCGCTGAGGCGCACAATTTTCCAACTTGCGGCATTGGAACATGAAACGGGGGTTGAGTTTTGGTTTTGGTTAAAGTAGAAACAAATTATACGATGCCGCCCGTCCCCGCCCTCTCCCGTCGGCTGTTTCACCAAAAAAAAAACCCCGCATAAAGTCAATAAACAAGAGCCAGCAACAACAACAACAACAACACACTGTCAGCTTTTATATTTCCCAGTAGAACGTATTTAACCTACCCGACAAACAGACAGAGCGCTGAAAGCCTCCATCTCCGCATCGCATAGCCCAGCAGGAACAAAGGACGTTCTTCTCCTGCTGCCCCACTCACATGCTACGCTCTTCTGCTTTATTTGCCAGAGTTGTTTTGCTTTGCTGTCTTCTTTATTTCGTCATTTATGCAAAACTTTATTGCTTTCTCTTGTCTTGAGGGCAGTTGCTATTGTTGCTGTTGTTGTAATTTTATATATTTTTTGTTTTTTTTTTTTGTTTTTATTTTCCTTTTTTGGCAGCTGAGTTGTTTGGCTATTGGCCAGTTGCAGTTTCAAGTGCGACAATTTAAATGCATTTCTTTGCAGCTTTCTTTTATGCAGGGAAAGTTTTCTTGCAATCACTGCTTAGTCTTTGTCCCCTCTCCCCGTCCTTTGTAGCGCCCTCTATGGTTCGTTTGCTGCACTCCAAAATTGTTGTTTGTTTGTCAATTCGCATAACTTTAACTCAGTGAGTTTTCATTTGGAAATGTTGCTCACTGGCGTGTGGCTAATGAAAGGTCGAAAAGGAACAACTTCAGACTAAGAACATGAAACAAGAACTAACTGTAAACGTACTTCAAGCGTATTGCAAATTAGCACTTGCGGCCAATTTCAGACCGACTAGGCTGCGCTTTGAACTCCTTTGAGTCGACGAGCAGCAGCAGCAACAACAATCAGTGTAAAAGTTAAGATAATTATGCACAAAGGCGCAACTTGAGGCCAAAACGCGAGGCGAGAATGAAAGAGACGAAAGAGAGAGAGAGAGAGCGTGCGAGGGGTTGAGATGAACTGAGGGTGGGCACTGTGCGAGTGCGAGCGAGATAGCGCTAGCAAGTTAGATTCTTGCCGAGGTGCCTGGCATCTAAGAATTCTGTGGTCACATGCAATCAACAACAACAACAACAACAACAACGCACACGAAATGCTCTGCAAAAATATTTGTTGTTGTTGTTGTTGTTGTTGCTTGTGCCTTTGCTTCATGTTTTGTTATGCATGGCTGCATTTTCATTACGCAGCGTTGAACTAGTTTAAAGCAGCTCAAGGACACGGCTCGACATGCCTCGCTTGACATGTTGTCATCAAATACAACAACAACAACAACAACAACAACTACCATACAACATTAATCAAAAATCTAGGCACGTTATAAAAAGTCATAAAACTTATAAGATTTGCTGACAAGATAATTCAGCTTCATGAATGCATAGAAAATGTTAAGAAGAAGTCAAAAAGTCCTATTTAAATGCATATTATTGTACATATATTTATCAAATATATTTATTATATATAACTTTGATATATATATAATATAACAATTTTTTTTTGTTAGCCACAATCAGTAAAATTTCTTTTATATAAAACTGTGATTTATGAATTGTACAAATTGCAGTTGCTTGTATCTAACTATTATTATCATGGGCATTAAGATTATTTGCTATCATTATCTTTATTATCGTTATCATTAGCACTAGCATTATTATTATCAACATTTTTATGCCACGAATCCATTAAATTTCCATTTGTTTTTTTTTTTGGGTTATATTAGTTTTGGAAGGGGTAGAAAAAGGTTTGGCAGATCACTTAAAGGACATGCTCTTAAGCAGAAGGACAAGCTGAGTCGCGATATGTGCGTATGTATATCTATCTGTTGAACAGCAGCTAGAAAAGTTGAAGAAATTAAAAAAAAATTGTATATATATTTTATTTATTGATTTCACGATTTCAAGCGAAAAGATTAGCCACACAATCTTATCTTACAAATTTATTAAGAAAAGTTCAGTATTAAAATAAAATAATAATAATAACAAAAAATATATATAAATATTAACATATACAAAAAAAAAATAAATAAATAAATAAATAAAAAAAAAAAAATTAAATAAAAAAAAAATAAAAAAAAATAAAAAAAAATAAAATAAATTATTTATAATTTTGCTTAATTTTAACATTTTCATTTAAGTATATCCTGTGAGTTCATAATTTTCATTTTCTCCGATAAATTTAGTTATCGATCAATACATTTGGTTTTTTTTAACACAATAGCATAAATTTAAATATTACTGTATAATAAATATTACCCTATATTAAATACAAATATTAAATTTATGTGATATTTGTTTTTGTATAATAAATATTACTCTATATTAAATAAAAATATTAAAATTTTGTAATATTTGTTATTTTATTTTTCCCTTTTTTTTATATTTAATATACTATTTTTAATATATTTGCCTCTGCTGCCTTCCAATAAAAGTCAAATTTCATAAAGAAACTTAAACTCGAAGAAAACTTATGCAACAATTAATTTCCCAATAGTAAAGCCCATAAGCGCAGCCGTTGCTTAAGCTTCACAGTGAGCGACGTGCGTGCTTAAGTGAGCGTATGTGTGTGAGTGTGTGTGTGTGTGCATGCAATATGTGTCATGTATGTATATAGAGATGAAGGTGTAGAATGATTGGAATTTGAGCTGTGTGTTGACGGTAGCCAGGTATCTTCAAGTCGGGCATTTCCGACTAAAGCACTCTCGTTTTGTTTACTTGAAAAGTTTCAGTTTCCATTACTTTGGTAAGGTGAATTGGAATGTCGTTTCTAAGCAGCTGTTCTAGGAAGTTTATCAAATTGCTAGCAAAAATAAAAATAAACTGCTTTAGCGTAATTTAGTTGAGTCGGCTATCAGAATCGAAAGAAACGTAAATGAATGCAAGCAAATGTGGAATATGTTTACAAAAGAAATAATAATTTATTGTGATAAACACTGAGAGAAAATGGTATACAAATTAAAATTCAATATTAGTATGATATATATGGGAATTATATATATATTATGAATATGAATATTTATTTATTTTTTACTATAAATATATTCCACAAATAAATGTTCATTTTTTTTTTGTAATATACTATATTTGACAAATTTATATATTATTATATATTTACTAATTTTCAACTCTTTTGTAATGCTCAGATTAAGTCTTACATTGCATATGCCCAATTGCTTAACATTTATAGTGTATAAGCTTGATTTTGAATGCCACCAAAGGCACTTCATTGACGCCTCTGGGCTCTCAAAGGCATTTAGCTTAACTTGGCTTGTTGTGCCGAGCCAAAAAAAAAAAAAAGAAAATAATAATAATAATAAAAAGAAGAAGAACAAACAAAAACAAAAAGCAAAAAGAAACTAAAACATAAAAACACAAAATAAATAAGCGCCTTAAATGCGCGCGTACAATGGGGCGTATGCTTAATCCCATTTAGGCAGTTTAATTGCAACTGCGAGAAAGTTGTGCAAAGTGAGAGTGAGAGTGGGAAGGAGAGAGAGAGAGGCTGGCAGAGAGAGGGTAAGGCTAAGAAAGAGAGAGAGAGACAGAGAGAGACACAGAGGAGGAGCGCATTGGAGAAAGCAAAACTTATGTGCACGCTTTTAATCTAGGGGATTATATATATGTGTGCGTCTATATATATATACATATGTATATATATATATATATATATATATATATATATACATATATATATGTATGTATATACGTATGTGTGTGTGTGTGTGTGTACTTGTACTTGCATGTACATGTGTTTCCACGTAATTAACTTTTAATGGCAAGGCCGCGACTAACAGAAAAAAGTGTTGCCTACTTCTGAGCGTTGCAGCAAACAGACACACACACACGCACACATATTTCGTCGCCTACGAGCAAGGTTTATAGATAACAGTAAACACTATTAGGCAGCGACATAGCAATTAGGGAAAATATATAATTGATATATGCGGAAATTGTAATTATACAAGCAGTAAAGTGAACAAAACAATTCATATTTCAGCATAAAAACATAGTCAAATGTTTGCTTGTTGCGAAACTATGTAAAATAGTAGAGTTTTTATTATTATTTAAGTTTATTTAATTTTTTTTTATAATTAAAAATTGTTTTTATAATTTAAAAAAATTCTTTTTTATAGTTTTGAAAATATTCTGATTTTTATTTCATTAATATATTTGATTTATTTTGCTGACATTTTACCTATCACACAACAAATAATAACAAAAAACTTTAGTAATGTCATTTTTAATTTTTAAATTATTCTAAATTTTTTTTTTTAGCATTAAAATTTTAAAAATATATTTATATGAAATTTTTTTAAAAATTAAATTTAGATTCTTATTTCTTATATATTATTATCATTATTATATATTATTACTATTATTTTGTGTTAATTCAAATTTCAATAATTCCAAAAAAAAAATTTTTTTTTTAGTAATATATTTATTTTAACTGTTTTATATTTATTTTTTTGTATTATTTTTAATCCATAAACCAATTTAGTTTTTAATTTATTTTCTTTTCTTTTATTATGATTTGATAAATATTTACTTAATTTTTTTTTTTATTTTTTACTATCTTTTTCCTTTAAAAAAAAAAACTTTAATTTTGATTTGATATTTGTTACACATTTACTGATCATCTGTTGCAAAAAGTAATTGAAAACTTTGAATTTGAGCTGCAGTGCTTCCATTTTCTTTCACTGAAGTTTTCACTGTACTTAAGTGGCGGCTATTTTTGGCTAGTTTCTTGGCCAGCCAAAAGCGTCAAGGACAAGGCTGACTGACTGGCAAACTTTGTTGTTGTTAGTAGTTGCACATTTCATGTATTGCTGCACACCTGCAGCAAAATTGCACATGGGGCATGTGGGGCATGTGGGGCATGTGGCAAGTGTCTCACACTTCTCTAGACTCTGCTTGACACTTGGACAGTTTTTCGACGTCGCGCTCATGAATTTTGCTAAAGCTTTTATGCATTAGAAGAGCCTAGAACCGCAGCCCAAATGGAATAGACAGTTGCTGAGGGGTGAAGAAAGAGTGAGGCGAGCACAGGCAAGAGAGGGAGAAGTAGATAGAGAGAGAGAGAGAGAGAGAGAGAGAGAAAGGGAGAGAACTGTAAGACTGAAACAGTTTGTAAGGAAACTTTAAAGCAGCTCGCCAAGATTTGACTTGATATGTGAATGTGTGTGTGTGTGTGTATGTGTGTGTTTGCCTGTTCATAAAAGTGGCTAAAAAACACGTACCAAATATAGCTCGTGGCATATGCGCATTCAAACATTTATACATAAGACATTCGCTTTGACTTTGATTGTTTGACAACGAGTGGCGGGAGTACGTCAAACCAAAGGGGAGATCACAGCTTTAAAGAGTCTGCCTCGCTTGTAATGGAAATTTAATTGTAATTTAATACAATGTCGGCTCGATGAAAACTAGCTGGGCTTTTATCTGGCTGGCTGGCTGGCTGGCTGGCTGGCAAAAGAGCAAATGGCAAAGGCAAACGGCAACAGCAAAGGCAACAAAAAGTTGTCCCTCAGCTGTTGTCGACATTTGGCAATGTCATTCGATTGTCAATACGGCCAGGCAATGCGGCCCTCCCCCGGGCTCTATACGCAATCAAAAATTGTATATCTGTATATATATCATATGACAAATTCAATCAGACAAAGCGCACGACCTAATTGAAGTGTATGCATTGCCAGCGGCCCAAGACAAATGTTGATGTTGACTTAATGCCTAGACATATATACACGAGTAGAGGCACACGCACATGCACACGCACATGCACACGCTCACACGCACACACACACACGCACACACCCACACACACATACATATAGCTCGTGTAAGCGTCAGACAGGCGAAGCTCAGCAGCTTATCAATTATTTAGACATATTTTGAAACATTGTCGTAGTACTAAGTGATAGACAAGTGAAGGTATGCAGAGAGAGAGTGAACAGAGAGAGAGAGAGAACAGAGAAAGAGAGAGGGGACATAGATAGTAAGGGGAGAGAGAGGGATAGAGAGAGAGAGAGAGAGAGAGATAATCAGTAAAACAGAGAGAGGAAGAGAAAGAGATAGAGAGTGAGAGAGAGAGAGAAGGGGGAGGATAGAGAGAGGGATAGAGAATGAAAGAGAGGGAGAGAGAGAAAGAGAAAGAGAAAGAGAAAGAGAAAGAGAAAGAAAAAGAGAAAGAGATAGAGAGAGATAGAAAAAGAAAGAGAGAGAGAGAGAGGCATAGAGAGTGAAAGAGAGAGAGATAGAGGGAGATAGAGAGGGAGGATCAAGGGTATACCCTTGAGGAGGATAGATATCTGCATTTGATAACTTTTTAGATTATTAATATATATATATATATATATAAATATGTAACTCGTTGATTGCACTAGTAGAGGTATCTATATTAATTCGTTATGTATTATGGAGACTAAGTACAGTATCCATACAAGAATCCAATCAATTGTCCGATTTCTCACTAAGAATATTCACTTAGAATATTGTATACTATCTGCTGCGATGTCTGACATACATTATTAATGAAATAGAACATTTCCAACATTATAATCGGTATAGCTAGAATAGGTTTAAAAACTCTAGTCCAATTGGTAGCTCCCTTGAACCTTATCGAAAGACTGAGAATTCAATAATTGTTCGCTTCATTGCTGCTCACATAAAAAACAAAACATGAACACATATAATATTTTAAATATGTATTAAAAAAATCGAAATTGTATATATTTCACAAGTATACATAAATACACATTTGGAGACTAATAGAACTAAAGTTAAAGAATATATAATTTTATGATTGATTTTTTGATAAGATTTTTCATAATTTGTTTTATTATTTTTTTTTCGATAATGAATAGACGTACAGCCGAAAATGACTATATCGACTCAGCTCGTCAACCTGATAAAGAATATATACTTTATGGGATCTGCCACGCCTACTTCTGTTCGCTATGTACATACATATAAAAAAGTAATTATGCTTTATTTCTCATTTTTAATGGGTTCAAAAAACGATTCCTTTCTATTAATTTAGTTCTATTCCCATGGTTCCCCCCATACTTGTAGAGCATAGGATTATAACTATTTGACGTTAAACAATATCGGAAATTCCTTGCTTTAATACTGGCTTTAATAAATATATGAGATGCTCCACTCTTCACATGAAGTACTTCCTGGGCAAAAATCGTAATTAGTTTTGTTAGAACATAAAAGAGGGCAACCTTTATGCATTTCAATGTGTATCTATGAGTGTTTGCTTAGAGTGTAGTTGAAGCGAAAGCTAGATAGGGCATGCACATATGCATATATATATATATATATATATATATATATATATATATATATATATAGATATCCTGTTAGTGCCTGCGGAAGGGAACTTTCTACACTTGCCGCTAATATCCAATTAGCGTGCGACGTTCGGTGTGCCGGAAAGTGTGCTTCAATTTGTCAACCCCTATGCTAGATAGCTAGCATATGCCACAACAAACACACACACACACGCACACATTTACTGGCTGGCCTGGCAGCTGGCTGATAAGGCAGCTTCCATGGCATTAGCTTTTATTGTTAAATTAGTTTATTGGCTTGTTAAACTAGAAACCGATAATGAACACATGCTTCCTCTTAACATTCTAGCAGCATGTGCGTGGCATAAATCAGTAACATCAACAACACTAAGAAGAAGAAGAAGAAGAAGAAGAAGCAGCAGTAGCAACTGCATCATTGCATTGTTCTAGCCAAGTAGCGGAAGCGCCAAGTGCTTTTTGTAACGGCATAAAATGCATTTACACTTCGAACGTAACATCAACACAAAATGCGACTGCACAATACTCTCGCTCTCGTGGATGGGCAAGGTGCCAGATGATATACCCGAGGTAAGTTCATAACAATTTTAATGGTCAATAGCTATTAGCAGTTGACGGCCTAACGGCCTGTCTGTTGGCCTCGAACTGCCTTCGACTGCCTTCGACTGGCTTCGACTGCCTTGGTCGTTCGTTGTGTGGCCGTTAATTTCAGAGGCCATCCTTTTCCAATATTAATACAATAGATACCGACAATGTCCATTAAACTGTCCGAGCACTTTAAATTGCTGCCTGCCGGTGTCATTAGATGAGCTCAACTCGCAGTTGGGGCAAGTGAAGGGTAGGGTAAGCTATAACCATAGCCAGAGTCCCATAACCCACACAGTCATATGAGCGTGATAAAATATAAAATAAGGGTATATAGATTTTATGGGCAAAGCCCAGGCATTAGCTCTAAAAGCTCATGTAGACAAATAAAGCATGAGAGCTTAAGCTACAGCATTAAGAATATGTTTAAATATTAAACTTGAAAATTGATAAAGCCGGTTTTAGAAGCTATTAAAGACAAATTGTAAATGAAGCGAAGAGAAATATTAATATATAATATTCACACTGCTATAAAGAGATCTAGGAATTATTAATTTAAAACAATTTTTAAAGAGTTTTTATATATTAATTTTTGAAGAGTTTTTACATTAATTTTTATTCGAATTTTCAATCAGTACAGTAAATGAATGCTCGTTTTCACAAAGTATAAAGAGTATATTGGTTTTATATAGTATTTTATATAATATAGTATATAGTATATATTTACAGATTACATTTACATTTGTTTGTTCATTCTTTAGGCATTTATTTTATATATATTAATATTTTCTTTAAAATAAGATTCTTTTGTTATATACTATTTCATTTACTTTCATATCATATTTGTTATCTTTAGATCCGGAAAGGCCACGCATGGCTTTAAATAGTTAAATATTTACTATTTGATAGCTATTCACTGGGTATACTTTATTTCGAATTATAAATAAACTCAAAATTACTTAAAAGCTTTATATAATTATCGATATGCAGTGACCTAATATACGCTTTAACTCTTTTTTAACTCTCTTTGAGCAAGTATTGAAGAAGAAATTTCTATGCTAAAAATATCATATCACAAGCATATACAGTCAATCTTATTCTAATCTATTATTATTTAAAATTTTACTGAAATTGAAGTTGTTTGGTTTTTCTCACACTTCTCAAACTTTGTTAGACTTCAATTGGTATCGATTGGGTCGAGCTACAAATACGACAAGGCAAGGACATTAAAAATGAATAAGCAGTGTATAATGGCTTTGTTAAAATGAAGTTGTAGGCATGGTTCATACACGCTATATATACCTTTATCAGCATGATTGAGTTGTCATTTCGTATGTCAGAATTTTTGAGCACGTCGATCTTGAAATGTGAGAAGCGAATACAATAGAAAATTAAAGTGTTTTCATATCATTTACTGAGCAGATTTACTGAGGTCCATATTATTATCCGTTGTTCTGTAGATAGATATGGGTTCTAGAGTGGGTCATTCCAGTTGCAGGTGCTTCCTGACGTAGGATCTCCTAGTTGCATGTGTGTGTTTCCAGTTGGTCCTTCTCAGATATAGGTTGTCCTACGTCCTCCTAGCAGGCGTAGAACTTATTTTTAAAATATTGATAACATTTTGAAAAAAAAAAAAATCGATTAATATCGATATTGAAATAAAGTTATTTAAGTAATCATGCTCTGAGGCCTAGGGACAAAACATGTTCTCTAGATTCTACTTGAGCTTACACAAAGTCTTTTTGGAGACTTCTTCATATCTGAAGCTTATTGTGCTAGGGTATCTTCTTGGTCAATTATACCCGATTCACGCGTACTTACTTGCCATTTTTTTTATCGCTTGAGTTCATTTGCGGGCTTTCTCAAGTGCTGGCAAACAATGGCAAACGGAAGTGCTGGACTCACGGCCTGTCTCGCTGGATCCATATCTATATTTAGAAGTTTTGAAATTGATTTTATGTGTGCGCCGGTTCGATTTTCATCGATGCTTTGTTGCGTTCGTGCGGGTGTCTTAAGTTTTCCAATGATTATGAACTTTTGCCAGTGCCTGCCTGCATCAATACAAAGGCCATATAATCCTTTTTATATTGAATATAAAAATCCAATCACGTTCGATGCCTCGACGTCTGGGCTTCGACTTCGACTTCGCCGTTATTCCTTATCCTTTGTATCCTGTGTGCTCTTTGTGGCGACCAAATTAAAGTCGAGTGGATGGCGCCTCAACTGTAGCTGGCGAGTGCCCGCAGCTCCAGTTGCACCTGCAACCCGCATAGCTCTTAACTCTTTGCCAACTCTGGTTACCGTCCATCCGTCCCTCTGTTTGTCTTTCTGTTTGCCCATTCGTCTGGGCAAATGCTTCATGTGCAACCAGCTCACTTGCTAGCGATTTATTTAACAGTTTTCAATTTCATTTTCAACACTCGACACAGTGTGTGCGAGTCTGTGTGTAAGTGTGTCTGTTACGTGTGCGGTTAAGGCCACGTGTCAGGGTTTGCGCGTGTCGATTCTTGTGCCCATTCCCACACTCATTCGGCTGCTCTCTAGCCATTTCCATTTCCATATCCACATTCAATTCCATTTCCATTCCCTCTTTGCCAGTTGCATGTAGCCTTTGGTTTTCTTGCCATGCCATGCCATGCCTTTGCAGCAATTTACGGCCGATAAGCTGCTGTTCTTATACCCTGTAACCATTTCGATATGTAAGCAGAGTGGGCATGTTATATGTTCCATTTGGTAAATGAAAATCTTGCCAAATGAGATGTCCCTAAATAGCTTCAATAGGTGGGAAACAGAGGAGAGAGAAAGAGGGAGAGATATAGATATATGATGTACGAGACATAGAGGAAAAAAGAAGGAGAAAGAGGAGGATAAAAAGATATTGAGAGAGAGAGAGAGAGAGAGAGAAAGAGAGAAAGAGAAAGTGTAAGGTACGCAAATAGAAAGATATAGAGAGTGAAAAATAAATTATTATTATGTATTATATATTATTATTAGATAGAAAGAGAAAGTAGTAGTTGTAGAGGAGAGAAAGAATGATATTGCAAGATAGATATTTGAAGAAAGAGAGAGAGAGAGAGAGAGAGAGAGATATTTGGAAAATGAGATATATATATGGTTGGAGGGAGAGTAAGTATGAGAGAGGCAGAGACAGTGAGAACTGTTTGGAAATACAGTTTTATAGCCAAAGAGAGAGATCGTGATATGAAGATAAAGAAAGTGATAGATATATAAAAAAGAAGGAGAAAGAGTGAGTGATATAAAAACAGAGAGTCATATTTAGAGAAGGAGAAAGAGATATGTGTGAAAAACTAATATAGTGTGAAGACTAATATATTTACAGTAAGAGATTGAGATATTTGCTGATAGTAATCTAGAGCTTTCTCTAGAAAGAGAGAGACAAATAGAGAGAGAGAAAGAGATAAAATAAGAAAATAAGTATGGAGTGATAGGTAGAGCGAGACAGCATTACAGATACACAAGAAAGAAAAGAATGAGAGGCAGGCAAAGAAAATGGAGATAAAGCATTGAATAAGATAAACCAACTTTACAGGGTATACCTAAATGTAGCCCTAGAATTCCAGCAGTATCTACTATAGGGTATCAATTAGCTGATCATGACTGAACCTTCATTTCATTTAGAGCATCTTTTGCTATGCTGCTAAGCAGTTGACGCTTTCAATTCGTTAAATGTGTTCGTCCTTTGGGACTTCTAACTTGGCTGTCGAAGATAATTCATCTCAGCAAAAAGCCTCGCAAACTCGACTCTCTTTAAAAATTCCCTTAGCGCTTGGCATTACATCAAAGTATGGCTTCAATTTATGAAATATATGTATATATATATATGTATGTATATTTATATGAACTCATGTATATTTGTCTTTGATGAAGGCAACTTGGACTTGAGCCTTGCTGTCGTAATATTTTAACAGACACTTTTCATGGCTGACGATTTGAACTTTAACTTTGTCTGACTGATTGCTTCTTGCTATCTTTATTCTATCTCTGCTTGTCCTGTCTCTGTCTCTGGTTATGTTTGTGCTGTGTCATGAAAGCTGAAATGTCTCTGGCGATCATAAAACGCAGCTCCTTAAAATCCCTGTCTGTCGCCATGGCAATCAAATAGCTTGGCACAATAGACAGCGCTTGACTGTGGCAACTGCCAAAGTCAGCCTCGAGTCAAGTGCACAATGTACAATGCTGCATATATGGCGACACATGACGTTCCACAGCCACGCCCCACCTCCTGCCACCCTTGCACACATCCCTTACTGTTTGCTTTTTGGGGGGAGGGTGGCGCAGCACAACTCAACTTTCGGCGGAATTTGGGCATAAATTGACACAACAAACGTTTCTGACATGGCCCAAAAATGAAATCGTAAAACGAAATTCAATACCATTGAAATGGAATAGTGTGTGTATGTGTATGTGTGTATTGCTATGTGTGTGTGTGTGAGTTTCTGTTTTAGTTTTTGCACAAAATCTAAATCCAGGAACTGTAACACATTGCATAATGGCATTGTCATTTCGTACGTGGACATTATGCAAATGCCTAAAGAAGTGAATTTCAATGTTAATGTCAGTTATACCCTGTAATGTAAGCGAAGAGGGTTAAATGTGTGCACAGTTGATACAGTTCTATTTCAATTGTGGTTATCTTTATGTCTGTATCTTTATATCCCTAAATGTAGCTATATCGATCTCAATCTCAATTTCAATCTCAATCTCAATTTCAATCTCAATCTCAATCTCAATCTCAATCTCAATCTCAATCTCAATCTCAATCTCAATCTCAATCTCAATCTCAATCTCAATCTCAATCTCAATCTCAATCTCAATCTCAATCTCAATCTCAATCTCTATCTCTATCTCTATCTCTATCTCTATCTCTATCTCTATCTCTATCTCTATCTCTATCTCTATCTCTATCTCTATCTCTATCTCTATCTCTATCTCTATCTCTATCTCTATCTCTATCTCTATCTCTATCTCTATCTCTATCTCTATCTCTATCTCTATCTCTATCTCTATCTCTATCTCTATCTCTATCTCTATCTCTATCTCTATCTCTATCTCTATCTCTATCTCTATCTCTATTTCTATTTCTATCTCTATCTCTATCTCTATCTCTATCTCTATCACTATCTCTATCTCTATCTCTATCTCTATCTCTATCTCTATCTCTATCTCTATCTCTATCTCTATCTCTATCTCTATCTCTATCTCTATCTCTATCTCTATCTCTATCTCTATCTCTATCTCTATCTCTATCTCTATCTCTATCTCTATCTCTATCTCTATCTCTATCTCTATCTCTATCTCTATCTCTATCTCTATCTCTATCTCTATCTCTATCTCTATCTCTATCTCTATCTCTATCTCTATCTCTATCTCTATCTCTATATCTATCTCTATCTCTATCTCTATATCTATCTCTATCTCTATGTCTATATCTATCTCTATCTCTATCTCTATCTCTATCTCTATCTCTATCTATATCTATATCTTTATCTCTATCTCCATCTTTATCTTCGTCTCTATCCATAGTATTTCTCTCATTTCTCATGCCACAGGGTATCTGCTAGTCGAGTCCATTCACATCATCCCGCCAGCTCATTAAATTCATAAATTCATAATTTAAAGGCATAAGCAAAGTGTGAGTGGCTTTCCATGAATCCGAATGCTCGCAAATGCTGCGCTAAGCCGTTTTCAGAAAGTATTTTGCATATTTATGATGCGCTCGAAAGTATGCTACGATTTGTGCTTAGATCTTAGATGCCTGAAGATTTAAAGAAGTGACAGAGACGGAGACAGCGAGGCTGGGTTAGATTCAACATTTTTGTGACCGTGTTGTCAACTTTTAATAGGGCCAATAAATTGCAAAAGCCGTTACATAAGCCGCATCAGGCTAAAATGCCAGCATCCTTAACTGTGAAGTATGAGATGCCAAATGCTTGGCATCGTTTAGCTTAATTAACTGTTGGGCAACTGTTGATGAAGTTCATGTTGTTGTCCTAGCTATAATTTAGCTTTACTTTAGCTGTTCTCTCCCGCTCTCCCATGCTGATCCAGGTCGATGTCGTGGTCTTAGCCGACTTAACTGTAGCTTCATTAGCTTCAAAGCGCTAAGCATCATTAATAAGTACTATCTCTTCTACTGCTGACGTTGACTGTTCAGCTCAACATGTCTCTCTCTCTCTCTCTCTCCCACTCTCCCACTCTCCAGCTCTCTCGTTTTTTCTATGATTTCCATTTGCAACGTTTTAATTACACACCGTAAAAAATAATCGAGTTCTTGGAGCCATTCAATCTGACCCGCAAATAGCCGCTTGGCCACTGACCGGCCCGCCTCACAGGGTATTCCAGGGCATGTGAGTGCTGAAAGAGACAGAAAGAGAGAGAGAGAGAGAGAGAGTGAAAGAGAGGGGGATAATACCTTCTAGTTTGTGCCGCTAATTATGTGCACTAGACTGTGCTTATGCTGGGTTTGGCTGGCGGCATTTCATTTTCTTTGCTTATTTGTTTCATTCCATTTCGTATCGCTTCGTTTTGCTGCATATTTCACGGCACTTTTGTTTAACTATATGCGCTAGTGGCAGGAGAGGGGGGGGGGGGGAGGGAAAGCTGAAAGAGGTGGAGACGCGGCTAGCGCTTTATTTATGTTTGTTTCATTGCGCGTGTTTTTATTTAATTTCGCAAAGACCATTAAAATACCGAGCAGCTGTTGTTGCTACTGCGGCTGTTGCTGCTGCTGCTGTTGCTGCTACCTCTGGTTACGTCTCAGCGTTTATTATATTCGTAATGAGTAGCAAATACTTTGAAGCACGCGCATTAAAGGGTATATTGGTTGATTAATTTATATCAATTTTGTCAAAATTAAGGTAGAATTAGTTTAAATGGTATATGACGTTAAATAGATGAGGCCAACACGAGTTTCTTTGTTAATAATATTATATATTTTATAGAATGATATGACTACACTTTAGTTAGAGGAAGAAAGTTGAATTTTAATGTATATATATCATTCTATATTTATATAAAATTTATGAAGATATATTTTGGTGACTTTTACATAGTTTCAGCTATTAAATTAATGAAATATCGTTAGGTCTCGATTATAATTTCATTGCATAAACAATATTTCGCTCAACTGCTCGGGTTCACTGAATCAAAAGTTGATGAACTACAGTTATCGATTTACAATGATCGATAAACGATAAAAGGTACTGAACGACTGTTATTGATTAACAAGTATCTTTCGATATATCGATATATTAAACTTATAGTTAATCATTTACAAATATCGATAAACATACTAAGCTTAAATTGACAAATATCGGTAAATGTATTAAACATAACAATAATGCACATCAGTTAACAATTTATAATTATCGATTGATATAACATGTTTACATCACATCGATAACGATATATAAAATAATTTAATATATAATAATATATGAAATTTAATGATAATGAGCGCCAGTTGATGTACTACTATCGATACTACTATCGATATGAATTAAATTTATAGATTTATAGCGCCAGTTGATGTACTACTATCGATATGAATTAAATTTATAGATGTATAGCGCCAGTTGATGTACTACTATCGATACTAATATCGATATGAAAAATTTATAGATTTATAGCGCCAGTTTATGTACTACTATCGATATGAATTAAATTTATAGATAGTGTGTCATATCTATTGAGTACACCTCGCATGCTATTTACGTAGCATCTTATAGTTGTGCTCCTATAAATCGCCTACAACTTTATGGCAATTGCTTGTTTTAAAGCAAAAGTTTGTATTTGTTGCGCTGAACAACCCTGAACAAAAGTTTCGCTGAGCATGTAACCAAACTCACACGCACGTGCATATTTATATATATATATATATAGAGAGAGAGAGGAAGAGGAAGAGGAAGAGCTCTGCTCACGCGTTGATAAATGCGTTACGTGTGAACAGGAAGCTAGCCACCCTTTTTGGTCCACATTCCCTGCTGGCATCTCCAATTGCCATGGCATAAGCTAATTTAAACATGACGCCCGAAGGGTTTTTTGTTCGGCTTGTTGAACAGGTGCCGATTACAAGTGCCAATTTTTGTTGTTGCCCTTGCTACTGCTGCCAGTTAATTGAAAACTTTTTTAATTGTTTTTTTTCCCTCTTCCTCTCTCTCTCTATCACTCTCTCTCTCTCCGTGTTTGCTTATTTTTGTGGCCTAAATGAAGTCGAATTCAGTTTAGGGACAAACTGATTTATGACCAAGTCTTTTGGGGCGCAGTCGTCTGTTGTTGACAGATTCAATTAAGCGATGGCACGCGCTAAGCTCAATGATTCTAGTTAACTATTCTCTCTCTCTCTCTCTCTCCCTCTTTTTGTCTATCTCTCTCTTTTTAGTTGAATTGCATTGAGCGTTAAACGTTTTAACATGCATTCAATCAGCTCACATTTGGTTTTAGTTCTAAAAACTGTAATTCTGTATGAACAATGTGCGCACACACACACACACACACATACACTATCTCGCTCTCACACACACACACACACACACACTTACATCTGTCCAGCTTAATCTTCGGTCTACTTCTAGCTGACGTTGTGGCTTTCAGTTGTGTCATTGATTGGTTTACCCAGCATTTTGTTTGTTAGCCTTGTCGTTGGTGCTGCTGCTGCTGCTGCTGCTGCTGCTGTTGTTGTTTCTGTGTGCTGTATGTGGTTTTATGGCACTTGCCACACATGGCCACATTGCCACATTGCCACAATGTTCGCCCACATCCAATTGTTGCACTCCAAATCAATCAATTATGGATGTGACCAAAGTTAACTATAGCAACAACACAACAAAATTTCGCTGCTGCTTTCTCTCCCTCTCTCTCTCTCTCTCTCTCTCTCTCTTGTTGTGCATGCAACATTTGCTGCGATAATTTTGTTGATTTTCTTCTTCTACTTCTTTTGCTACGTTTTCTCTTGCTTTCAGCTTTCATTCATTATGTTTCATATATATATATTTTTTCATTAAACTGATTGAAAAGCAAAACTTTTTTGTAATATTTCAATTTTGCTTTGCTTGCGCATTTCCCCATAGAGATTTGAGATTTGTGTGTTTTATCCTTAGGGAATGCATAGTCAGTGGCATTTCCTGGCAAATATATGTAAATATTTATATTTAAATATAAAGTAAATGTAAATATTTATAATCAAAGCTTGATAGATGAATTGTGGCACTTCATTAAATTGATGAGAATTGCATAGAAGAGCGATTGCATAGTCCATGGCATTTTCTGGAAGTGCTGCTTAAGAGCTATATATGCAAATATTTATATAGTTTGAAATAGATGTGTAAAGTAAATATAAATATTTATAATCAAAGACGTCTAGACAAATTGTGACACTTAATTAGATTGATGAGAATTGCATAGAAGGGCAATACCGGTTTATTTTAGAGTAAAGATTGGTGTATGATTTATGAGATATTATATGGGATATTATATAAATATAAATATATATTATATTATATATTATTATAAATATATATATACTTTTTCCTCGCGCTTGTTTCTCTTTATTTGTTTTCATATAATTTTCCATTGTTTTCTTTGTCTTGTTATATTTCGCTCAGCTTCCACTGTTTGCCATAAGCTTCTTAACTTGTATTTGTCTGCTGGGTAATTGCTTTAAATCGTATTCAATGAGCGAAAAAATATATGCGATGCAGTTTTAAGTTCCGCTTCGGCGTGCCTTTGTTGCATTACGCATCCGCCAATGTGCGCAGAGGCCGAAAAAAAGGAGGAATAATACAAGGAGACAGTTTCTACGCTTTGACAGGCAAAGCAGAAATGTCATGTGGATTGGGAATTGGGCAAGGATAAAGGGTCGCTCGTCTGCAATATGCAGCATGCAGCATGGAGTATGGAGTATGGAGAATACGGAATACGGAATACGGAATGCATATGCCAGCTGACATAACATGTAACTCATGCTCCATTTGTCAACGACGGCAGCGACATGTGAAAACCATTTGCAGCTCGGCTGCTTGCTGTTGTTGTTGGCATCAGTCTTTGATTGTTGTCTCTGTCTGTCAGCTGCAGCTATCTCTTTTCAGCTGTCTGCCATGCTACGCTCTATGCTGTAACAAAAGATGAGTTGCACTTGAGCATGCTAAAATGCGTTATTAAGTGCATAAATATGCAATGCGCAGAGCCGTCGCTCGTTCGCTCGCCTAACAATGGGGCTCAGGTGAAACTGTGCTAGGGGGGGGGCGCACAGGTGGCACAGGGCACAAATGTGCGAAGAGCTTTTGAAATTTAATAAAATGCAAATGCAAAGCCTGTGAAACAGACATATGCAATTCAAAACTTGCACAGACATGTGCTTAGCCGCCTTCTCCCCGCCCCTCACACACACACACACACATACACGCTTTGAACCCAATGACCTCTCCCTCTCTCGTTCTCCTGTTCTCTGTTGCTGTCTCTTTCTGCGCACGCTAATGAGTCGTTCCACCCATCGCCCGTTCCATTCATTCCCTCTTCTGTCTTTAGCCTCGTCACAAAGGTAGCCAAACGACAATGAATTATGCAGCATGCCCAAGGATCAAGAAAGGATGCACTGAAGCGGCTGCCCCCAAAACAAATTGCGGTAATGGCAAATACACACACACACACACATACACACACAATTACGAGCTTAAAATACTTTTTTAATTATTTTAAATGCAAAATGTGCAAATAAACTAAGCGAAGCAAAAATTATCAAAAAAAAAAAGTTAAGAAAAAAATCAATATTGCCAACTTTTGGGCTGTGCTTGAAAAAGGATCAAAAGGTAAGCACGTGCACCGTGCTAGCGGGCAGGTAGACACTCATATAAAACACACTCACACACACACACACACATGGCAGTTGTCATCGTCACGAAACACATATACATAAGTTGCCTTTGGCTTGAAGCAGAAGATAAAGACAAAAAAAAAAAATAAAAAAACATAAAACATGAGACGTGAGACGTGCCCAAGCCTCTAGACACTCTATAGTCTGAGCTACCCTAAGCCTAAGGGCCTTACCTTTAAAAATGAGTATCCCAAAAAATTGTTATAGAAGTTGAGATTGTAATATGAAACATATTTGCTTGGGAAGTATTTTGTGTTTCATTGAAGTTGCTAAAAATTATTATAATCAAAAATTTCTTTTTTTATTTAATTTTTTATTTTTACATTTATTGTTATACATTGAACCAAAACTAGTTATTGGAACTGTGAGCTGGCATCGACATATGTTCTTACATGTTCTTACATGCCTTCTTTATCTAATCTATTCTATCTTGACGCTGTAATCCTTTCACTCTTCGCCTGCAATTGCTTGTGCTTAGTTGAGGTGCTATTAAGATAGGAAATTTATGAAAATTCAAGTTTATTTTAGATTTTTATGATTAAATATTTTTTTGTAAAATAATTTTTTACTCTTTCCATATAAAAATTTATGCAATTTAATTTATATATTTTGGAATCATATATAAATTTTATTTATTAATTTTTTTATAATTTTTTACTCTCTCTATAATAAAATTTATGCAAATTTAATATATTTTTTTTAATCATATATAATTTTTATTTTTTATAAAATATCCAAAATTTTTATAATATATCAAATTGTATGCAAATATACATGTAATATTTATATATATTGAATCATTATATAAATTTTATTTTTTTTTTAAATATTTGTTTTCTCTATATTAAAATTTAAGCAAATTTAATATTTATTTATTTTTTAAGCATATATAAAATTAATTATTATTTTTTTAGATACATTTTTATTCTCTCTGTATACAAATGTAAGCAAAATAAATTTATATATTTTTAAATCATTATATAAATTTTATTTTAGATTTAAAGCAAAAGAATAATTTATATATATTTTATATAATTTTAAATTTATTAAAAATTACTTTTGTTCTCTCTCTTTATTACTTTATTCATTTGTTAAATTATTATTATTGATTATTGTAATTTTTATTATGTTAATAAAAATTGTATTTGATTTTCCTTATGCTAGTTAAGTATTTGAAAAATGTGCTTGAAAATCAGAGATTGAACTTTCAAAATTTTGTTGACTTCTTCAAGCATTTGAAATCGAAGAAGACGCAAATTAAACCTTTACTTTTGTTGATGCCATATCAAAATATGAATGAATATAGCAAACGAGCATGAACGATTGCATAATACTCGTGCACGATCCTAAAAAAGTAAAATGCATTGAAAAAATCAATATATCTGGGATTTTTCGGTAAATTCGATGCTACCTCAACAAGTTGAAGACTCGAGCTATGGGTACGGCTGGGAACGAGTACACAACCAATATACTCTTTTTTTATGAGCGAGCACAAAAAGACAACACACACAGCCCTTATTCTGTAATATGCTCAAGCATCAGAGCCTTCGAGACCCTCGAGTTGTCTGCCCTTAGACCTTGGTTCATGGCTGTCGACTGACGGTTGTGAGCCAAGCCTGCCTTGCCTTTCACACTTGGCCCAAGTGGCAAAATGTTGTTACGTGCGCATTAAACCATATTTTAAGTTATTAAGTTATTGACAAAAGCACACGTCACCCTTTGCTGAGAGAGCGTGGTCGTGGGAGGGGTGGAGGGGGGGGGGTTGGCTCATATGTATGGATGGGAGAAGGGTACGCCCATGGCTGACAGTTGGATTGCCAGGCCTGTCGGCTGTAGGCGTGGCTGTGGATGACACTTGTGCGCTGCTTATCCGTTGTTGTTTACAATGCCAATGCCACGCCTTATATCCACACACACACACACACAGAGAGCCACAGCCGTAACGGCTGTATTATATATATGTCTGCACATAAAAAAAAAAAATAACTGTAAGCGCGCACGCATAAAAAGAAATTTTCAATTTGGCCCAAGCTGCTGCCAACGGCGCCTGCAGCCACGGCTATGCCACGCCCCCCTACCCTTTTGTCATATTTGTCTGACTTGATATTTTCTCTTAACAATTTCTCGTCTGTTGCCAACAAATTTGTTAACTTTTTATAAATTTGTTGCCTTTGCATTAAACATAAATGCGGTGCGTCCCTCTGGACACACGACGACGACAACGCGTCGTTGGCCATGTCGCTTAGCCACGTCTTTGCCACTGGCTTATGGCCTGGACATTTGTATTTGTATTTGGCTTTTTGTTTGCGCACACATATTATCTGCGTTTTATTACCTCTGTTGCCAGGTGCGGCAGGTAGCCAAAAGTTCAGTTGCTACCTCATTGAACATGGTTTGTGAGTTGGGCAATTGCTTTTTTGCTTTCAAGCTAAACAGTTACCCATAAAAGTATGCTAGCAATTATATATGTTATGAGTTATTGGAATAAGATTGGATGAGTTATTGTATTTGAAATATTTCAGTTGTGAAACAAAATGTCATCAATTTGTAATAAACATTTGGCTTTGTTTCTAGGTAAACTCAAATTCAATTTATGGAAAATACATCGATCTCTAGCTTTAGAAACATTTCTTGTAATACTTCTGAATTTTACCTTTTGTAATACATATAAGAAACGAAAAGTTTTATATTAAATAGGCTCTGTATAGATCTGAAACTCATTGATTATGTAAATTTATGATTTCTTAACTCTAACTTTTTTTAAATTTATAGATATTTAAAAAAAAAAACTGGAGTTAATATAAAATTCGTTATCTTCTTTTGTACATGTTTTTATTAGCTTCAATTTTTGTCCACACTTTCAATCTTAATGTTTAAAATTATAATTATTAATTTTTTATCATTATTAGCATTATTTTATTATTAATTATATAAATTATATATTAATTATAGACGCTTTATAGTCTGGCCTAACCAGGCCTATGAGCTGTATCTTTACAAATATCTATTATAAAATTGCAATGCTTATAACAACAATTTATATCAAATCTAGATTTTTGTTCAAATCTATTAAAATATCGAATGGCCTGATTCTAAATTTCGTAAGTTTATAAAAACTGAATTAATTTTTATAATATCTCATTTTTTTTACATATTTATCTTTAGCTTGATTTTTTAACATTTTGGATCGTAATTTTTCAAATATTTATTACTTTGTTATTTATTTGTATTTATTTTTTTTTATTATTTACTTATTTTTAATATTTAGTTACTTATTTATTTATTTTAAGTATTCATTTATTTGTATTATTTATTAATTTATTTCTATTATTTATTTATTTGTATTATTTATTTATTTATTTCTATTATTTATTTATTTTTATTATTTACTTATTTTTAATATTTATTTATTTATTTCTATTATTTATTTATTTTTAATATTCACTTATTTTTAATATTTAATTATTTTTTTATCAATCATATTATTTATATAAATTATATCAAGGTTTTGTTGCTGCCTTTTTCAAGCAAAGTTTTATGTAAACATCAAGCTGAAACCAATCTACTCTATCTACATATATATATATATATATATATATATATATATATATATATATATATATATATATATATATATATATATATACACCTTCTACATCTACCCAACGTAATTCTCTCATATGTACGGGTATTTTGACGTCGTTCATTGCCAACAGTTGCAATGTTGCTTGTTTTATTGCTGCGCTGTTCGCCTGCAAATGGCAGGAAACAAAGCGCATAACATACAGTTTTTTGGACATGTTTTAGAGCAGAGCAATAAGCCAAATAGTGTGAGTAGGCTAGGGGACTAGGGGTTTTAGTAGGGGCAGGGGAATTGCTGAAATAGTTATGCGAAGGCATCTGCGATTGCCCTGTGGTCGTCGCACTGGACATGATGGCCTTCAGAGTACCAGCAGCAGCAGCAGCAGCAGCATCAACAGCAGCAGTTAATTTTCTATATAGTCAAAGAGAAAGAAGATGAGGTTTTTAGAACTTTTTACAGCATATAAGTGAAATGTGTGTATGAGCTGGGAGAGGCGAAGGGGAAGAGGTGGCGCTACAAGCAAATAAACAGTTGCCTGAGCTGGACAACTGCTAAAGAAAAAGAAATGTGTGTGTGTGTATGTGAGTGAGTGTTGTGTACATACGTCAGCAGACGTTTTTTTTTTTCACTTCTTCCATTTCCTTTTGTTTGCGCTGCCAAATCAACCACCGCAGTTGCCGTCGCAGTCGCAGTCGCTGTCGACGCAGATAATTTGCTGAGTTAGAGTGCGAGCGAGAGAGGAGAGAGTGATGGAGAGTGAGTTTGAGTTAAGAGAGCGTTGCGGGGTTGAAGCTAGTGCCATGACCTACTTTTGCCACAAGTTTTTCAATTTGTTTGCCATCGACTGACTCTCTCCCTCTCTCTTTCTCTCTCTCTCACTCTCCATAGATCTATGTGTGTGTGATAGACTGTTAACTTGGCTTAAGCCAATTGCCTTTATTTGATAAAATATTACAATATTTGCAAATGTGTGCACCTAATCGCTACTAATTTAAAGCTTTTTAATTCGTTTTAATTAACTAATATTTGACCCTCATTGCTGCAAGGTCAACTATGCCACAGCAAAGAGCATCAGGCCCAGCATTGCGTAGAGCCGTTGTGGTATTGCTCGCTGCTGTTCGAGCACAGCATTCGCAATGCTCGCCTCGGGCACATGATCGGGCACCATGTCCTCGGGACGTATGGGCTCCACAACGCCGTCCTCTTCCGAATCACCATCTAAATCTGTGTCTAGCGGCGAATTTGTCGATTTGGCGCCCGTCATCAATAAGAGCTGCATGCGCTGCAGCGGCGTCAGGTGAACCGTGCGCTCGTTCTCGGTATTCTTTGGCTCCAGAAAGGGCTTGTATTTGGCTGGTGGATTGTCGACGCCTCGATAGCCATAGACAAAAATTTGCACGAACAGTGAACTGACATTAAAATCTGTTATGGTTGCCTTAATTGTACCCGCCGAATAATGACTGTACTCGGCCACGGGTGGCATGTAGTTCTCAGCCGTGGCAACCTTATCCACATAGTGCTAAGGATGAGAAAGTATAAGAATTAACTTATGAATATCGTATTTATCGTTGGTCCCACTCACATCGAAAATAACAAACTTAATGTAGGTGATGAAAGCGCTGTCGATGTAGTAGAAAACGACTGTGTGATTCGCTTGATCATTGACATCGGCCGACGATGTTTGATACGTTTCATAGATCAAATCGTCACCTGTGTGAATGCATAAAATGTATTTTTATTATTCAAATTAATATAATATATTAAAGACTTTTTACTTTACAAGATATACTCAGGTCAATGATTAATTATTTTAAATGTATGCTATAAAGTATCTTACTAACTATCGATAATTATCGATTAAAACATACGAAAGGCAGGAGACGAAATTGAACGACAACTAAATAAACGACAAATGTAACTTAATATATAGGAATCGTAAGAGTTGAAATCAGAATCATACAACAAAGGGTAGATTTATCGATAACTTCAAAAAGTTATCTGTATATGATACAATCTAAACAAGTCTACAACTAGACAGTGATAACAATCAACTATATACTTATACTGTGGAATGCTGTGATTTAACTAATCAATATTGGTGAAGAGAAATTATATCGATAATATTAAAGATTGTTCTCTAACAGTTTTTATAGACAGCTTGAGTACCTGTACTTGCCTTTACTGGCTTACATAAGTTTCCTAGTGTAGTTACCTTCTTGCCGTTCTCCGATCTCAATGATCTTGTCCTTGTGATCAAAGTCTACGCTGACGGGTGTATCGGAACGATCATCATAAAAAGGTTGGGTCACTGAATCCTCATCGGTGTTCTTAAATGGCTTACTTATTTCCTCGACGTCCTCAGCGCACTCTTCCTCGGGCCTCACCTCGCCCTCAAAGTGTGAGTCACGATTGAGCAGCAAGGCGGGATTCAAATTCAAAACGGTTTGGTTAAAGCCATATATAGTGATGACCACATCAAAAGACTCTGACAGATTTTGAGCATGTTCGATATCATCCTCAAATTCACTCAGATTGCCGGGCGCTACAAGGCTAACGAGGCCCACGATCAACGTATCCACATAGCTCACTTTCACCTCGGCAAAAATGTTCTGCAAATTAGAAAATTAGATACAATTTGATCAAAAACAGATTTACTTCTAAAGAATCTTTCAATTAGTTAACAACCTAACTGTGTATCCGATCAAGCGTAAAGCAAAACAATTTTTACCACACCTCTTCGATAAAATACACAATGTGCTGATGCTAAGGGAATCTGCTACATATTTTTTCTGATTATCTATATATTATGCTTCTGTACATATATATACATTTTTCTTGCGAAATCTCACGTCATAAGTGCCTCATTTCGTTATTGAAAATACATTTTAAATGTGAAATAAAGCCATGCCTCCACACCTCTGGGACTTTGCCCACCCGCTGGCTAAGTAGCCGCGCCAATGTGCCAAATTTGCAGTTGATTTGACATATGTACTAGACGGCTATATACTTGTCGAGATACGCCAACATGAAGTATACATTAGCACTTGTAAATATGTAACGCTTTATAGAAGATGTACTTTTTTCAGGGGCCTCATAATAAATATTTCATTAATTATTAGATTCATTAATCTATTTCAATAAGTAAAATATCGTCATGTTAAAGTTTATGGTAATTTGTGGATGCCTGAATATTTTACGATTGAAATAATTGTATTAAATGTAATATTGAAATTATATTCAATCAAGTCTTGTCTACAGTTGTCTGCTCAAATGAAGCTGTTGTATATAAAAGACTTCATGTTAAATTCAATTGCAAATTGTAGTTTGCATAAACAAATAAAATTGATGTTCATCATTTAATATATATTTATAAATGAAATACATGCTTAGAAAACGTGTAGCTAAATTCAGAAAAATCAGAAAAAATGTATTTATCTATGCATTTATGTCATTTATGCAAATCTTCATGTTAAAGTTCATTGCAATTTATTGATATATGCATAAATTGTTATTGCATCTGTTTAGATTGAGCACATTTACATTATGCTAAAAAAATGTAATATTAAATTCGATTTTCAAAATTGCCTTCGACTATGAATTTATCATAACTTTTTTACAAATTTATAAAAAAAAAAAATTATTTTTCTCAAAAGTCAATGTTACATGAAAAATATTTTCACATAAGCCGAAGGCCCTAGCAGCCGGTGCTTTAATTTAATTTTAATTATACCTAACTACAATAAATAAATAAAAATTTGCATAACAAAATATGTATAATATATTTATATATATATTTAAATATATCTCTATATATATTTTTGCATATATAATAAATAATTAAATTTTGCTAAAGTATTCAGTTAATGGCCTCTCAAATTGGCTGAATGCAAATTCAATTATTAAATTGAAATGATGTGAAACAAGGTAATGCCAATTATAATAAAGTAAATAAAAAAAAATAATAATAATTGTGAAAAAAACAGTTAAATTATTTCTAGAATATTCAAGGTAATTTTAAATACATCTCATATAAATCGGGTTGTTAACTTGCTTGTATTTAATGTCAGTTGAATAGTTTTTATAGCAACATCTGCGACGGCGACAATTGGTTTATATAAGAAATTTATATTTTAAATAATGTGAATTTCCATTTTTTTTTTTTTAATTAGCCCGGCATATTTGGCATCTGCGACTCGAACTAATAATCCAACTTGTTTCTAAAGCCATAAAATTGGCCAAACCAAAATGTGATGCCAAACATTGGGTCGCGAGAACTAAATATATAAATAAATACATATCTATATGGCGTGCTTGCTATTTGTTGTCGTTTAAATAATTTGGGTTTGTTTTAGTTTTTTTTTTTCGCTGCCACTTTCTCTCTCTTTCTCTATCTCTATCTCTGTCTCTGGGCATAGTGCGGGAAAAGAAGCAGCAAAAAAAAAATTATAGTTCGTTTTCTATTTTAGGCTGGGCATATGCAAAAATAAAAAATAACAGAAAGAAGAAACAAAATTTGAGTGTGCTGCAGTAAGTGCTTAACTAACATATACCCTGCATTTTTAGTTAAATAAGGCAATGATTACGAATTTGTGACTTGTTTTTGTGTACCCAAGCTGAAAGTCTTCAGATGTTATAGTCCTTGAGTTATGATCAAGAGAATTTATATTAGAATGCTTTGCTTTGTGATATATGAGAATAGTTTTGGAATCTAGCTATAATATTTAGGGTCTTGAGTTGCCCATAAATGTATATAAACACTATACAATGTGTATATACCCTGTAATAAATTCGATTTGTTGTTAATAAATAACTGACATTAGATATAAATATATTATATATAGAGAAAATTAAAAAGCTTGTTCGATGTTTGACATATGATAATATATATGTGTTTGAAATGAAGAATTATTTCTTGGTTTATAATTCAATGTTAATTTATGAATTCAGGCATGTATATACTTTATACTGTATGTATATATACATTTATATGTAGTCTACAATTCGATGTTGTTTATGTTAGAGTAATAGCTTTTGACAGCTTGCTTTTGATCTCGTATATGAAATATGTAATTGAATAATTGTGCTGTTGCTTTGGGGATATATCTGACAATAGAATGTCATAACTATAGGTCTTTAAACGATTATGAAATTAATATCGATTTTAATGCATTACACAGTAAAAGTTATCGAAAAAGTGATCGATCAAATGTGAATTCCTTCTAGCATTAGCACAGTGCTCTAGCAACTCAGCCATTGTGGCTGATCCAGCCCATAAAATTAGTAATATATATTATACAGAAACATTATACCCTACAAATGCATATTCAATGAGTACAGGGTGTACAAATTTCAAGTCTCTAGCACTTGTAATTTACGACTCGCATCTATATAGACCGAATCGACTAGATCGTCTTGTCAGTTGAACAGAAGTGTGTATATCTTTTTATACTCAACAATGTTGTCGTCTATTCCCCCTTACGCATGGACAGGTCCAATACTGTCCCATTTCTGCCCATTCATTGTTTCATTGATTGTGTCAAATACTCACTTCATCCGATACGATCTCAATGTAGGTAATGGGCTCCGCTATGTTGTAATTGAAGGCGACGCTAGCCGCATGGCCAGCGCCCGCAGGACGCGAATGCTGCAAATCCTTGAGCAGCAGCTGATCGTCATCAATGCGATGACCCACGCCAAAGTAACTTTTGGCCTGAATGCCGCCCTGGCTCAGCGAGATCAGGAAAAGCAAGATTATGGCTCGATACATTTTCGTATGCACTGTTAGTAAAAACTAATAAGGGGAAGGCACATGCTCCTTCACCTATAAATCAGATCAAAATCTTAGAACGCGCCGCGGCAAACGAAGGCGTGCAACTGATTCTGAAAATTTGCTATGAGTGGCAACTGGCTGCTTCAAGTGTTGACTGATCTATATTGAGAGAAAGAGAGAGGGAGAGAGAGATGAAACGTGAGCGATCATGCGCAGATTTTAGACAAGAGCGAGAGCGTGAGGGCAAACACGACATGCCCTGCATTTTACTCTGCTATATATATATATATATGAGTCTTCTCTCTCTCTCTCTTTCACTCTCACTCTCTCTTCATGCACTTTTCTCTCTTAAGCAGTCAACTCGTGTACTTGACCCTAAAAAATTTGTTGTTATTGCTGTTTCGCCCACCAAAAATGTTGTCCATGCGACAGCCCAAAATAGAATCGCGCTGTCCAACAACCTTTTTGCATTGGGTTTTTATCTATATATATATAAATATATTCCAAAAATAGTCATCAAAATTAGCATGTAGCATAAAAATACTTATATATACAGTAGCGAGCAAAAGTGAGTGAATGTTTGCAAATTTTGACTTTGACGATGTATAAAAAAAAAACTATACAAGCAAATCAAGATTTTTTTTTTATTTTTTATTTATTATACTATTCTTAACAAATAAAACAAAACTTCAAAGAAAAATGAGATAAATTCAAAGAGTTAGAAAGAAAAACCCAAAAAAACTCGCATAAACTCAATTTTGCACGTTTAAAAAATATTAATAAAATAACGAATTTTTAATATTTGGTCCATAGACACTTATTAGTAAAAACTTTTTTTATACGTTTTGGCATGCTCTCTACCAAATTTTGTATAATTTCCTTCGGAATTTGTCTCCACTCGGTTTCTATCCGTTCCCAGAGCATGGCCATGCTCGTTGGTGCTGCGTCGTACTGTCCTAGACGCCTTTTCACAATAGACCATAGATTTTCTATTGGATTAAGGTCGGGACTCTGTGCTGGCCATTCCATTAGCTTAAAATTTTGCTTTCCAATCCATTCCTTCACAATTTTCGCGGAATGTTTTGGATCCCCATCTTGTTGAAAAACTATTTCTTTCTCGGGATACGCGCATATCTCAATAAAATTGGGAAGATGAGTTTGCAAAATACTTAGGTAATTCTCTTTGAGCATTATGCCCTCAATTAAATGCAGACGACCAACGTTCCATCAAGTAAAACATCCCCAAACCATAATGCTTCCGCCGCCATACTTGACAGTTTGCTTTACATGGTGGCTTTGAATTCGCTCCCCAGGTCTACGCCAGCAGTAAAGCTTTCCATCTGATTGATAACGATTAAATTTTGATTCATCCGACCAAATAACTCGTTTCCAATCATCGATGGTCCAGCTTTTGAATTTTTTTGCAAATTTCAATCGAGCTTTTATATTTTTTTCAGATAGAGCAGGTTTCTTTTTCATAACGGATGAGGCATATCCGATTTTACAAAGGGCTCTTCTAGCAGTCCATTCGCTAACATTTTTTGCAATTGCTACAGAAGCATCCTTTGGTGTTAGCAACCTATTTCTCCTCATTTCCAATATTATTAGTCGAGCATCTGAGTCCGTTAACAATTTTTTGCGACCTCTGACTTGATATTTGGGTGTCACATTTCGTCTTTTTTGAGCTGCGATCACTGCGGATTGACTGATACCAAGCTTTTCGACGTGAAGAAAAACCCTTCTCGGTCAGGCACACAACACTATTTTCAATTTCAGTTGAAATTTTTCTCATATTTAAACAATTTGTAACAATTAATATTTAATGTGCCACAAAAGGAAAAAGTGCGACTTTATTTGCAATAAACACGTGTCAAATTGCTTTATGAATAAGAAAATTAAAAGAACTAAGATAACGGTAAATCTTCATGCTCATTCTACGAATAAGAAAAATATGAAAATAATGAAAGTAACGGAAAATCTGAATGATTGAAGTGACTGAAGTGCGAAGATAGATGCAAATAATAAAACGTGCAAAATTGAGTTTATTCGAGTTTTTTTGGGTTTTTCTTTCTAACTCTTTGAATTTATCTCATTTTTCTTTGAAGTTTTGTTTTATTTGTTAAGAATAGTATAATAAATAAAAAATAAAAAAAAAATTCTTGATTTGCTTGTATAGTTTTTTTTTTATACATCGTCAAAGTCAAAATTTGCAAACATTCACTCACTTTTGCTCGCCACTGTATATATATATATTTAGTTAAAGCTTAGAGTGTTTATGCCTTGGCTTAGCCTATGACGAGTTGCATTCGCTGGCTAAATTGAAGATGCTAAAATGATTTCATTTATGAATAATATTATTTAATGGAATGCAATACATTATATTTATATTTATTTTTCATAATATATATGTGCATAGTAGCATATTATATACTAAAGAAAATATAGTTATATAATTGAACAGCAAAAGAGTGTGTTTCTATCGGTCATACCCGATTGCTGAATACCTTCGCAGCTGAACAACTGAACAACTGCTAACTTTTTGCTATACAAAAATGAATGCGCTTCCATAGTTTACAGTTATTTACATATCTAGTGCAAGTCAAGGCGAAGTCTATCGAGTTATTGGTTTTCTTTGATTAGATTAGATTATTCATGCCACCAAGGAGCGCATAGAAATGCTTTCCCTTGAGTGTCTTTACGATTTGTAAATGCTGTAAAAGAGTGAGCAAATTTATTACTCAACTTAATTTAAAGCTAATAAAAGTACTTGTATTTTAAAGCTAGCTCTGTGCTCTAGCAAAACATATTTCAGCAAATAGTTGCTAAAGCTTGGCTCTGTTGTTGTCCTAGCCACACAGGCTGCTCGAGAGCACGAGAGGACGAGTCCTTAGTTCAAATTGCTGACCATGCACAAAATTTGTATTTATTCTGCATGATCATGCAGCTGTTTATGTGATGATTTCTGACATTTGTAAATCTTTAGAGAAGCGCTGCAGTAAATCAATTACTAAATTAGATTTAGTTGACTTAACTATATGATAGATGTAGACATAGAAGTTGGTAAATACTGTGGGATCACTTCTCTATATATGTATGTATATGCTCTATGAAGTGCTTTAAACAGACAAATTTGTATCCACAAATGTAGTATATATTTCTAGAAAAAAAAGAGCTCTAGCAACAATTAAGCTCGTATTTTTAGAGTCATAATAAAGCGCAACTTCATATGCCTGCAATGGTAATATTATAGAGAAAGTTCTAGATTATTATTAGACTTAGAGCTAAACAAAAATATATTAAATTAATAGATAAAAAATTTTTTTTAACAATATAATATATATAATATAAATTATAATATTATATATATTTTTTTTAAATATATATTGAATTTAAAAAAATAATAATATAAATAATATTATTATATTATATTAAATAAATAATTAATAAATATATTCAATAATTTTAAATTTCAAGCCAACTCTATTCAGGTCTCTAGCTTGAATTATAGCTTGACTTTGCATAGAAAGACTGCATATATTTGTTTAAGTAACTACAATTTAGTTAAAGATTTAACTGACAATTTATTTGCTCTGTTTTAACACTACAAAATAAATAAGCTTTAAATTCATAGAGATTTTATTGCAGCATATAAGATGAGCATGTTAAGAGAGTGCGCACTCTTACAACTCCTTCACTTCCCTTGCAAATGCCTCAATTAATAAATCCTGCATGGCCTATAAATTCGCGCATCTGCTTAATTGAAATCATATTAATGAAACATAATAAACGCAGTAGAGCTCTTAAAAAGCATTAAAGTCCAATTATTTGGCATATATTTGGCTTAAACAATTATGGAGTGCAGCATTAATTAAATTGCGCATACGCCACGAGCAACCAACAAGTTTTTTTTTTAATACCCTGAATCCATTGAAAATGGGAAATCAAGGGTATAATGGTGTTGTTAAAAGTATGTAACAGGCAGAAGGAGGAGTGGCAGACCCCACAAAGTATATATATATTCTTGATCAGGGTGACGAGCAAAGTCGATATCGTTTATTTCAGAAAATCGATAACTTGTTTCGTTTCAGATTTATCGATTTTAACACTTATCGAGAATCAGTTATAAAATTATATTTCGTTCATCTTTAGAGTTAGAGTCTCCAAGTCTTCTGCATATATATAGATAGTAATTAACTACAATTTCGGTTTTTGTTAGATTTTGGATACCGGCCCCAAATTCGCCCCCATCCCCCATAGTTTGGAAAAAACCTTATATAGCGCGCGCTTATACGTAAAGAATAATAAAAATAATTTTTTTGCAGGGCTCAGGGTATCTCGTAGTCGAGCAGTCTCGACTAGAGCTTTCTTACTTGTTTTTAAGTAATATTTATATTTAATTGCGCAACAAAATGTTTTTAATTGATTTATGTTTATGTTGGAACTTTATGCAATTTAGTAAAATTATGCCGCTGAGCCTTATTAACGCCGCTGGGAATTTTAATTATTGCGAAACAAAGCGAGTTGGGGCGAGAGAGCGAGACAGATATAGAGTCGAGCTATTCATATTGAAAATTGCATTAAATTAATTAAAAAGTTTGTGTGCACATTGTTTCTCTGTGTGTGTGTATGTGTGTGTGTGTGTGTGTGTGTGTGTGCTGCACTCGAAATGGAGCATGATGAACACGGCACAGACGCAAATTTATGGAACAAGCAACAAGCAACAAGCAGCATGCAGCATGTGGCATGCAACAAAACAAAAAATGTTTTTTTTTCTGGCCAAATGGGAATAAATTTGTATAGGCGCAGCTTATTTTTTAAACCAGCTGCCGAGGGAAAAATCGGAAACTGTTTTCATTGCAATCAAAGCAAATTTCCGCATTCAGCAACTTCAATGTGACAGCGACAACAAGTTGCAAGTGGCAAGTGGCCCGTTGCAAGTGGCCAATGGCATTAAGTGCACACAGTTGATGGCATTCTGTTGCCTGTTTATGAAATTCAATTAAAGCATTTATGAAAATTGCATTAAAAGCTGTCAATAGCAAAACATCTTAGTTGGTCCAGGCACAAGGCTCAAGCAAAGGCCGCAGGGCGCATTGAGAGAGAGAGAGAGAGAGAGAGAGTGGGAGAAAGTGAGTGAGAGGGGTGAGGTGATTGATTGGCTTAGCACTGCAAATGACTTTCATTTTAGACTTAATCCATTATATTCGTTTATTGAGTGAGCGTATTGAGAGTCCTTTAAAGAGACTTTTTGAGATTTAGCATATGTCCTCGCTTCATCTGCTCAAATAGCTAGCTAGAGCTTTGAAATTTGATATGTACTCTGGCATATATTAGATATAGATCAAAATCTTTGGGGGCATAGCAAATTGGGGATAAAAAACTGATTCAGGGCTTCTTTTATGTAGTTTCACTCATTGTATTATATTACCTGATAATCCAAATTATAGATTATCAAAGTTAAGCGTTGCCTCACTCACTCTGTCTCTTTCTCTCTCGGTTTCTCTCTTTCCCTTTTGAGTTGATATGGTCATACTCGTCTGTATAAAAGCTATAGAATTTGACATTTTAAACAATATAGGTTTCTCTATCTTTTCGATAACTCATCCTACTTCTAGATGATAATTAATAAATGAAAATTTAGTTAAAATTTACTTGAACGCAATTTGAATGCCATAAATTTCAAATTTACTCTGTACTACAGACTCTGTAGAGCTCTCTTCTTTTAGTATTACTGATCCTAGATACTCCACTTCTTCTTCTTTCTAATAGTAGAGTCTTGTGCTATCGTAAACATATATCTGAATATCGGAGAATTTCACATAAAGTTAATTTAAAGCAAAAGTTAGCAAACAATTAATATTCCATAGTAAAGCCCTTAAGCGCTGTAAGCATAGCGCTGTATCTGCATGCGTGTGAGTGTGTGTTAATTAATATTTGCTATGTGTGTAGAAAATTGAATTTGAAAATTGAATAAATTGAGCGAACATTATGCCATCGACGAGTCTGTAGACACATTTTTAATTGTTTTCATTTGCATTTGCATTCGGAATGCTTCGATTGAAGCGCATGTTTTTAATTGGCCCAAATGAGTTCGTGTTTAAATGCCGAAATAGAGTTTTTGCTTTTAAATTCTTGTGTTCTTTTTTTTTTGGTTTTATTGCTTGAGTGCATTTTAGTTGCGTTTATTAAACATTGAAAAGCACTAAAAATATTCAAATATTGTCGATTTGTAGACTGGCAATGATATAGCCATAAAATAACCATTAAAATGTCGGCGCATTTCAGTAAATGTATCAAAAGACTTGTGGAAATGTATATAACTCAAGTGTTGCTTGAATACCCTAGGTATGTCAAGATATGGGATAGTTTGGTTAAGAGAGTTAGAATATAAGAGCATATAAAATATAAAATATAATATATAAAATATAAAATATGAAATATAAAATATAAAATATAAAATATGAAATATAAAATATAAAATATAAAATATAAAATATAAAATATAAAATATAAAATAAAAAATATAAAATATAAAATATAAAATATAAAATATAAAATATAAAATATAAAATATAAAATATAAAATATAAAATATAAAATATAAAATAAAAAATATAAAATATAAAATATAAAATATAAAATATAAAATATAAAATATAAAATATAAAATATAAAATATAAAATATAAAATATAAAATATAAAATATAAAATATAAAATATAAAATATAAAATATAAAATATAAAATATAAAATATAAAATATAAAATATAAAATATAAAATATAAAATATAAAATATAAAATATAAAATATAAAATATAAAATATGATAGAAAATAGAAAATAGAAGATAGAAGACAGATATTAAAAGATACAAGATATAATTTTCAATATAATATATATTATTACATAAAATGATAGTTTGTTGGTATTCTTGTCATTATCTAAGCATCAAAATATATAGTCACAATTGCCTATCCCAATTATGTATAGTTAGATAGATCTCATAATATTTCATGCCATTAATAGAGTATTTCTTCGTTGATTTTACCAAATCAACTCTCGCCTAATTGTTTCATGTCTCAAGTGTTTATATGTGAATTAAATGCAGATATATATGTTTTAACATATCTATAGATAAAGTATATGGCAGCGATCGCTGATGGCCAGACGCCGACTTCGAGTGGCCCAATGAAAGGTGAATAACACTCCACAAAGAAATGCGTTTTTTTTTTAATGGGTGCGGAGGCGCCGTCAATGAACGCAGCTCATTTGAGCTGTGTGCCACGAAATGTAGCAGTTGATTTGTTTAAATATTTGTGCTTATTTATTGAATTTAACAGAAAATGATTGTGCGTAAATTGCATTTGGTAAGAGAGAACACATACGCACGCACACCCATGGACATTCACATAGATCCAGCTAATGTCCATTACGTAATTGCATTTGATGGCGACGTGCATCTAACGAGCTAGTAAAGCAATTAACGCGTGTCTGTGTGTGTGTGTGTGTGGGCGTGTTTATGGCTGCGTGTGTGTGTGGGCGTGGCTTAACTGCAATCAATAAAAAGTTATGCACGCCGTCTACGTTAGTCCGAGCGGAAATTGCAAAATAAATTGTTGCTTTTTCTAGCACACTGCAAAATGGGGTATATAATGTTTTACAGAGTCAGTTCAATTGAACTTGTCATTGAACTATTGAATCAATTAGAGATTTAATTAGTTCTGAAGGATTCTTTCTGCTCAGTTGAGCATTTGATTTGTTTTATTCAGCACATTCATGAACATTATGTTCTATTGAGCTGTTTGCACTGTTTATGAACTCTTTACTCTCTGTAAAATGAGTCAACTGTTCATCAATAATAAGTTCTATTGAGCTATCAGGTATACATTACGATTCTTTTTTTTTTCTGTTAGTTAAACATTATAGAATATTATTGAGTTCTTCTGCGGCTCATGAGCCAAATGTTCTGTAGAGTTATTCAAATGTTCATAAGTCACAAGGTTCATGAATAATAAGTTCCATTATATAAGTTCTATTATATTTTTTTCAATATATTCATGAACTTTAGAACCTATTATGGCGTTCAGTTTCGTAGTTCCATATGCTATATATTTTATGAGTTGTTCATGAACATTATATTCTGAGCCGATAAATATTTATGTGTTAATGAACTATACGTTCTATTGAGCTTTTAAGGTGTGAATAACGACGAAAAAAAAATCAAATGGTTAATGCTTCAAGTAAACACTTACTTAACGCATCATGAACTGTTAAACTCTTTAAGTTAATTAATATATATAACTCGAAAACAAACTTTATAGCTTATACTGTAAATTAAATTGGAATTCCCAACTGTATAAAGCTGTTCAGTATGAACTGTTAAATCCATTCTGTACATCAAAGTGTCCCTAAATCCTTATTTATATCCTCGTTTACATTTTTCAACAATCGACAATCGATATAAATCGAGCTTCTTTTCCAAGCCTCACACAAAACCCTATCCTTAGCCAGCTATTCAAACTTATTTAAAATTTCTCTAACTTATAACTTAAATAAATTCTGCCGTAAATTCCATGCCCATATACACCCCCAACTCTAGGGTATCTGTCAGTCATGCACATCGAAAAGCAATCATATTAGTCCTGTCATCTAAATTTGAACCTCGCAAATTGGATTTTCCCAGGGAAAAAAAAAATTATTTATGCTATTGACCATTTTGGCTTAGCGGGGATTAGCCCACTCGATTTCTTTTTGCGGGGAGGGGCAACGGCAGAGCGAATGAAAGGAAAATTGAACTTTAAGGCTTATCACCTGAAACCTGGCACTCAGTGCTTGGGCCGACCGGGCCGACCCGAGGCGAAGGGCCAATAGACGCTCAAATGTAGGCCACACTTTGTGAAAATAATCAAAAAGCAAAAGCATTTGATGGAAATGCCGTTCGAGTTTACAAGCTGACAAAGTGGTGCGGACTCGAGTGGGTGGTGCGGGTGGTGCTGCGGAGTTTCTATGCGAAATTCTAGCTGCAGGCTGCAGATAAACAGCTCAAGAGGCAGATGCGAAATGAAGTTAAAGGATGCGTGCCTACAGTGCAAGACTGCAGTATACCCTGTGATTAGTTTAGAAATTGATCTGACAAGTGCAAAAGTTTGTTATGATAACCCGACTTTAGAACACCCTGTAATAAAGTTTAAAGTGTAGTTATGAGTATCTTGTAGAAGCAAAAGGAATATAGAATTGGTTTGGCAAGGGTACTTAACTTGAGTATACCCTGCAATTTAGTTAAAAGTGCAATTTAAAGCAAACGGAATTTATAATTAGTTTGGCAAGACTATACAAGTGGAGTATGTCAGGGAAGTTGGCTCAAAGTCTCATTAAACTTATCTATCCTGATGTAAAAGGAATTTATAATTAGTTTACCAAGAGTACTTAACTCGAGTGTACCCTGTAATGAGTTTAAGATTAGTTCTAAAATAACTTGCTTGCTTGATTATAAATTTGAAAGTATGTTGAAGCTTTTAGGACATATAGTAAGGTTACTTAAGGCTGCTCAGCTAAAGTATACCCTGTAAAAATAATAGAAATGCTATATAATCAAATCCTAGAAATCATAGAAATAAATATATGTAACTACAGTAATATCTATATGTATAGAGTATATGAAACAGTCTGTATTCTTTTTGATCGACTATTAAATACCCTATATGATAAGTAGCTCTCTTGAAGATATTTCTATTAGCCTACAGATAAACCTAAGCACAATAAAATTAATCAGTTAGTTAAGTACTATAATATAAAGTTAAAATAGACATAAGTTTATGATAAAAGGATACCCTGTACTTGATATAAAAATTATTGAAACAGAGTTTTATTAAGAAATACCCCAAACTAAAATCCAAAGCAGCTTCAGTTAGTCAACCCCACTTGAAATATTGAACAGCTATAGGGTATTCAAAGCAGCATACGAACTGCATACAAATATCAGTTAAGTGGAGCAGCAGAGCAGTCAAAGGCAGCCACCTGCCTGCAGCGTAATCCATTTAAGAGGCGCATTTGCCGCATTTGACTGTCAATTGACGGCTGCTTAGGCGCGTTGCCAAGGCTCATCCCGTCGGCAGCTGTGCTCAAAGCGAGGGAGAAAGAGAGAGAGAGACTTGATTTGGTTTTGATTTGGCTTTTATTCAATGCTTGTTTGCTTGCTTGCTTGCAGGATGAGGGCTGGAAGCTGAATCGCACCAACTACTATCAGGAGGGCTGGCTGGCCACGGGCAATATACGCGGCATTGTGGGCGTCACATTCACCACCTCGCATTGCCGCAAGAACATGGACTATCCGCTGCGCACCAACTACAATCTGCGAGGTCATCGATCGGACGTAAGCACTTTCGAGTCAAATAACATATCTCACTTGAGCTGTGTATTTCATTTGCCATTACTTCTTTGTCTAGGTCATTTTGGTCAAGTGGAATGAGCCGTATCAGAAGCTCGCCTCGTGCGACAGCTCGGGCATCATCTTTGTGTGGATCAAGTATGAGGGTCGTTGGTCCATTGAGCTGATCAATGATCGGAATACGCCGGTTACGCATTTCTCCTGGTCACACGATGGTCGCATGGCGCTCATCTGCTATCAGGATGGCTTCGTGCTGGTCGGCTCTGTGGCCGGTCAGCGCTATTGGTCATCCATGCTCAATCTGGAGTCGACCATTACGTGCGGCATTTGGACGCCCGACGATCAGCAGGTGTATTTCGGCACCACCCAGGGACAGGTGATTGTCATGGATGTGCATGGCGCAATGGTCTCACAGGTGCAGCTCTCGAACGATGTGCCCATCACATCCATGGCCTGGTCCTGCGAGAAGTTCAAAATGGAGGAGGGCGAGGAAGCCGAGCCCGGTGTAACCAATGCCGGTAAGTGAGAGTGACTAAGTGACTAAGTTGACTAAGCAATTGAAAGTCGTATCAATCATTAATCACTCAATCAATCAGTTGATCAATCATTTGCAGAAATACTTCATCAATCATCAATTCATTAGTCCATCTTTCGTCATAGTTAGTTCTTTATATTTAAGTAGTTATAGCCACAGAATGCAAACCTTATCAAGCACTACATCAATCAGTCCATCAGTCCGTTAGTTATAGTTACACAAAATTTGTCTACATCTTATAGACACAGATTGCAAATCATATCAATCATCCTCATCAATCAGTCCATCAATTATCATAATTAGATGAAATTATTTAGCTTGGTATAGGAATGTACAATTTTTGCAGCTTACCAGTTAAATGCACTAGCTCTTCAACACTCAGATTTGCCAAACTCATCATTCACTCAATCAATCAATCAATCAATTAGCTAATGTTTGCGTATATTTTATATCAATAGAAATTCATTTGACGTTATACTAGAGATGGTTGTTGTAGGTAAAACTCAACATTTTTCAATCAGTCGTTCAAATAGTTATTCAATCATCAATCAATCATAGTCTTGACCATCAATGATTTCAATCAAAATATGTATTTGTATGCTTATTCATGATCACCCAAGATTATAACCATGTTATGCTAGAGAGAAAACTTTCTTGTTCTTACACTTAAAGCTTAACATTATTCCATCAATCAATCAATCAATCAATCAATACTTAGTCTGACTGAGGTTTATTATATCTTATGCTCTATGTAAAGCTGTCCATTTGTTACTTTTAAACTCCTACATTGTCCAATCAATCAATCAGTCAATCAATTAACACATTTTATAAATCTCTCTCACTCACTCTCTCTCTCTCATTCTCTCTTGTAGCCAAGCGCACTTTTGTGCTTGCGGTCAGCTTCCAGAATGGATATATCTATTTGCTAAAGTCGTTTGACGACGTCTCACCCGCACATATCAATACCTGCCTTAATGGCGCCCTGGGCATGGTCATGGAGTGGAGCAACTCACGGGAGCTGCTCGCCGTTGCCGGCACATTGCGCAGCAATAGCAACGGCTTGGGCCTGGATAGCAAGCTGGAGCATGAACTGGGCCTGGGCACACCGGCCGGCAGTTGCTACTACAACAATCTGGTCAAGTTCTACACGGAGTCGGGCACATGCCTGTACCAGGCTCATATACCCTGCAGCACGGCCACCGTCTCGGCCATCACCTGGGGCCACAACGACAAGCGTTTGTTCATCGCAACGGGCACTCAGGTGCACATTGCCTGGATCTCGCGGCGTGTGGCCTCGCTGCAGCTGCTCTGCCGGCTGCAGATCCAGGCGAGCGTCGGCTCCGAGACGCTGTTGCCGCTGCTGCCGTTGCCCTCCAGAATCAAATCGCTCATTGGCAATCTGTTTGCTCAAACCATACGAGTGAGTGAGAATTGCTAAATATATATATATATATATATATATATATAGGAGATTTGACTAAACCCTCCCTCCCTCTCTCTCTCACTTAGTGCTGTGTACCTGATCTGAAGTCGCTGCGTGACTTTGTCTCACGCCCGCCGCTATGCTCGACTCGGCTGCACTGCACCATGATACGGCATGATGATGACTCCAATCTTAGCTCCGGCACCTGTTACACGCTCTACTTGGAGTACTTGGGCGGTCTGGTGCCGCTGCTCAAGGGCAAACGCACCTCCAAAATACGTCCGGAATTTGTGATCTTCGATCCACAGGTTAATGGTGAGTGAGCAGAGGCAGCCACTTGTTAACCCCCGGTCTATAACCATGTGATTCTTTTGCAGACAACTCGCTGTACTTTCAATATGCCGCCGAGGCCAAGAGCAGCTCCGGCTCCAGCCAATCCACCACGACGGGCAACAGCGGACGCACCGACTCCTCGGACAGTGATTTCGATGAGCGCTCCTCACGCTTCGGTTCGCCTCGAACGCCGCGAAAGCGTCGCGTACGCGCCAAGCGGCGGGCACAGAACGGTGATCGCACGACCAGCGGCAGCGGGAGCAACACTCTGGATCCCGACAGTCTCGACGAGCTGGCCTATGTGGATACGCTGCCCGAGGTAAGGGTGTAGACAAGACAAGTCGACAGAGCTAGCTGTTTCGCATTAACTTGGCTTTAATTTCGGTGCATCATTCTTTTCTCTCCAAGCAGGAAGTCAAGCTGGTGGAGGTGACCTCCAATATCTGGGGCACCAAATTCAAGATCCACGGACTTGCCAAAACCGTCCCAGCCAATTTAGGCCAAGTAACATATAAGACGTCCCTACTGCATTTGCAGCCGCGTCAAATGACGCTGGTCATCACGGAGCTACGCGACGATTTTCCCACTGGACCCGATCCCAGCTTCAATCCCAATCTCTTCTCCGAGGACGAGGAGGAGCATCACAACTTCAATCACAATCACAATCATAATCATAGTGCGGATGCCGCAGTGCCTCATGTGAGCGTGACGAGCGCTGCTCCGGATGTCGCCACAGCAGCAGCAGCAGCTGCAGCAGCAACAGCCGCCTTGAAGCCGCCAATTATGCCGCAGCGACGCCTCAATGATGGCGCCTCGGCGCCGCCCATTGCCCCTATGTCGCCACGCCCCAATCGCATATTGGCACGGCATAAGAACTCGCACGGTTTGACTGTGAATGGAGCTGGCTCTGGTGCTGCAGTGGGCCTTAGTCCCTTGGCACGGGCTGAGAGCTATGACGACGACTCTTCGAATGAGTCGCAGGAGGCGGCCGCAGCTGCTGCCACTGCCACCACTGTGCTGCTGCATCAGGCGCCGGCCAGCTGCAGCGCCGCCTCGCCCTCGCCCAGCTGCAGCAAGAGCATCACGCGTCCAAAGACCATCAGCAGCTTCAAGAACAGCTACAGCCGTTCCAGCTCCAACTCCAGCTGCCAGTCACGGCACGCCATCTCGCCGCTCTACTGCGATGGCTCGGTGCCGACGCTACAATCGCCCAAGAATGCTGTCGCCCCGTCGGACATCATATTCGAGCGTCCCGCTGTGCCGGCTGCCGGCCAGACCACTCTAATGTCATACTCGAGCAATGCGGACTACGCCAACAATGTGGTCCAGGTGAAGAATGCGCTGATGTCGGAGTCGATGCGCACGGCCAATAGCCATGTGAATCCGGTGCCACTCAATCTCAACTTGAATCTGGAGCGAATGGATGCGCGTGCTGTCAAGTGCTCCACAACGAAGCGACGCGACATGCTGTACATAGACGAGGAGACGCAGTCGCCCACGCCCACAACCAACACCGCCAACACCTCCGCAGGCAGCTCCAGCATGAAGCGCACTCCGACTGTGGTGTCCATTGCGCCAGCGCTGCCGGATTCCATCACGCGCAGCTGCAGCGTTGGCTACCTGGACTCGGTGGCCATAACGCCCTCGGATGAAGCGCTCTCTGCTTTGCGCAAGGATGCGCCCAACAAGCGCCTGATCCTGGTCGACAAGCGTCGTAATCGCCATCGCAAGCGACAGCAACAGCAGGCGGACGCACGCCGGCACAAGCTGCAGCAGACGGGCAAGTCGAAGAGCTTGGACTCCTGTGATCTGCTCTCGCTGCAAACGAAGCTCTCCAGCAAGGAGCACGAGCAGGTGGTGCGCAAGCTGCAGGAGATCTCCGACAGCAGCGCCTGCAGCAGCGCCGCCAATACGCTCTGCTTCAAGTGTCGCAACAATATGAATCCCGCCAGCGTCTGCAAGCGTTGTCAGCCATCGGCCAATGCGGCGCTGGACGAGATTACCACAGTGACAGTAGAACCGATCAAGGAGCCAACACCAACTGCTGCCACTGCTGCAGCAGCGGCTCCTGCTCCGGCAGCCGTGCCAGTCAAGCCGCCGCCCAAGAAACGCTTTGATGTCATCACCAGCTTTACGGACAGCCCGCTCTTCACGCGTAAACATCGCTTTGGCTATGGACGCAGCAAGGATCTGGCAACGGGCAGCAGCACAGAAAACTCCACACCGCTGCTCGCGCGCAAGCAGGAGAATAGTTTCAGCTTTGTCAAGCAGCTGTCCGAGGTGCGCTGGCGTCGCAAAGAGACGCCCACCGCCAACCAGCAGCAGCAGCAACAGCAGCAGCAGCAGCAGCAACAGCAGCAAAGCTCCAGCAATGCCAGCACACTGGAGCGACAACAGTCCGAAACGGGCAGCATTGCCTGTGGCACGGTAGAGGCGACGCCCGTGGAGGCCAAGGCATCGGTGTCGCTGCATACGCAGGTGAGAAGAGCCTATGGATATAATGAATTCAGGGAGACAACTCCTTCAGCTCTAGTTATCGAGCATCATCTAGTTTTTATCGTAATCAAGCAATGTCGATTTATAGCCATATACTATATGAACTCTCAAGTATCGATAGATTGCTGGAATTACGTATAACAGTATAGACATCTACGTACAGTAAATTGAAACTGACTTAGCAAAGGAATTAATCGATAAATCGTCTGCATTGTCCCGAATATCAATTCGAGCAGACTATTGTCAGTGCTCCAGATTATTAATGTACATTTATCGTGACTTGTAAGCATTCATTAAAATCGATAAATATTAATTGACGTGCGCATTTTATAAGATCGATAATTATCGTTTATTATCTACACTCTGTGATATTGTTTGTCACAAATATTCCTTAATGTCAATTAATATCGTTTATGATGAATATTCTTTAATATTGAAAATTATCGTTAGTAAGCAACATTCTATAGTATCGATAAATATCGTTTGTCATGGACACGCCTCAATTTTGTTTGTCATGGAAATTGACCTTAAGTCAATTAATATTGTTTATACTGAACATTCTTTAAATTCGATAAATGCCTTTTATTAATAAGATTAATAAATATCGATAAATATAGTATGCTCGAAACATTCTATAATATCGACCAGCAACATTTGTCAACAATATTATATAATATAGTTGAGTCTTGCTTACCATGAACTATTTTTAAGATCGATATTAGTCGTTTCTAAACAGCATTCTTTAATATCGATAAACATCGTTTTTAATGAAATTGAATGGAAATCAATTTATATGCAAGATTTTTTCAACTCATCAACTCATCTTTTTCATTGCAGGCCTTAACCACACTGGAGAACATCATAAGTCGTCTGCGGGATCTGGATGAGGGTCGCTTGACGCCGCCGTCGACGCCGCAGCGCATGCCGCGCAGTTCGCCCGCCTCGCCAGCGGCCAGCAAGAAGAACAAGCGACAGCAGAGCAATTCGCCCATTCGGCATATACTGAATTCACCACTGCTGAATCGCCGGCAACGCAAGAAACCGAGCATTATCGAGAGCTCCGACGACGAAGGCAATCAGACGAATGGCTCTGGCGAGGAAATGGGCGGCGGCACGGGCAATGGCAATGGCAAACAGTATCGCGATCTGGAGACATTCCAAAAGGCGCAGCTGCGTCAGAAGGTAAATCGTAAATTGAATGCTTCCACTGCAAAACTAATCGAGATTCACTTTCATCTGATGCAGCTGAAACGCGGCAAGATCGAGCCAAATGGCAGCGCCAGCTGTGCCAATCCAGCGCCGGTGCGACGCGAGTTCGTGATGCACAACAAGGCGCCCATGTGGAACGAGATGAGTCAGGTGTATCAGCTGGACTTTGGTGGACGCGTTACCCAGGAGTCGGCCAAGAACTTTCAGATTGAGTTTCGTGGCAAGCAGGTAATATATTAGCTGAATGACTGAATGGACTGATGAAGTGATTGATTGACATGCTTAAAGATTGATTGAGAGAGGACATATCAATCATTTAGTTAATCAACCAATCCTTTAGTCAGTTAAGTTTATTTGCCAACATAGTCAATCAACATATATAAATTCTTATTTTAATACTAAATTCCAATCTCTTGCAGGTGATGCAATTTGGACGCATTGATGGCAATGCTTATACTTTGGACTTTCAATATCCATTCTCGGCGCTGCAGGCGTTCGCCGTGGCGCTGGCCAATGTGACGCAGCGTCTGAAGTAATTGGAAATAAAGGATATACCAATTGTTGTATTATCGTATTACATGACACACAGACAAAGACACACACACCCACACACATACACCTATTTATATATATACAACTATATAGTACTTATAGCACGCCGCCAGTTAATGCCGCTGATTGCAATTGCTTTAATATGCATATTTTTTATACTATACTAAAGCAGGTCGGGCAAGCGCCTTTTGGCTTTATCATTTGTAAATATGTATATGTATACTTAATTGTATTGTGGTCTTTAGGTTTCTGAATGCCATACATATTATTGTGTAATATGATATATGAACTCATACCACCATTTAATTGAAGGTTTAGCTATTTGATATTGGTGTGCAACAGAAAAGAATCAGAAGATTAACTCACAGTCCGATCCATTTTTTGTGCAATATTTGTATGACAAACTTTTTGGCTTAAGTATATATAAAGAACAAAAAAAAAAACATAACAAAATGAAATGATCGATGATGTAAGATGTTAAGCATCATTATTGATCTATGATCTATTTTTAAACGATTTTTCAGTCGACTTTTTTAAACTAGTTTGTACAAGATCAGAGCCTTTTTTGCATTGAGAGCTTCGTTTGTTTTCGTTAAATCCTTCTCGACTTAGGTGCAATAACAGCAATTCCTTTTGTTAACAATTCTTAGCATGTAAGAGACGATATCATTAAAAACAACAACCAATCATATATTTAACTATATATGTGTGTATACAGCAAATATCGCTTGAATGAAAAAATATCGCTTGGCCTAAAATTTCTAAACAAATGAATGTGTGTACGAGTACTTAATACTAGCATATTTTTTATATATTATAAATTAATTGTGAATGTTAAAAATATAAGAAAACCAACAAAAAAAAAAAAAAAAAGGAAACATTCTCTAACACACACAAGAAATTTTGTGCTTTTCCTCTTAAAACTCTTTTTTGTAGTTAGGCTTAATTTCAAGACAAATTCGTTATTGTAATTGTTGTGAATATTGAAATAAACTCAAAAACTCGAATCGTAAACGATTTCCAACGTGCAACTAATTAAATAAATTATATAAATATATTCTATTATATGTGAATAAACAAACAACAGCAACAAAAAAAAAAAAACATAAAAATGAACAAAACAGAATTACAATTTTTTTAATTTACATATAATACAAGAGATTGAGATTATTGCGAATATTGCGTCGTTGTTATGCTTTATCACTTTTCCTTTTGTTGTTCTATTTCGATTTCAGCTTTCTCCCAATCGGGTATGGACCTCTCCTTAATGCTCCAAGCATTCGTTTTGGGACCTTTCGTTTCAGCTGCAGGAATAGCGAGAAGATTTTAGTATATAAATTGATAAAGATATATAATTTATAATATATATGTATTGTTTACAAGTCTTGAAGCGCTTGACACCCTCCTGCATATCCGCCACCATAGCCGCAGAGACTTGCATTATCTCGTTGTTGATGGCTGTCCGGAAGCCGGGCCGTGCATAGGCATTAGCATTGTCCAGCGTCGCATTGCGATCGTGCTGCAGTGAGACCATGGGAAACTTGGCTATGGAGAAGGCTAGATTGACGGCCTGGCCCAGTGCTGTGCCCGTGGCCACAATTCGATTGACCAGGCCAATGCGTAGCGCTTCATTCGCGTATACGCGTCGACCTGTCTCTATGATATCCACTGCATTCGAGTAACCAACGGCAGCAGCCAGACGCACAGAGCCCCCGTCGCTGAGCGGCACACCCAAGCGACGATTGAAGAATCCTAAGATGGCGGTGTCTTCCATGACGCGCAGGTCACAGAGCAGAGCCAATTCGAGACCGCTGGCCACACAAAACCCGCTGATGCCACATATTATGGGTTTGCGTAGGTGCCGCCTTGTCGGTCCCACGGAGCCCTCATGGCGCAACAGAAAGTTAAGACTGCCGCGTAGCGCCTCCACTTCCAGTTCTTTCAGATCATAGCCAGCTGAGAATGAGCCACCCACGCCGTACAGCACGCCCACAGGCGACGTATCATCCGCCTCGAATTGATGAATGGCTGTGCTCAGCTGCGCTGCAGTGACTGCGTCAATGGAATTGCGCTGCTGCTCCCTATTGATGCCGATTAATGTGATGTTGGCATCTTTTTCGACCAGTATGCTGGGTGCTTCACTCTGTGCGGTATCTGCATAATGTGCTGCACTCAAAGAAAATCTCTGCGTGCTTCTGAATAAGTCTCTGAAGCTGTTAAATCGTCTGAAAGTAAACAATTTATGCATTTTCAGCCAGCATAACAAAACTCAGTGTTGGGAAGCGTTAAAATCGCTGATTTCGCTGCCGCGCATTTCAGCACTGCTTGTCAGTGGTAACAGCGACGCTGTCAAAAGAAGGCGTGTATGTGTGGACGAGTGTGCGTGTGTGTTGGTGTTGGTGTAAAACAAAAAGCGGATTAAAAGAAAATACAAACGCTGCGCTGCCAATCAAACATTTATTTATTTATATATCAAAATAATAAGAAAATAGTGTTAAAATTAGTTTAATTAACGGCAACGGTGGGTGTAGGTGTGTGTGCGTCAACGCATTGCGTGAATGCGTGTGCTGCATACAAGTACAAAATACAAGTGATATAAGAAAAGTACAAAAGAGCTCGATTACAATACGCGACTCCAATCTGCAGCCGCAGACAAAGGATAGTTAAGAAACGGTATTAACCTGGTTATATATACATACATATACATACATATATAGATATAAAGATGTATGCATGTGTGCCTTATAAAACTGCACGCAAAATGTGAACGTGCGGCAGCTGCTGGCCTGCGGTTGCGGCGCCTGCTGAGAGCAAAACAACAACAGAGCGAAAGTGACGAATGTCCGGCGCTGCAGCAGCGCTCGACCATAACAATAAGAAATACATAGAAGTATAGAGTTGAACGAAGATAGAAAGAGTGAGTGAGAGAGAGAGAGAGTAGAGACAGGGGGAGAGACAGCGCCTGCTGCAATGCCCTGCCCAGCAATTGCATTGCATGTGAATATATCTGCTGCTTTTTCAATGCAACTGTAATTGAATTGGCATTACAAATTACGGTTAATATCCAGGCTGTCTGTTTCTGTGTGCGCGAGTGTGTGTGTGTGTGTGTGTTGGGGTCGCCAGCGCTGCCACCGCCTGCATTATTAGTGCTTAATTGTGTCTATTTTTAACAATGTGCGTCCGCCCAACATTTGGGCGCATTCTCTGTCTCTTGGTTGGCCTGTGCCCCTGCAGCCCGCTGCGCCGCCCATTCAGTTACGCTGCTCCATAGGCGCCCCCGAGGAGGGCTCTTTTCGTCCACACTATTGCCATTTTCCTAGCTTACATACATACGTGCGTGCGTGCGTACGTGTGTGCGTCTGTGTGTGTGCGCGCGTGTGTCTCTGCTAGAGAGAGTGAGAGTGAGCGAGAGCGAGAGGGTATTTGAATTTTGTGTTGAAATATGTAACGTGTGGAAACAGGCATCCCTGAGTGTACAAATGTATAATGTAAATTTATGAATAATTGACGATGATCAAAGCGTATTGAAAGCCACACAGTAGTGGACAGAGATTTAGTTACACTTTCAGTTTAACTAGATAATGCTAGAAATTTACAACAATCTATATTCTTTGTTTAAAGAGTAACAAAAGTGTTATAGTAATGGGCATGTGATTAAAACTTTTTAAATATAAAGTAAATACATTTATACATATGCATATATAATATATGTATATATATCGGAAGCTATTTCACCATTGTTGATTTGTAGACAAAGGCGTGCGGTATTGCTCAGCATAGCAAACTGCACACACAGTGTCACTAATTATATGAGCAGCGCTGTATGCATCAACACTGCATTTTATCATGCTCACAGATTAGCTCTAAGCACACATCATTAAGTAAGGGTATTTGCGTGTTTGTGTTGCTTAATTTCTTGTATTATTATTTGACTACATATGTGTGCCGCTGTCTTTAACCGCATCATGATCTATTTTCGTAAATTTTATTTGCGAAAAAGTAAAACGAACTCTCAAAGCGTATATAAAAAAAAAAAAAAAAAACTTTCGTTTTATTATGTTTTACGGCTGGGACACACCTTTTGATGGGCAGCCTTTGATCGTATATATAGATATACACACTTATCGTAATTAAATCGTCTGTGTATGTGTAGATATATATATATATATCTTGCGCTGTCAGATAAGATATAGAGAGTTGGGCATATCGAGTTTATTGCCTCAAGTACAGCTTAATTAATTGAATTAAATGCGCACGCATTCATTCAAAGCGAGATATTCTTACGAGACAAAAGAAGCAAAGAAGAACAAAAAAAAAAAGCACTCACATTCACATTCACATTCACATTCACATTCACATTTCGCTCTTTCAGCAAATACAGTCACGACTCGACGATGTCAACCGGAAGACCCATAAAATGTGTCGTCGTTGGTGACGGTACCGTCGGAAAGACTTGCATGCTAATCTCCTACACAACAGACAGTTTTCCCGGTGAATATGTGCCTACAGTGTGAGTGTTACTGTGCTCGATAATAAATATTGATCTTTGCTAATTATAATCGAAATCTGTCTAACATATAGCTTCGATAACTACTCTGCACCCATGCAAGTGGACACAATACAAGTGTCGCTGGGTCTATGGGATACAGCCGGTCAGGAGGATTACGATCGCTTGAGGCCGCTCTCCTATCCACAGACAGATGTATTCCTGATATGCTACAGCGTTGCGAGTCCCTCATCGTTTGAAAACGTCACCTCCAAATGGTATCCGGAGATCAAACATCATTGTCCCGATGCGCCCATCATATTAGTGGGTGAGTAGTCATCGATGCTATCAGCTTTTACATCTATTTTAAATTTCATTTTAAAATTGTTTTTGCGCAGGCACAAAAATCGATTTGCGTGACGATCGCGAAACGTTGAGCGGGCTGGCCGAGCAGGGTTTGACGCCGCTTAAGCGCGAACAAGGTCAGAAGCTGGCAAATAAAATACGCGCTGTTAAATATATGGAATGCTCCGCCTTAACGCAGCGCGGCCTCAAGCAGGTAAGTGCGGACACACCTTAGCAGCAAATGTCATCGAAACATATTGTTGATGATGACGATTTCCATTCTACCTAGGTGTTCGAGGAGGCGGTGCGCGCGGTGCTGAGGCCAGAGCCATTAAAGCGACGCCAGCGAAAGTGTTTAGTTATGTAAATAGGCGGGGAATACTCAGCAGAGGAGAATAACAAACAGAGAGATGGAGACAGAGAGACGGTGAATAACAACGTGAAGCGACCCTCATCTCTAACTAAGCGTGAACAAATCAACAAACAGCTGACAAAAAAGAAACTTGATTCATTGAGCATTATCATTTCCTTTAAAATAAGCAAATAGTTTTGATTCTGTATAAGTTGAAAATTTGTTTTAGATCAACCATTTGAAACTTGCATGGAAAAAGAAAAAGCAACTACCAGAAATCCCTCCTCATTAGAACTAAAGTGTAACAAGATGGAATGTAGCAGCAGTTAAACCACATACATACATATATAATCCATATTGAAATCTAGTCAATTGAATCGAATCGAATGTATTAAATAACAACACCAGCAGCAGCAGCAGCAAATTATAACGAATTGAACTCTAAACTTAAACATAAAGGAAACTTTGGTTTCGCATATCAGAGAATATTTAAGGAATTCCTAATTTGTTTGTTTATTATGAAATGTATTATAATTATAATGTAGCCCGGGCGTTTCCTAGTTTTCAACAATAACCAAAATACTTGACGATGAGCTCTTAGAGAAACAAATATAAAAAAAGAAGAAAAAACACGTTTAAACGATATTTTAGCTTAAACAAAAAATGAAAAGCATTTTTTTCTACTATTTGTAATAATCTTAATTAATTGATGCTCTTTTGAAACTTGTAACAACTGTTGTTTATTTTATTTTATAATAACTTATTTATTGTCCCTAACTTTAATAATGCAATGTAAAAACAACAACAAAAACAAAGTATAGCGAAAAGTGTAAATGGAAAAGGCAAAAACTGCATTTAAATGTGACTTGACTCGAATCAAAAAAACAAAAAAGATAAAGAAAAAGAAAAAGAAAAAAACAATGCACACAATTTTTGCAAACAACTCGAATAGCAAAGGACGAGCAACAATTTTTTATAATAATTATATAAATATATATATATAAAGAGAAACAAACTAACGAAAATTCATGTAAATTTAAAGCACAGATCAATCTACTTACGAGAAATCGTTGCAAATATATATAATATATATATATATATATATATACAAATTGCTGTAATTATAATAAAATCAGAGAAAAACTGTTGGATTTTGTGTGCTCAACCATTGCATAGTTATTAAATATTTCATTTATTTATTTAAATGCCACGTTTCTATCGATTTGTAAACAATTAACAAATTTGTAAGTTTTTCATTGTTTTCATTGTGCCGTTAACAATTGCATATGATATACATATATGCATATAGAGGAGATCTCTCTGGGTGCGCTGAGTGTTGTTCTTAATGGAGTTGCAGCTGTGCCTCGCTCAATATAAACGGAAGGGCTTCGGATGAAGTGCCTGGCCGGGACGCTTTTTGGCTCCGGCGCTCTTGGGACGCTTCGGCTCCGAGTTGAGCGATGGCATCGATACGGATAGGACGAGGCACTCTGCTGGCAAGGACATGGATGAGGTTAATGTTGTAGCGCGCTGTATGCGCGGCGCTTTCCAATACTGTTTGGAGATGGGAGTAAAGACAGCATATTAGAGTGTTGCAAAATGCCAACAGTTAAAGCTAACGTTAATTCAAAACGAAATAAATAAGTAACTCAAATAGAAACTTACAATTTATACTTTGTTTAGTTTCAATTCAATTCAATTCAATTCAATTTGTTTCAGTTTTGTTCTTTTTGCTCACTTTTACCAATGCGATCCAAATGTGGTTTGATAGGTGCGTCGTGTGTGTCTGTGTAGCATTTGATACGCTTGCGGCGTGGGCGTGGTCGTTGCATTGCCTACATACGTATATAGCTATGTATATATATATTTGAATATATCCAAATTAGCTGCCAGAATTGAGAGATACTAAGTGCAAACAAAACGCCAAGTTCTTTTTCAGATTATATGTATTTTTTTTTTTCCTTTTTTTTTTTTAAATGAAAAAAGTTTTGTTTTTATTACGCTTGAAATTTGCATTTGTTTTTTTTTTTTTACATTTTCTGGGAAGTGTAAATAAATTGTGAGAATGATGCAATTTTTCGTTTTGACTAATAATTATTAAGGTTACAAATTATAAAAATGTTTATATGTATATATATATTTAATATGAAGTTAAAGTATTGAAAATTCAATTTGAGTGGTTTCTCTTTATTGTTTATGTTTTCATTTTGGTTTTGTATATATATTTTTTATATTTTCAACACGTTCAACTACACATAAAGCACACAATTAATAATCGTTTATATATATATATGCATATATGTGTGTTTATTTGTAGCATATGAAATACATATATATATAATTTTTTTGCTTTTGTTTTATATAGTTTATGCATTTGCCTTGGTATCTAAATTGATAAATAGTGCATAGATCAGCTAATCATATACTTTAACTGCATCTTCTTCGTTATAATATGCAACTGCAACTGAGTATGTGTATGTGTGTGTGTGTGTGTGTGTGTGTTTGTCTGTGTGTGCTTGCACAATTGTTTTTATCAAATTTCATAGTAAATTCTCGAATTGTGTATTAATTATTGCATATATTTGTTTTTCATATATTTGATTTCATTTTTTTTGTGTAACTTGCTTAAAATTAATTGTTTTTTTTTCGAATTTTTGTTTGCATTGTTTTTTTTTTTTCTTCAAATTTAGTTTTGAACGAAAGTAAAACTTTAGCTCAACATGCATTTTTTTATAATTTTTTTTTTTTGACTGGATTTAACTTTGTTGATTTAAATTTTCATCAGCGCCGCTTGTTGAAGCCGTCATGGATGGTTGTGGACTCTGCGTTCAAGATAAAAATATAAACGCATTTAAATAATCGCATGAAATTAAAACTTAATAAAAAACAAAGAATAACGAAAATCAATGTGAAAACAAAATAACTGTATAAAATGTAAGGGCAAACAAAGGATTATGTTAAACGAGCACAGCAAGCAATTTCCATATGAATCACCGGGACACCTTAATATAGTAATATGGGCCTTGGGTGGATCGAATTGGTTATTGGTACATTCCAGTTCGGTTCGGTTCGTTTCGGTATGGTACGGTTTGGTTTTGGTACGATTAGTCTATCCAAAGACAATATAAACTTCAAAATGAATGACGTCGCATAGCAGAGCTGTAAATACTAAAAATTAAATGCGCTCACAACTTCGGCTCAGCGCGAGTGAGAGAGTGAGTAACTAAATTTGTCTAGCAGCAAAAGTCAGATTTACACACACATGCATATGCTGAGTCGAGAGCGCTGAGTCGAGAGAGCGAGAGCGAGAGCAGCAGCGGTAAACGGGACTTTCTTCGTCTGGCTTTGAGTAACGAACGAAATGGCATTCGGCGTTACAGCGAAAAGCCATCATCAGTGAATGAGTAGAAATTCTAAGCTCAGCCAATAATAGGTGATCAAAGGAGAGCACAAAAATTTAGAGCACCGTTAGACTGGTAGGTAAAAAACAGCATTCCCAATAGAAATTATGCGCAGCCTACAAGTCTTTGAGTGACAAAACTGCAATATAATTAAAAAAAAAGTTTCTACAGGGTAGACAAAATTCCGTTTGCTATTCGCAGTTGTTGGTTGCTATAGTAAATGTATATGAGTGATTTCTTGCATTCTTTCGCGCTTTTGGAAGTCTTGTTGCTCCCGCCTTTGATCTATTTATTTGAGTGTTTTGTGAAACTTCGTCTGAGTGGATTTTTGAGAGAAAAGAATGAGTCGAATTACATAGTAAAGCTTGCACATGGTCAAGAGTGAAAGAGAAAGTATATCGGTGTTGCTTTGAGTTTCTACACTAGAATTTCACTCAATTGCCAAAAATGGCTCAATTCTGTGGACGTCGTTATTCAAATTGAAGTTTATATTATCTTTGATCTATCACAGCACTGTTAAAAGATAAAATTTTTCAACTCGACACGCAAATAACTTACAGGACTTCAATCGTGAGAGTTATACGAAAGTATATTTTTATAGCATAAAATCGCTTCATTTAATGGACGTAATATTTCTGTAGAGTATACCGCTTCTTTTTTTTTAATTTTTGTTTTTTTTTTTTAAATTTAATGCACTTTTTTGTTCATGACTAAGGCTAATAAAATGTATACACATATTCCTATAATAAATTGAAATGAAAATTTTAAAAAATATTATTAATAAAAGATAAATATTCAATCTTATGTAGATGAGTTAAAGCCGAACCCAAATAAATTCGTATTTTTGCTTTTTAGTGTATTTGATGAGGGAGTCGAGAGAGCAAAAGCATTTTGCACATTTTGTTATTTTTTGGTTTGTAATTTTTTAAATGCTGGGCAGACTTTCACAATCATCAGAGATAATACATAATACACACAAATAGTATAAATTGAGCATATATAGCTATATAGTCTAGGTTTCAGTAACTCCGTTATATATATATATATATAAATATCTTTTGTTTAATAAAACATTTGTACTATTCTACATAGTATAAAAAAGATTCTTGACTCTTGCCATAAATAATACTCTTGTTGGTATTTCTTAAGTTAAGTTAACAAAACTTCTCTTACGAGTGTTAGGTATTTTTGTGGTATTTTTTATACACTTGCCAAAAATGGAAATTTTTTGGAAAGAGCATAAAACAATTTCAGCTAGCCGAAATTTGTTTATTTATTTAATTATTTTTTGTTAACTTTATTATAGGGTATATACATAATTTAAAATAGAAACTCTTGCAAACTCAATCGAGATTTTCTTTTTGTTTTTGTTTAAGATTTGAGCTAAATTTTGTTGTTATTTAGTTTTAAACCTGTTTTCATATTTTAGGTACAGCTAGGTAGTATATTTTTGGTATTGTTTTCGATTATTGTTTTAAAAATGTTTTTGTTTTTTTTTTTTTTTTTGGTATTTTTTTTACTTAAAAAGCGATTCAAATATATCGTTACACACACAGTCAGAGTTACAAAGACCGAATTCTAGATGAATGGTCGCAACCAAGCGACCCTGCGCCGCAAACTACAAATTCCAGATGAAACGAGAGACGCGAATTTCGATATTCGATATTCGATTTCGAATTTCGAGTGAGAGCGAGAGCGAGAGGGCGAGAAAGAGAGAAAGAAATAGAAGTGAATGTGTGGAAAAAATGTTGAACACGCCTTCGAGCACTTTTTTTTTTTTAAATTATTTATTAATGCTTAATTTTGTTGTTGTTTTATACTCGTTCACGAAGTGAGAAGGGTATATTGGTTTTCGGGCATTTTCCGTATTGTCTATGTAGGTTTGTGCATCTATGCAATTAAGATGTATTTTGAATATATATCATATCATATATATTTTGAATATATATATCATGAATATATCATCCTCATATATATCAACTTTAGGTAACAATTTCCATGTTATATAGTAAATTTGGGAGAAACACATCGGAGTAAATTGCATTATTTTGGAGACTGACAGAGCTCGAGCTGAAGTAAACTGAATTATTTCTGATCATCTCTATAGATTGATCAAAATCATATATTATATATATTTCACAATCTATGCGAAATTTTTTGAAATTTAAATTAAATTTAGTAATTTTTCTCCTGTTCGTGAACAAGTATTTTGCAGTCGATGACGCCCGACTAGAACGATCTACACTGTTATTTTCATTTAATACATGTCATGAATATGAAGTACGTTTTTCGTTTTTTTTTTTACAGAATTTAGTTAACGATATTCAATTTCATTGTTAATGCATCTCAGTTTTGAGTTTGAAAGAAATTCATTTTTAAATGTAAAAAATATAAAAATTACTTAAAATATAAAATAATATATATATAAAAGAAAATTATACAAATAAAACACCCGCTATATGTATATATATGATATATTGATTGTGCTACAAAAATACTTTTAGTATTTATATATGTTTTATATATATTATATATTGATCAAATTGGAGCTAATCAGATGCTTGTTGGGATAATTTGTTAGAGATAAAGTGAAAACCAAGTTAGTTCGAGCTTTAATTTAGTTTAGTATATTTTTTTGTTGGGTGTTTCGTAAGCCTTAGTAGTGAGTGCTGTTTTTTTTTTTTTTTTCTTTTCAAATATGTACGTTTGCAGTGCTGTTTTCTCTCAGATATTGCTTGATCGTAAGCCATATAGAAATGATACGAAATTACAATAAAAAAATGAATTTCTTGAGCTAAACACAAAATGGGATGTCATTTACAGATAGATGAATTGATGTCTAGATGTATTGATGAATTGTTTATAATGAACTCAAATGCAAATTACAAATCAGATTTGTGAAAATAAACAAAAAACAAAAAATGATAAACGAAAAGATAGACTACAATTTGTTATTTGGAAACTACTTTGATGTTTTCTTTAGATGATTTTTACTTTGATTTTTGTTGTATTTTTACCTGTGTTGGTGGTGTTGTCAGTGCAACAGAGTGTTCAACATTTTTCAAATAATCCTTATCATCGAATATCTTCTTCTCACCGCCACCGGGCTTGTGCTTAACATTATCCAAAGATCCAACTTTGCTTTGTGCCTTAATTTCTATTTTTTGCGATTGGATCTGAAATGTAGTGTCAAAGCCACCAACAAAAACGCACACAAAAGTTCATTAGCAACGATTACATTATATATCGAATAGATCTTTCCATTATATACATTTCTCTATATACATTTTCGATTTGCTGACCAATACTTGTTCTTAGTTAACTGCAATTTGGAATTTTTTACATTTTATACACTAAATAGCATTAACAATATATTCAAGGCAAACATTTTCTAAATAGGTGTTCTAGGGTAGTTCTTCAAGAAAGTGTGGTTAAGTGATTTAAATACTAAAAATACGGAAAGTACTAAGAAAATAAAATTAATAATTTTCAAAGGTACTAAATAATTAAAAAAAAATATTTACAGACAAAAGTAGTGAAAAATATATATTTATTTAAGAAATAATTTATTAAGTATTTATCATAAAATTAATTTTGAGTTACTTACATCCTTTGTATTGTTATCCTGGATTTATTTTTGTAAATTTTGTTTGTTTGTATTTTTTGTGTACATTAGTTAATTATTAAACATAATAAAAGAAGATTTGTATTCAAGAAAATTTTTGTAAAATTTAATGGGTTAGTTAAATAATAATTCCAGTTGAATGAATTGAGTAAAACAAATCAGATATCAGATTATGCACAACAAATAACACTCAGAGAAAACAGGCTTAAAGTTGTTCAAAATAGTTCGAATTTTATAATTTGGAGCATGAGAAATTTTATTTGAAAATATCTGATTGAAATTTATTTTGATTAGTTCAACTACGTCAAAAATATATATCAATTTGTTTTCCATATTTTTTTTTGTAGAATATAAACGCTTTTGCTTTAGACTCTATTGCAGCTAGTTAGAAACTTTTGCTATCTAGCTAGCTATAAGTATTATTATAGTTATAGTATTGCTGGTAAGAATAGCTATCATCAAAAATTATCTGTAAAGCATTGCTAAAAAGTATAGCTAGAAATACTTGCTGGAAAGTTTAGCTGGAAATTCTAGTTTGAATGAATAGTTCGACAGTGTAACTGAAGGGTATAGCTAGATAGTATAGCTAAATATAAATATAGCTATATAGCATAGCTAGAAACTATAGCTAGAAAGAGTAGCTAGATGAAATAGCTAGATAGTATAGCTAAAAACAATAGCAAAAGCCTATAGCTTGATAGCATAGCTAAATATTATAGCCAGAAAATATTGCGTAAAAGTATTGATAGAAAGAGTAGCTGTATGGAATAGCTAAAAGGTATAGCTAGTTATCATAGCTAGAAACTTTAGCTGTAAAATATAACTCGAAATTAGAGCTTGTAAGAATAGCTAGAGATAAAAGCTAAATTTTATAGCTAAACAATAGAGCCAAAAAATATATAAGCCATCAACATTCTGCGTTAATCATGCTTCAAGAACATAGAGTTCAGTATATAATTTAGTATTTTTGACAGCTCTCTTTTGAAAACATAAACTTAAAATTAAGCTTTACCAATTGTAACAGAATTCCAATCATTTTTTTCTCTGAGTGCACACAAATAATGCTATTTATTTTTCAGAGTCTAGAAATCCATAATTCGAACCGCAATTGCCATTGGTATTTACAATGCTAGGCCAAAGAGAACTTTAGTTACAATGAAGTTGCCCCATGTGTGGGGTTAGATGATGAATTTGGGTTGTGAGTGCTGCAGCTTCAGCTTTACGTACCCAGCCAAACCCAATGTTATTCGTCTGCATTATACAAATTGTCATCCAGACGCGCATTGTCCATCAAACAACGATGGCTAACTATTTTGGAGCCCTCGCCAAAGACAATGTCGTTGGGGTATTTCTTGTACGAATAGCTCTGCGGATTTTGATAGAGTTTTCTTATTTGAATAGATTGATGTGTTTGGTGTAGCGAGTCGAGAGCATGCCAAAAGTAACTAGATTGCATAAACATGCAGTTGAGCATATGCTCCCCCATGCCGCCCCTTCCCCATATGCCCCACATGCCCCGCATGCCAGTTAAAGTTAACTTCTAAGACACCAAAAACTAAAATACTTAACTGCTTGGAAGAGTAGAAAAATCATAAAGACATGTCCCACTCAGAGACAGAACTCAGATTTCGAATTGAAATTAATGAAAAAGAATTCGCTTCAAGTGCTTCATGGCTTACCTTGATATCGCCGCCGCCAGGCTGATGCTTCACGTTGTCCTTGGAGCCGACCTTCGGCTTGGCCTTGTCCTTGAAGTCCATCTTGAGCGACTCGATCTTCTTGTCGCCGCCGCCCGGCTTATAGGCCGCATTGTCCAGCGAGCCAATCTTCGACTTGGCATTCCACTGCAACTTTGTTGTAACTATCTACGAATTTTTGTTTTTTTTTTTGTTTTGCATTTTGTGGTGATTTGGTGGTTCGATATAGATACAGATATAGATACAGATACAGATAGATATATGAAATATATGGTTGAAAAGTCAAAAACTACTTCAATTGCAACATTTGCTGCTTAGTCAATGTAAATGCACGCGCTCAGCTTAAAATTCAACTTATCAGATTCAGTTTGATATGGTATATATACCCTATATTTATATTGAGATATGTTCTACATAAGGCTAGAAAATTATGCTGCTAAGTGCCTCGACTTATTCGTCATTTGCATTTCCTACTAGATATCAAAATGATTGCATGACAAATATACAGTTAGATATATATATATATATATATATGTATGTATGTGCATATATATAGACTATATCTTGAATCGCAAGTCGACCGTGAAATTGAATTTCTATCAAAATACTTGATGTTCATATTAATGTTAATTTTTTGTTGTTGTCTTTTCCCCCAATTGCAACTACGGTAAGTAAATAGAAGTAAATGTGCAATTATACGTAATGGACTGACTAGTTGTATACCCTGTACCTTGCTAAGAATTCGTTGTTGTCATTGATAGTCATTGGATGTACTAAATGTGATGCTGACTTAGATTATGCTTATATGTTTGTACGAGTTTGTACGAGTTTGCTGCATTTTTAAATATAATCTATCTTAAGTGAAAGTCGGGCAATTTATATATCTAACAGAGCAGCAAGTCAAAGCTGTTCCTTTCTAATATTAAGAAATAAAGTACAAAATTTGAAGGTTCTGGCTTAACTAGTCTCTGAGTTCATATAGGGTGATATAGTAAGTGGACAAGTGGAATGAATGAAATTTTGAATTTGTTTTTGCAAGACAATCTCATTGGAAGTGAAGCTAGCTTTATAAAACAGATTTTTCCACTGAGCCCCTGCTATTAATATTGAAAAAAAGATAACCTAAAATGCAAGGCTATCAGATTTTATTTTCTTATAAACTACATACTATATTTATAGAGAGTAGCTCTAATAATCTCTGAATAATTAACTCGTAATTACATATATACTTATACTAACTCTGTATTTTTCAGCTTTTATAAACTCTGAGTTACAGATAGATAGTGAGAATATATGGCTAGATATACATATATACAATAGATAGATGTGAGTGATATATCCATATGTGATATGTAAGATATATCTATACTATATCTTACAAAGAAATCAACCTACATACAAAATTGGTATATTCTACCTCCTACAGTTTCTGAATTACAAAGAGATGGGCACTTGAATGTAAATGACTGAGTGGGATTTACCTATATCCCGAATCTGTTAACTCTCGCTAGATTCTGACTGACTAACAAAACAGAAGAATTTATGAAATACCCTACACACATGTCATAGGTACAGGGTATATTTAGTTTCTATTAAGACCTTAAACGTCCCATCAATATCAATCATAGACCACTTATCACTTACCTTCTTCTCACCACCCTTGGGCATGTACTTGTCATTCTTGGCCTCGATGCGCGGTCCAGCTTTGATCTCAATTTTCTTCGACTCGATTTTGACGTTGCCGCCACCGGGCTTATAGGTGGCATTGTCCAAGGAACCAATTTTGGATCGTACCGCCTTTAGATTAGGCGATGGTGCATGACCGACCTGTACCTTGTTCATTGGAACTGAAATGAGAATAGAAAATGGAATAGAGTTTAGCTAGGGTATAGATTGTTAGAGTTGACGATCTTGATTACTAACCTTTCTTGGGTGGCTCCGGTTCAGGGGTCTTGAGCAGCAAGCGATTCTTTGAGGTGCTGCGCGACTTGGATGCTGATTTGTTAGAGGGCGTGGCACTCGGTGGGCGCGATATGCCCGACTTGTCCGGCTTCGAGGAGCTCGATGTGGGCGTCTTGACCGGCGAACTTGGTGAATTCGGTCCGTTGCGATCCTGTGTGGGGGGGTTGTTGTGGGGAAGAAGAGGGAAAAGTATGGTGTCGGTACAGTCATATCTCACTAGGTTAGACAATGGGCTTAAGCGTTACAATGAGATAGCTGGCATCTGCCAGCACAATCAAATGCATGTTGTCGAGCCTTTAGTTTCGGTACGTCGGAATTTCTCGGGCAACAATTTACGACCGCCAATAACTAGGTTTATACGGCTCTATGCCATTTATGACTCTGAGTCTCCATAGAGAGAGCCCAGCCAGCTGGGACCGTGGCCAGCACGAAAGGATTCCCATTGTTTTATCGATTGTCGCGGCCTCCGCGACCAAAACTTCGCTCTCTATGCGCTTTGCATATGAATGAACATATTTTATTTGCGAGGTATTTATAGAGACAATCCCCCCCAGCTCCAGCTACAGCGCCAATCACGAAAAATGTAGCCATGCTACTAGGCAAAAAAAAAAAAAACAAAAAAAAGCTTGTCGTGTTTCGACTTTATCAACTTGGCACACATAAATCGCATTACATTTGGCAATTTGGTGTACAGTGAATGCTGACTATAGCGAACTGATTACAAATGGGAATTCTCTGTAACTTGTTATATATACAATCTTTTCTAGGGTATACTAGAGTTGATATGAGAGAATTTATTGACATTGCGACCTTTGGGAAAGTGAGTTACATTGGGTATGGCCTGAAAGGATTTGTTTGGCATAATAATTAAATAGCCAAATTATGCATAGCTATATATGTATTTGTTTATGATAATCATGTTCTGTCATTATAGGATATATAATGAAATATGATAAAGTGAAAGTGAACTCTAATGCTAATTAGAAATGCCATAAAGTCAAGGCTAAAGCTAGGTGGGCGAAGAAGATATGGAGATGGAGCTTTGATGGGTGAAGACGGTATGGCGATAGAGCTTAGATGGATTGAAGAGACATTTACCATACTACTAATACAAGCAAAGACTATTGTATATATAGTATATGATATTTAGTATATGCATAGTATATAAGACATTAATCCAGACAAGCGCTCTCGGTCTTTCTCTCTCTCTCTCTCTCTCTCTCTCCTACTACTATTATGCCTTTTAAATGCTACTATTTTCCTGAACTACGATTTTTATAGAATTTTTCTGAATCTAGAATCTAAATCTAAATTAAAGAGCATATGTTAATAAATTTCTAACAATAAAATCTATAAACAATAAAATCAATACATATTTTATTTCAAATTATTTTGTCTAATATTTGAGCTCTGTCGGACAATAGTATTCCTATTCCTATGATATATATATGATATAAATAATGTATAATATGCATTCCAAATATATAAATATATATATATATATATATAGATGAAGTATATCTTCACATCATATTCTTTATAATATAGACGACAATAAACTTTTTAGCCCGCCCTCGTACATACAAATTTTTCAATTCTTTATATTCCTATGACGAATACTCGTATATAACTGCTCAATATAGTTTTAATATATATCACTTCTAGAAATATTTCCATATAATCACAGATTTAACTTGAATTCATTTTAGTGTAGTTTGACTGTATTAAGTTTTATGCCTTTCAATACTGCGCACCTGTAAAAGTTTCGGAACTTCTCACAAATGACACTCACACACACACACATACACATACACAGGTAAACAACTATATCTATAGGAATATATATATATATATATATATATATAACACTTATTTAGTATATATAGTAGATATATAGTTTTAGGTAAATTGAGTTATCTTTTGGCTAATGCCGTTGCGACCAACTGACGTCCGTAAAGCTAAAATTTGATCTGAACGCTGAGCGCTGTCATAGCAAGAACTTTGGATGAACAACAGCTGCTGTGGCTGCTGCTGGCGCTGACTAATGGAGCGTGCCGCAGAGCCCAGAGGTCGCTGTGCAGGCAGCCATTTACAGATATTTATGATTTGTGAACATAACGATATGAAGAACAAGAAAAAATATTAGTTTCACTTTGATGAAGATGAAGCTTGGAATGATCTAGGTGAATATGGAATACCCTGGGATATATAAATGATGTGCATATAACTGATATACATACATACATATATAATATATATATGTATATTATATGAATAGTATTATATATGCATATACAATAAATATTCCATATACTCTTTGGCAGTCAGTTTTAGGTCAATGCAGAGGTTGATTTTATTCAGAGGATGGCAGCTTGACAAATGCGTTTCACCTTTCTTTTAATTTTGGAATTTAATTTGGACTGAGTATCGAAATATTATTATTATCAAATTGGTAATTTTGATTCTTAACACTTCATTAATTTTATTGAAATGGAAAAAAGTTTTCATATAATTAAAACAAACTTGATTGGATTGTACTTGATTAGGATCTTCAAATCTGTAACTCGAATATATATCGAATCAACTCAGTTCTTGAACTTGATATGATATATGTACACATATGTACTATATGCCAACAATAATATTTGTTGTAGTATTTTATAGAATACTTCTAAATTTTCATATAAAAAAGTAAATTTTTTTCGATTTTTCAGTATCTTAAGCTAATCCACAATTTTATGTCTATAAAATAAAATACTAAGACTGTATATACATTTTTTTTAGCTATTTTCTCGCTATCTCTCTATTTTCTCTATATATGTATATCTGTTCGTTCAGAAAGAAAACTTTGATACTGTAGGAAGATATGATGGATACACTATATAAAATTAAGCTACTCGTATACCATATTTACAATACAAACATTATAGCATTATAATCTTATAAACAGTATATCTTATTCAGATATATACATATATATTGAAATATTGCTTCAATCTAGTGAAATACAAATTAAAATTAGAATAGATCCACAGATCCATTAAAATATATACATTAAATTATATCTAGTCATAATTGTACCGCAACATAAATTCTATAAAATCTTTAAAGTCGGGTAACAAATTTCGTATACCCAGATGGTTAGGGCAATAATAGTTGTAGGCGCTGTGAGAGACGTGCTTGACGGTCAACGGAATTAAATTAATTTGCAGTCAGTTAATTTCCTCTCAATTAAGAGCAACGCACCAAAAAAAAAATGTTTGATAAACTCTACAAAATACGAAGAGCTAAACTCAAGAATAACCCGTTTACACAGTTGCACGCTCAAGATGTGAAAGCGCGCATATGGGCTTGGCATAGAAATGAAATGAAAATTAGAAAACTGACAGAAAAAAATTAAATGATGATATATAAAATATATATGAAATATACTGAAATTATGCTCAAATACTTGATCTATAGAGTGCTCGGAAAAATCCGAAAAAAAATGGGAAATTTAATTTCCCATTTAATACTAAAGACTGAGAAAAAATGGGAAATTTAATTTCCCATTTAATACTAAAGACTGAGAAAAAATGGGAAATTTAATTTCGCATTTAATACTAAAGACTGAGAAAAAATGGGAAATTTAATTTCCCATTTAATACTAACGACTGAGTCAAAGAAAATACTTCATTTAAGATCAGCTCAAAGCTCTACAATTTCATTTCACTCATATTGCTCGCTGAGCGAGTATCAGATAGTCGTTGCTTGCTTGTTTTTTTTATGCCGCAAACTCACCTTCTCCTGAGTGGACTCATCCACGCCGCTGTCATTGTCACCCTCTGCAAAAACGCAATAGATACATAATTAATTAAATTTGATAGTTTATCAATTTTTTTTTTTTTTGGTTTCTTCTTCTATTTTTGGGGGAAATGGCTTCATTAGTGGACACGCCCACTTAGAGTTTAGCTCTTACTCTGACCGCCCAGCAATGTTGGTGTCACGTCGAATGGTGGCTCCGTCTCCTCCAGCAGCGGTGAGCCCATGGGATCTGGCTTCATGCTGTAGCTCTTGATGGGAGTTTGGGCTTGACCCATGATGACGTCATCGTCATCCTCGTTATGCAAGCTGCTGGCAGAAGGTGGGCGTGGCTGCTGTTGTGGCTGCTGATGTTGCATCTGCTGTGGTTGCATCTGCTGTGGCTGCATTTGCTGTGGCTGCTGCTGCTGCTGTTGCATCTGCTGCGGCTGTTGTTGGTGCTGCTGCTGCTGCTGCTGATTGTAGAGCGACGGTCGGAAGGGCGCTTGCAGCGGCTGCCCGGGCATGGGCCTGGCGAACGTGGGCGGCGGACGCGTCATATTCTGTGGCGGACGCTGCATGGGCCCTGGCCCTGACCATGGAAAGCCGCCCGGTGGCCTGGGACCAGCCTGCGTGCCAGGCGGACTCAGTGGCCCGCTTGGATTGGGCAGCCGACCGGGCGGCATGCCCGGACGCATATTGAGCGGCGGCTGCGGTGGGCCCATCAGCAGATTGCTTTTGCTGTCCGTGGGACGCAGCGGTGGCGGCATAGGTCTGCCTGCCATGTTGGGCGGCAGCGGCGGGCGTGGCCCCACGCCCACCATGGGACGTGCGCCGGCAAAGGGTGGGCGTGGCTGTGGCGGGCCAGCAACGGAACGCATCTGCGCGGGTAAAGCAAAAGTGGAATTGGAACGCACAAACTCATGGTTGCTGGAGTTGTTGTTGGATTTGTAGTTGGTGTTGTTGCTGGTGGTGCTGTTGCTGTTGCTGTTGCTGTTGCTATTGGTGGTGCTATTGGTGGTGCGTTCGTTGATTCTGGGCCGGTTATACTCGACTGGAGCGTAATTGGGATTAGTTACACGCGGTCCCATATAGCGCTCGGAATCTGTGTAGCCAGAATTTGGCTGTTCCATATAGGATTGCTTGATGGGAGCAATTGACTCCTGCTGCTCCATATAGGAGTTAGCCAGCTGCTTAACGGGAGCAACTGACTCCTGCTGCTCCATATAGGAGTTAGCCAGCTGCTTGACTGGAGCAATTGACTCCTGCTGCTCCATATAGGAGTTAGCCTGCTGCTTGATGGGAGCAACTGACTCCGGCTGCTCGACTGCAGTGGTTGCTTTGTACATTTCGTGTAACTTGAGACTGAGCTCAGCTGGAGTGAACCTGACGCCTGCGGTGCTGGTGCAGAAATGTGCAAGTGTCGTGTAATCCAATACCCAACTGGCTGTTGCTGCCAGTGGGTGCAGGAGTGCCAATGGCAGTGCGAGCAGGAGTCGAAAGCAATAGCAGGAGTAGGAAGCACACACATCATTTGCATACGTGTGTGCTAATGGCCATGTGGGTGGGCGTCTCTCTGTCTCTCTGTCTCTCTGTCTGTCTATTCTATCTGTCTGCGCTTTCAATAGACTCTATCGAGTGGAGCTCTCGATTTTGATGGCTGCCTTCTTTGCATTTGTTTACAGTTTATTGTTTTGGTATTTGGCGCTGCTTTGGGTTACCTTTGTGGCACATTTGTCATGAGCCAGCGTTGGCTGCTTGCAATGTGACCCAAATCGTTTGCCTGTCGCTTATTGATTCAACAACAAAAAATAAAACCCAAAAAAAAAAAAAGGAAAAAAAAAGAAAGGAAAACCCAAAAAGTTCGACAATTCTAAGACCGCGCTCCAGTCAATGCGCCATTGGCCAAATTGTTGTTTGATTTTGTTTTGCTTAGGCTTGCCAAAAAGGGTTTCTTCTCGGTTGCCAACACAAATTTGTTGCGACATGTCTGCCTCCCCGCGACCTACCTCCCAGTGGCATGCCACACCCTCACAGTTACAGTTACAGGCGGTTGCCCAAGGTCAGCCCGATATTGTCTACAAATATTAATCATATCTATTGAACTATAGCAAGCGCTTCTTAGTTGCTAAAACGCCTTGAATACAACTCAAATTCAGCAAATCTCATCAGACTAATTTGAATATTTATTAATTGAAAGAATTTTGTTGATCTTTTAGAAGCTTAAATTAAAAAAAAAAAAAATGAAATAATAAGTAAAAGTAAATAATAATTATAATATTAAAAAATATAAAAAGTAAAAATAATAATAAAATTTTTAAAATATTTTAATTTTATTTATTAAAGTTTATTTAGAATTAAATTTCATATTATAAAAAATAATTAAAAAAAAAAATAATTAAATAAATAAATTATAATTATATTTAAATTTTTATATTTTTATTTTTTTATATATTTTTATGAGCAAATAATTGAAATACATTTTTAAAAATGATTATAATTTATATGTTTGTTCATTAAAATTTATTTAATATTCAATTTTAAATTTAAAAAAAAAATTTAAGTAAAATTATATAAATTTATTCAAAAAAATTAATTATTTTATTTATTTGCTCATTCGATGTAACTTAAAATTTCTTTTGTTAAATAAAGGCTAACAATATTCCTTCCGTTTGCGATGCGTTTTTTGACTAGAGTCAAGTCCAAAGTGAACTGATGATGTATTTTTGATTATTTTTAAGTGAAAACTATATATTTTTTATTAATTTAATTAAAAATATATAATTTTTAATAGCTAACATGTCAAGCTGCTCTGAAGAACGCGAATGAACATCTTGACTCTCTCTATTTTTCTGAGTCTGAGTTTTCACATCCACATCACTTCCAGACTCTGGTATAGTTTCAAGCCTTAAATCCTACTTCAAGCTAAATGGCATATTTTTTCTTTCAGGCTTCTTCTGTCTATTTAAAATTATATCAATTTTATTCATTCACTTAAATTCAATAAAAATATAGATTTTTGCTAAAGCAGTGAAACATATATATATAATACACAGTTCAATAATAATTTAATAAATATTTTGAAAACAAAATTATGTTGCTAATAAAACAAAGTATATAATCATAAAATCTATAATTTCTTGTAATAAATTATAATTTATATAAAGTAATGTAATTTGAACAAAGTCAAATTTATCTAAGAGAAATTGCAGCGAAATCGTCATTGAGAACGTTCTCTATTCACATATTGAATTATGTTAAACAGCAAAAGAAATTGCCAACTAAATTGTTGTCTTGGCCATAAATGAAATGAAATAAATTTTGTTTGCCTCTGTGGCTCTTGTCATGATTTAACTGCAATTTTATGTTAAGTGCATAAAGCTGTAGATATTTATTATATAGTATATAGTATGGATAGATTCGTACAGACTTACCGCATCGGTTTCACTCATTTTAATGTGTTTGGTTCGAGTTTTTTTTTTTTTTTTTTGTGTTTTTGAGTTGAAATTTAAGCTTGGGCTGCAGCCAAAAACTTTTGCATTTAATCGATAAAATTACAATTGAGGAACTACAAAGACTTTAAAACTATATATATATTATATATAGAGTTATGTATGTATATATATATACTATATGTTTATATCTGATCTGGAGCTGAGTTTTGTGGCTGGCTGCTGGCGCGTCGTGGCCTTCGCACGTGCAAAGTGGCAACTGAGTGAGTGGCAACAACTGCGCCGCGTGGCGCCACGCGGTTGCAAGACAGTCAACCACCAGACCAACCCCAGACACCACAGCCACCCCAACCACTTAAAAAAAAAAAAGAAAAGAAAAAGGAATCCGAAAACAAAAACAAAAGTCAGCCGCAAATTAGTTTGGCCCCAAAAATGATTTGTTTTCTGCTGCAGAAATTCCATAGCATATTTTTTTTCATGTCAACTGCCACACACTGAGAGTGAGTGAAAGAGAGAGGCAGAGAGCGAGAGAGTGAGAGAGAGAGAGAGCGCTTGAGTTGTGGCCCACTAAATTGATTATCAACAATTGTCGGCCGTGGCTGACGTTTCGTATACTCGATGCGCATTTGCCTGGCATAAATGAGGCGAGGCTAAAGTTTTGCGCCTTTTCTAAAACCTTTTCTTTTCAATTAGAATTCGCTCGTTGTTTCGCCAAGTGCATGAATTGGAAATGCAATTGTGAATGCATTTGCAACTGCAACTGAAAATGTGAACAAACTTTGCAACAAATTCAATTGATTTTTGTTGTTAAACTTTATTCCTGTTTCTATTTTTGTTTTCGCACAATCGGCCAATGCAGTTGTGATTTTATCACTCAGCAGTGCACTGAGCAAAATAGTTGAGTTGGTTCTTTAAGATTTAATTTATTTAGAAGTTTCAGTACAGTTAACTTGAATTGTAGAAGTTAGCATTTCGGGTAGAGCGAGATTGCGTATTCAGAAGAGCAAAAGGCACAGTCAAGAATTTTTGAGTTTGAAGAGAGAAATTAAATTTAAAATTAAAAATTAACTTATTTGTTAAATCACAAAATTTTCATATATATAATCTTAATCTTAGGCTTTGAGGTGAAGACGTAAATTTATGCGAAAATAGATATTTAATAGACGCATATTTCATAAAACTGAAACGATTCTACTTTTTATTCATATTTAATACAAATTATTAATTGTATATCACAAAAAAAAAAAATAAAAAAATAAAAAAATAAAAAAATAAATAAAAAAATATGTATTACGAATCAACTCATCAAAAATTTCACTTAAAATACGCAATAAATAAATTTGGCACTCAAAGAAGTTGTAAAAATTACAATTTGTTTTTTAGTTTATGAAAATCGTAATAGAATTTTAAATAAGCATTTTCTGGTACTTCCTAATAACTTTTAATATATGTATTTTATTTTATTATATAAAATATTATTTTATTTTATTTTAATGTATTTAATGTCTTTTGATTTTTAACTTTATCTCATTAATACTAATGAATACATTTTTAGTGTTTTTCTATTATTTTTATAAAACTCAATACTTTTATTTCCTATTTCTATTTTTAATTATTTATTTTTTTTTTGTTAGTTTTATTTGAATTTTTCTCTATTAACTTTATGTAATATAAATTTCTTAACTTTTAATTATTATTATTTTTTTTTATTCTATACATTATTAAAATTTTTATTTAAAAAACTTGAATTCAGATTTATTTTATTTGTATATAACAAATTTGTTGACTTTTATTAATTTTGTATTTTATTTTATAGATTTTAATTCTTTTTTATATATTATTTTCAAATTTTCTGTATTTTTTAATTTATTTATTTCTTTTAACTTTTATTTATGAGATTCCATTTTTTTTTATTAAAAAAAAAATTAATAATATGAATAAAATTGAAAAAAAAAAAACATATAATTTAAGTCAGTTGTCCGTTAAAGCTTCAGAAATATTGTCTTCATTTATCTAATTATACATTGCATTACATTATTTTGCTCAGTTCGATAATTTAATTTAAAATAAAATATAAATAGATATATATTTTAATTTTTAACTAAAGGGCTTGACTTAATAGTGAATAACTCTCCAGCTCTCTACATTTTCTCTCAGTGTAGCTATACTATGGCCTAATGGGCACTTTGCAACACGAACTCCATTGTTATCATTTGTTGCAGTTGCTCATAAACAGCAAAAGTAACAACAACATAAAACAACAACAAGGAGTCTCATTTCAACTGCAATTTTATCGATTTTCCCGCTTGGCCAAAGGGCATTAACTGAGCCGCGTTAAGGCTAATGCACTTTGCACTTTGCACCTTTGCACGGTTTTCACTTTGCAACTCGTCTAAAAACTTTAGACGACTGCAAATACACTTACACACACTTCAGTTTGACATGTATGATATATATATATATATATTATTTTTTTTTTTTTTGTTATTTTCCTTTTTTACTTTATTTCATTTTTTTTTTAGTTTTTTTTTAGTTTTTTTCTTTTTGGCTAAAACGTCAACGTCGCGCTGCGTTCTGTTTGGCGCGAGTGTTGAAACTCGACTGCTTTTATTTGCTTTGAAAAACTTTCGAATTACAATACTTAGAATTTGTTTTGGTTATGCCCATTTCTCTGTGTGTGTGTGTGTGAATATATATAGAAGCCTCGAATGTCCTTGCGCAGTTCGAGGCTCTCGCTGTGGCTACGTCTTGGCACACACGGCGTATACTCTATTTGGGTTCGCCTATTCTATTGACATAGAAGTTTATTAGTGGGGCGCCTTAGCCAAATGCAAATCCAACACGCCAACAAATGTAGCCCCAGTTGCTTGTTGGCTCCCATCTAGCCCCACCTGTCACCCACCTTTCCTGGCCAGTTCGTAGTTTTTATGCAAATCTTATTTGAGGCTTGATTAATTTTATGGGCACAAGGAGCGCATTAGACGCGCCTCTGTGCATTGCCCGCGCTAGTTCCTTGATTAACGGCACTGTTCACTGTTCACTGTTCACGTTTAATATATACTAAAATATGTATGTGCATGAGCGAGGTGCGCTTGATGTGCTTCGAAACACAATGTGGGGCGAAACTCTTAATGGAAATTCAAACTCAAACTCAAATAATACATGAGTAGTAAATATGTCGAGTCATTGATGGAGAAACATTGAAGTTGGAGCAGAAGAGAGTGGAGAGGGAGAGTGAGAAGAAAACTGAACAAAGAAAAAAAGTCAATTAGAGAAAACAATGAAAAAGGAAAAAAGGAGAAAAAGGGAATAAAAGGAGAGAACAGAGGAAGGAAAAATAAAAGAATCTCTCAAGAGAAAAAGAATGATGAAGAGAAGAAAAATCTTATATAGAACTGAGAAATTTCAGAAGACAATTGTTGAAATAAAAAGAAAAAAAAACGAAATAAATAAATAAAATTAAAAGAAAAGAACGTACAAGAAATGAAGCGTATTAGAGAAAACAAATAAGAAGGAAAATAAGAGATGAAAAGGATAGAACAAAGGCAAGAAAAATTAAATGTCTTTTAGCATGATGAAGACACGTAAAATCGTAAAATATGAAAAAAAATCAAATTCAAAATCAAAATTAGATTAGAGATAAGAATAGATAAATCAAATTGATGAATTGAGAAACTTGAGACGATTTTTGAAATAAAAAAAAAAGAGAATAAAAAAAACAATAAAAAAAAAAAATGGACAATCAACAAATTAGACAATTTCAATAAACTCTTGAAATAAAATATAAAATAATGAATAAAAAAAGTTAAGAGAGGCGAAAGATAAGTGCAAAAAAGGAATGAAAAAAAAAAAAAAAATTAAAAAGTACAAATGCAAAAAAAAAAAAAAAAAAAAAAAAAAAAAAAATTAGAAGCTCTAGAATTTAAATTCGACACTTATAATTCTCAACGGGTTTAAGAAAAATTATCCAATATTAGAGCTATGAATACTTTTACAAGAGCAGTAAATATATATATATATATTTTTTTAAATATTTTTAGCTATTTGTATATATAATCAATGGAGTTAGTTTAGCAGCAACCCTCGCTGACACACAAAATCCCAACTGGTGGGCTGCGCTACAGGCACCGCCTGCCACGCACTGGCATTGCCATTCGGATTCGAACTCGATTGTGAGCAGACAATTTTAGTGGTCGTTGTCTATAATTCAGGTGTTGTTGTCATAGGTCCCTTGATTTGTTACTAATTGTTGTACATATTATATTTAGAAGCGAGCAGCACGCAAGGCAAGGCTCTCCCGCTCACGGTCTCCTGCTCATGCTGGAGAGATTACGGGGCGAGGATAGACGATGTTATTTGTGTGTCTGCTGCGGACGGGGGTGTCTATTGCATGTTGCGTTAACTTTAATGTCTGTGCCTAGTTAGGCTTTGTTATCGTTTAGTGGCCCATTTCGATTGTCAAGGTTATTATGTCTGCGTGGCTGTTGATTGTGCACCTTACGCTACGCTCTTGCTCTTTTGCTTTTACGCTTTGCAAGGCTTAAGGGCTGGACTTAGCAATTGCTGACTTAGCTAATGGCTGAGGCTTAATGGCTTACGAAATTCATTCTATTGCGCAAATTAATGCACTGCAAGAAATAAATGCATAAATCGAATTTCAATTCAAGCTCGTTTTGATCGGGTCAGATTTTTAACTGGACGTAGCCTAGTGGCAAAGCGTGCGCCTCGCAAGCAAGGATACTTGAGGTTCAAATACAGCCACAAAACTATGGCATATAAAATTATATTTTAAAAAATTAAATTTGCCCAAACATTTCTTTAAATTTATTTATAATTTCCATATTTGTTTATTTTTACATAATAACAATTTATACAAATATATTCATTTTCATATTTTTATTTATCTATAGAGATTTTACAATTTACAAATGCACATATTTAGAAAAAATATTTTTAATAAATACATACCACCTTAATGAAGCCATTTCACAAACAAGTTTTTATCAAGTTTTTAATTACCTGTAAAGAAAATAAATTTTGTATTTTAGTTACTTTTGTCAATTCATACTCAAAGCGCCACATAGCGGCTTTGCTGCGTACTAAATTTTGCTCTTTAGGTTGGTGTCTAAATAAATGTGCTAAAAAGTACAAATGCCGTGCGAAAAGCTAAGCACTAACTGTACACACACAGACGCACACTCACACACATGTACGCACTCAAGAGAATCAGCCGCCATACAAATACCGGGGGTGGCTCTGCCGCTGTCGCTGCCGCCTCTTTTGCTGCTGCTGCTGCTACTGCTGCTGCTCTTCCGCTGCTGTTTGCTACTGTTAATGCCGCCAGCAGAGTATTTACCTCTCTGTCACACTTTCATTCTGTATTCGGCATTTGCTTTGTTTTTGTTTTCCTTTTGGTTTCTGTGTTTTCTTCTATATTTTTTTTTTTGGGGTTGCGCTTCTGTCGGTATCTATCGGCATTTTTGTTGGCTTCCCTTGGCGGACATTAGTGTATATATTTCTCTATGTAGTATACCCTTATATACCCTATATATGTATTATACACTGTGTACATACATATGTGGTATCTATGTTGATTTTCCTTTCATTATGCTCATTGATTATTTTAGCTGTTTTAGGGCTAAGTTTATTCCATATTTTTCAGCAGATGCCGCCAAGTGACACTTGAGGAATCTCTCAAGATGAGTTCCTCAATGGGGCTGTTCTCTATACACGGCTGTGTGTGTAAAAGCTTTGTGCCACTGCGCATGTATGTGTTTAACAGCCCCTTAAAGGCTGCGGCGCAATAGATGAATCATATATCTATATGCCAAACAGGCACTCCTGCCTAAAGCTAACCACTTCTTAATATTCTAGTACAGCTTGAAGATAAACAGTTGATGTGGAACTGAACCGGCTCAAGGAACAAGGAATTGAATTTTTTAAAAACTTGCAGTTCCAAAATATGGAATGCTGCTGTACTACACAGCTTCCAATAAGACCCCAATAGAAAGTTTACCAATCAGAATATATTAATTTTTAATAATAATTGTAGATATCTTTAAAATGTGAGCGAGTATTAAACAGTAGGTAGCGCTTCTTTTCTTTTTATATTTGAGCATTGACTGCAAATATTTTTAAACCAATATAAAAATATCTATATTTATTTAATTGTTGAATTATTTTATCTATAGTTATTTAGTATTGTATAATATTTAGTAATAAAATATGTATAATATTATTTTCAATTATTTTAATTTAATATTATATAATATTTATCTTAGAAAAAAAATAATATTTCGTAATAAAATATTTATATTTTATACAATATTTATTTATTTAATTATTTATTTTATTGTTCAATATTATATAATATTTAGCTTAGATAATAAATAGTTTTCATCATCTGTATTTTGCCTCTACAGTTTTCATATAAAATGTTTAATTATTTATATAATTTATTTATATAATTTATTCGATAAGTTTTCTGATTTTATATACTTTTTTTTAAAAGTATTTCATTAATTTCTTTTGCTTTATTTATTTAATTTAAATTTAATATTTGTTTATCTTTTAACTTATTTACTTTAAGAATAAAATTAAGACTGATATATATATATATATATATATATATATTAAGATAAGATACTATCTAAGGCCTTGACTGAGTTTCTAAGAAATTTATGTAAATGAATAAATAAATTAATATATATAAATCTATGTCTAAAGAGGGTAGTTCAAAAAATTATCAAATGTGTTAAAGTTAAGTATAAAAAATAAAAAATGTTTAACTAATACTTTACGATCTGCAATTTTTAAAGTCAACTTTTGTTAATTAATTGAATTCTTTTCAAGCTATCTCAAGCCTTGCTTGACTGTGTTATCACAAGCAAGAGAATGCAGAATGAGAATCAACTGAAAAGTTTACCCAAAAAAAAAAAAAAAAAAACAAACTTTTATAAATCTAATTAAGTAAACTTTCAATTCTTTTAAATCTCTTAACTATTACATTATGTTATGTAGATTTATTTCAACTGTCTTATTCAATTCAACATGAACTTACAATTTCTTAACTTTTCAAACAGCCCTCGGCTAACTGTCAAGGGTATTTGAAGTGCAGTGACTTTAACTTATTCACTATTTATTAACAGTTAACTGTTAATTTATCAGCTAACGATATTTATAGCTTGGCCGACAGTTGGGCCTAAAAAACATTTGTAGTTTTGACGCACTTCGATTATTGATTGCCACAAAATGTGGCAACTGTGCGGCACGCACGCAGCATTGCCCCAAACGGTCGAACAATTACAAATATGGCCAGGCCATAGCGAGAACAACAAATTATGCGACAACAGTGATGCCAACTGCCAAATGCGGCAGCAACATTGGGTAACCAGACGATCCACCTCGAGACGTGGCAGCTAATCCAAGCTGTGCAGCTAGGCTGTGGCGAAAGTGTTGCCCGGCCTGGCCATAATATGCCACATGAAATCTGTAAGCATTTTGACCGAGTTTAATGAACCGGGCCTAGCATGGGGTGGAGTGGGGAGTAGTAAGTGGAGCTGGGCTGGACTGGGTTTTGCATACGGCTAAGGGTTGGAGCTGGCCTGGCCTGGCCTGGCCAGGCTTAGGGGTGGCTGCTATTGCAATTTGCGTGCCAAGCGACACTTTGTTAGAGAGCTGAAAACAATTAAGGCAACACCCAAATGGTGTGAGAGAGAGAGAGAGAGAGAGAGAGACAGAGACAGCTCTTTGATATCTTTATTAATCTTTGGCCAAAATTTTATTGATCAAACTTTTAAATGCCAAATAGAAACTTGAAAATACTTTAAATTAATTAATAAAATGTGCAAACTATGCGGCATTTTAAATTAGCATTCACCTGGCACACACACACACACACACACAGCTGCACACACACACACACACAGATGACAACTTAATAAATGTTGTTTTTGTGCGCGCTTTTCATATTAATTTGTTGCTGGCATCGAGTGCATTTGGACAAACCCTAGCCCCTCGTAAATAGATTTGTGGAACGCCACTTTGCATGCAAATTATGTTGGCATTAAAGGTCATACACATAGAGAGATACAGATAGAGAGAGAGAGAGAGAGACACACAATGTAACACACTTTTCGATTTGGCACAGTTTTCATGCAATTCTATTCTAGTTCTGTTCTTTGTCACATTGAAAAGATTAACAAAAAATGTGTTTGTAGCACAATGATGGACTTGCAGATACTCTAGATTTTTGCTATTACTATAGAATCTGATTATAACGACTCCAATTATAGGAGGACTATTGTGACGAATATACCGGCAAACTTATATGCTTATAGGGTATAACGCCTACCGGGTATAACGACAGTCACTTGAGTGTCGCTATAACCGGTTTCTACTTTAGTTTGAATAAACAATGCAATTTCTAACTATCGAAAAACCTATAATATATCAAATATTATAGAAAACTGATAGTATGTGCAATGACTGACTGTCGCATACCCTAGATATTTGCAATTATATATATATATTCGAATGAAACCCTACATATTTTATATAGATTTTACCATTATCGACTATCGAATACCCTAGGCATTAGGAATTATTTTATAATGCTTTTTAGTATTTGCAATCCGATATTCTACGAAGGTATATCTTTTTAGAGAAGTGCTACAGCTATGGTATTTGGAAATTATAATTATATATAGGACTTCCATTTATCACATTAGTTCTAGCTGATATATTGATTAAAGCATTATAAGTGGATTAGGTAAACCCCATATTAAAATTACATTGAAATAATATTGCAAGATTTGGAGCATTTGTAGATAGTACATCAAATATACAAAATGTATTATTTAATCATAATACTAGCCGTATTGGGAACATTACATGGCACGATTAAAGCTGAGGTACTGTAAAAATCAATCAATATATATATATATATATCTATATATTCATTTATTTTACTATATATAATGTTTACTAAATAAATACATTACGATTGCAGAATGTTAAGGAATTAGAGGCGCAATTGCATAAGCTGGAACAGGAGAATGCAAAGCTAACGACAGAGATCGAGAAATTCGAACTGCGGGCAGCCAAAAGTATAAAAAACTTGAATGCGACCGCAGAAGTGGATAAAAAGGAAGACAACTGTGAATCTGATAACAAAAATCAAACACGCAGTATAGCGGAAAGTGGACTTGCTCTGCCCAAGTATATGAAGGAGCACCGTTCAATGTTTCGAACTGAAATGGGTCGCACTAAGCTGGTTGCTTGCATTGTCGGCTTGACTCCTCCGGCAAATCAAAGCTGTGTGCAGTATCTGAAATTTACGGGCATCAAATCTATTGGTTTACCCGGCTTACCGAAGTTTAACGCTTTGTGTGACGCCGTAACAGCTGGTCCCGGCTGGCTAGTCATCCAGCGTCGAACCAATGGAGCCGAGAATTTCTATAGGACTTGGAAGGAGTATCGAGATGGTTTCGGGAATATGACTGGGGACTTCTTTTTCGGACTGCAGCACATCTATGAGCTAACCGAATATCAAAGGCACGAGCTGTTTGTGCTTGTCCACAGCTATAACGGTAAACTTGACTGGGCCCGTTACGATAATTTCCTCATAGGCAACGAGGACGAGTCCTATGTACTGAAGAGCGTCGGCGAGTTTGCGGGCACTGAGGAAGTTCTATCTAAAAATGTAAACAGTAAGTTCTCCACTTTCGACAAGGAAAGCAGTCCCAATAATTATTCGATGAAATATCACGGCGGCTATTGGTATATCGAAAACACATTGCAAAGCAGGTGTGTTCCTCAATTTTCTAGAGCTATTCATGTTGATTAATTTTTTTCCAATTGTTGTCAATTAGCAATCCTAATGGGAAATATTTCCCAGATGCGCAGCATATTTCATATGGCATGCATTGGGCAACTGGAGAGAGCGAGCAGTCCATCAAAATGCTAATTCGCCCTTATCATGCATAAGACAATGGGGCACAATGGCAGTGGCTATATTGTAATAAAAAGCTCTTTTTAAAATAATAATAAAAAATGCATTTAAAAGATGCAGAAGAATGAACTCACAATTAATAATTATTCATACGAGACATTCAATTAGTAAGCAAAAGTTTCAAGTTTATCAAAAATAATTTTTGAACTTAAGATTATTATGCTTAAAATCTGCGTGAAAATCATTCGGCTGAATAGCAAAGAGCTTATTAGAGCACTTCATTGATTAAGTTGAGCGAGGTTCGAACACAGTGCGTGGCAACTTGTTCACGTTCGTTGTATATTACTACTTGTATTATTTCTATTAAAATATCATGAAAACATAATTTAAGGGAAATTGTATATAATATTAGGCTTTTGTGCACGCGATGGGGATCAAAGGCGTTGCAGTCTAGGCTAAGCAGTGGGTTGGTAAACGTGAAGTCCTGGGTTCGAACTCAGCCGCAGATGGCTAAATTACATTCTTGTTGCTGTGTTTTATGTGTGCTTATGTTTCTAATTACAACACAGCAAGAAATAGTGAGAGAGAGAGAGAGAGACAAAGCAATTTCTGTTCTATTTTTGGCAGCGCAAGCATAGCTCATTATGGTAAAGACATGACACGTAATTCACGAAGTACAGAGTTCAAATCCCACCACAGAGAATGCAAAAAAAAAACTTTTTTTTTTATTATATTTATTTAATTTGGTTCTTATTTTAGAATTTTAATATTTTAATTTATTTAAAAATTTTTAAAATCCATTTTATTTTCTTTTGAAATTTGTCTCTGTATTTAAGGAGTGTAAAAAAGCAAAAAAAAAAAAAAAATAAAAATAAAAATAAAAAAAATACCCTGGCAGGAATTTAGTTTTGGATGATTTGTCCTAGAACGTTACTATAATTGGAACAAATTACATTAAAAATTTTCCAGCAAATAAATACGTTTTACGCTTCATCATAAATCCGTTGCAGCTACAGCTGAACCTAAAATATCTCAACATTTAGTTATTAAAGACATTTGGAACGATGAATAAAATCATATTCTGGGTGCTGCTCGGATCATTTCTGGGAATTATCACAACAGTTACCAACACGGTAAATAGCACTCAGTAAATGTATTAATATGACAAATAAAATACATCTAAATATATTATACAAATAAACAATTCTGCTATCGTTACAGACCCTAAAGGAGGTGCAGGTGCGTTTGAATGAAGCGAAAAAGCTTAATACAAAACTGAAGGAAAGAAATGCAGAGCTTCATTCATTACTAAAATCGAATCATGAAATGGATGGAAATAATAAAACCGTGAAGGACGAAGGCAAGCAAAAATGCAATCCAAAGAACACGAACAGAAATTCAAAATATCCTCTCTATAGAGCTCTATTGAAACGAAATCCGAATTTGAGATTCGATTCTGTTCAAGAGGAGCTGTTAGAGTGTCTAAAAAATTAAATATTAAAATTATACAGCATGGCTGATTTGTCAGATAAATATCAAAAGATTTTTTTTTTTTATCGATTTGGCATATATACGGGATGGACTCTTTCTGAGAGTACAGTTAAGTAACTTTTTTAGTTTAAAGAGAAAACAGAACCCATACCTCTATTCGATAAGCTTTACATCAAAATTCATGTTGGGCTTTGGTAAATAATTTCTTCAAATGGAGAAAAGTTAATTTTCCAAGAGTTTCGAGTCGTAAGATATATTCAGTTTTTTCGAGGCATACGCTTAAATGACGACTATATAAATCAGTTAATCGTCAGGCAAATTAATCATAATCTCCATATAAAGGCTGCACGCATGTCTACCTAAAAAGTAAAGTAAAACTTTTCATAGATTTTCGTGCTTCAGTTGCTTTCGGCCGGCAGGGCGTGGCAGCAGCACCTCATATATGGCACTAAATGTTTAGAAATTATATAGATTTTTGTTTCTTAATAGCGGATGCCACAGCAATTAGCAGAGACTTTTGAGAAGACGAGAGAATTCCAACACTTAGACAGTTGATACTCTGCTAAGAATGAGCAGCAAAAGTATATTGAGGTTGAAACTTAAATCTGCTATCTGCCACTATATCTAATCGGATAGTCTCGTTTGTTTAAAGAAAGCACAGAAAATCTAGAGCACAGGAAAGTGCAAAAAAAAAAATAAATAAAAATTTCTCGCTCAGTTGGCGTGCAAAATTGTGTTAATTAAACACAAATACCTAGAGAGCGTAGGTGACAGAATTGCAGTCAAAGTTATCTATTTATAAACTAGAAGAGCACGTATGCTTTCTATCTCTCTCTCTCGCTCTATCTACGACACAAAGTGAGAAGCACATAGAGAGGCATGTGTCCACACTCAGCAAATATATATATAAATGGAAAGTGTTTTTAGCTTCGGTGTGCGTATATCACCTGTTATCAAAGTTCAAAATTTAATAAACATGAACTCAGCTAAAATAAAAGTTAGATATAAATAATGCATATTGATTATATACCCTGAATAGCAATTTGTTATTGAATTTTTAAATGTTTCAAAACAAAAAATTGTATTTAAAAATATTATATAAATTAAAAATGTTATTTAAATTAAAAATATTATTTTATGAGTTTTAGATGAAGCTATATTAGCTATTATTATTATTATTAAAATTATACAAATTAAAAATGTTATTTAAATTAAAAATGTAATTTTTTGAGTTTATATATAAAGCTATATAATAATATTATTATTATTAATGGTATTGATAATAATAGTATTGATAATAAATAATTAATTGATAATAGTATTTTAGTATTAGAATTACAATATTATTAATAGTATTAGAAATACTATTATTATTATTAATTTAATTCATTTTATCTGCTTCGATTCACACGTGAGAGACAACTGAGTAAAGGAGATGTTTTTCGATCGGTAAGCAGCACACCCGACTAATTTTTAAAGCTTGCAGCTTTTTTACCTACCTCAACAACAAAACAACAACAACATATTATATATATGATTATCATCATATTCCTGTTCATTAGGAACTTTTTGCTCCAATGATCTTTTCTAGAAAAATATGAACTTGATGAGATTTTGCGCTAATTTGTTTGCCGGCTAATTAATATTGATTAGAAAAGATTTATAAAAGATCTTAATTATCATGGCTTTTATAGCTTTAAATTAATATGCGTTTGATAGTTACATATATATAGTAAACTGATTTGCCTGATCAAAAGTTCTCGTATGAAGAATGTAAAGATAAAGATAGTCATGAAGTTTTCAATTAATAATTTGTAAAAATATTTTTATTTAGTTAAATATATTCTATAGCTATGCAAAGTCTGTTATGAAAGTGAACCTAATCAATATACATATATATCTATTTCTATAAATATGTATCTCTGATTAAATAATATATCTATGCGTAGTCATATCACAAGCTATTATAATAATACTTGCTGTAAGGGTATAAGAAAGCCTTCTAGTACATGCATATAAATATGTAATCATATATTTAAAATATAGATTATTACATATATATATATATATATTTATTTAGTTTATATACGTCAACTAACAGTTCAGACAGAAGTAGGTGACGCTGACATCGACGTGACGATGACTTCATGTGAATGACACAGCTGAGCAAATGAGCAAATGAAAGAATGTGTGAATGAGGTAATGTGAGAATGAGAGATGAAGGGATGGAGATATGCTGATAGCAATCAGCAACAATATTTATTTATATATTTGGTTGCTTTTTTTTTTTTTTTTTGTAATTTTCTGTTATTGTTGTTAGTTTATGTTATTTAGCACTAAGATAAAAGCGCACAAAACAATAACAATTGTTGTTGTTGTTGTTGTTGTGATTATTTAACCGAGCCGGTTTACACTTGCGTTGAGCATTTGATTTAATCAGCGCCAGAGGTGACATAGTGAATGGGACGACCACACAACTTAATGCAGTGTAGCACAGTGTAAATGTGGGAGTGAGTGCGTATGAGAAAGAGAGAGAGAGAGAGAGAGAGAGAGAGAGAGAAGCAGATAGACCGCAATAAAAATAGAAGAAATATTTGCATCAAAGAAAACAAACATATTTTATGTTTAAGCTAAACGGAAGCTGAAAAAAATATGCTCGAAAACAAATTTTGAAGGCTAGTGAATTTTTGAAGGCTAGTGTAAGCGACTGATATTGTTTTACAATGCTTAAAAATAAAATTCTAATTTATTGAGTTATAAATTATAGTTCTATTCTGTCAGCTGAAGCTACTCATTGGTTTTGGTAAGACAAGCAAGCATACGTAAATCAAAAACTAATATACCCAATTTAAGAAAATTACAAAGCAAACAACAATTTGTTATCTTATGAATCGGCATAATGACTTTTAGTTCAATTAGTGAGTTTGATTTTTACTCTGAATATATATGCTATGAATGTATTAATAATATGTATAAATAATATTTATTTGAGCACTCGAACATTTAATTCTAATCTAAATTCAAAATCTGATCAGCTAAGCTGATTTTTAAATTAAATTCTCATATAAATCTAAATGACAATTTTATTTATTTGATTTTATTTTATTTTCCGTCCGTCCGTACAGACGATCTCAAAAACTACTACATTTTTTTAAGTTAAATTTTCGAATCATATTCCTAGACAGATTTTCATTTAATCAGTGAATATGCTGAATGACAAAGACATAAAGATACCATCACCGAAACTAGCTTAATTGAAACGAGGTCATATGCAGAGTACAGACCGCAAAAGCAGAGGCAGCAGCAGCTGATATGATGTGGTTGAGGTTGCCTGAGTTGATGAGAGCGACAGAGACAGAAGTAGAGGCAGAGATAAGAGCACAGGTTGAGGTGGAAACGGAGGTTGGAGCAATGAATCGATCAGGGGCAAAGCAATAGGCAGAGGTAAAGAAAGGAGTAAGGGCATAGGCTGTAATAGAGATAGAGGAAAGAGATAGTCGATCTGTAATGGTAGTGGTAGAATCTCGGTAGAGTCAGGAGGGTAAAGCCAGCAGGAGCGACTCTGGAGAGCGCAGATAAATGGACAGAAGCAACAGTAAGAATATTGAACAAAGAGAAGAGAGAAGCAGTTATAAATGCAGGGACAGGGACAGGGACAGGCACAGATAGTGCATGCAACGATGACGGTGTTCGAGGTGCTGATAACTGAAGTTAAGGAGTGGCAAGCGCAGGGACAAGGACATGGGCAAACACATGGAAAAAAGGTAAAGGCAATGGCATAGGCATGATTAGAGAGAGAAGATAGAGACAGAGACAGTGGCCACAGGACGAGCTGTAGTAGCTAGAATAGAAGCCAACGGAGTTGCATGCAACGCTTAGACAGCTACAGTTACTGATAATAACTTGCAACGCACATAGAGCTGATGTTAGATTTACAATGCATGCGAGGCACAATTAAAACGCAGCTGACAGGTCGTTGCGCCCATGCCACATTTGACTAGACAATGGGCTGCCACATCCTGTGGCACATCCCGCCCGGCTGATGCCCGATGATAGCGTGGCTTAACTGTTGAGTGCTCGCTCTTCAGACACGAACATTAAGCACAGACACAACTCTTTTTCAAAGCCGCTCGACAGTTGTGCAAACAGCAACAATGAAAATGTTGTGCAATTCAGTATTGGGAGGAAGATGGAATACGCTAACTGATTTGATGTGATATATATATAAGTAAGGTTAAGTTGTCAGATGAGCTGGATATCGATATATATCGAACTGTATTTGTAGGAGCGTGAATCAAGGGAATGCAGAGAATGGAAAATGGAATCAAATTTAGCCACTGATATGATTCTTTTATATTTAATATTTAATTGATTTTACATATTCAAGAGATAGATATTTATCGATTTCAGTTATTGCTGCTTGAGAACAAATGAAATCAAATTATATATACTACTTGACATGTTTCATAAATGAGGTTATGTTGTCTAGATATAGGTAAGCTTATATTGTCTTAAAGAAAATTGAATTTTTAATGGATTTATATATCGCTTTATGTTGTTTGAGCTGGAATCAAATGCCAAACAAATTTAAATTACACAAACTAATGTGTGACTTCGTTTAACTTGAAAAGAATAAGTGTGATTTTCAATTCATATCTCGTAATGGCTATATATTGGCATATATTGAGAAACCTTAAAATATGAAATATATCTGTGAAATATGATTTGATTTGATTTGATTTTCATGATGAGATATCATTAACTGAATCGATTTCAATATATGTAAATACTCAATTAACCCATCATTCCAAGTTACTTTGCTGAGCTCTTAAGGCCTCTAAAAAACAATGTGAGACTCGTCTCTGTAGATATAGTATATATGTAAATATATATATATACATGATCATATCAAGTTATAGAAATATACTCTCACTTATGGTTATTCTATATTTCCTACTTCATTTCAACTCACGCTTTAAACTTCTTAAACTACCCCCTTTTATTTACAATACCCTAAGCTCCTCTGCTCATCACATTTTCAATGCCCATATTAGTATACCCTACGCTAGGGTATACAACTCTATTTACACAACAGCTTAAAGCCGTCAGAATATATGACGTGAGCTGGTTAATGGTGGTGCTGTTGGTGGTGCTGTTTGTTGGTGGTATTGGTGGTGCATGTTTGCCTAATATAACCATCACTGTGCCGGGGTGTGCCAAACACTTTGACTAATTGAGCGTTAGATATACATATCGATGAGTCGTTGCTGCTTCTAATTGATTTTCGGCATGTTAACATCGCGTATGCTTAATGTGTGTCAGCTCACCTTTTTGCTCCTGACCAGCGCGTGCCGCTGTGGCCGGCTCCGGCTTCTGTTGCTGCTGCTGTTGTTGTTGCTGTTGTTGCTGTTGCTGTTGCTGTTGCTGCAGCTGCTGCTGCTGCTGCGGCGCTTCCTGTTGCAACAGCACAGGCTGCACTGGGCGCGTTTCGGGCATTATGGGCACCGCAGCTTCCAGCACAGAGCTTTTCTCCATGACATCCGCCATATTGAAAATGCCTGTGTGTATATATATATATATATATATGTGTGTGTTGCACTTAGTACAGGACTCTTTTTTTTTACGTTTCTGTATTAAATTTGATTTTTTCTGCACCACACTTTTCTTGCTTGACTTTTTTACACTTTGATTTCGCTTGGCTGTTGGAATGCTTTAGTTGCCTTTTAATTATGTATTTATTTTTTAACAATAAAATCGCAACACTATTTATTATATATATTATTTATTAGCTATATTTAACAATAATAATGCTGATATAATTTTGTTTCTTTTTTATTTTGTTTACTTTTTGCACTTTGCTCTGGTTTTTCTACTCAATTGATGATTATTTTTTTAGTTTTCTTTAATTTTTGGCAATGCAATTTTGCTGAGAGCGTTTGGCGCTGCGCTTCGTATCTTTTGGGTTTGTTATCTCGTTTTCAACTGATTTTCAGTTCGGTTGACATTCCTAATTAACGTCTCTGCCCGAGCAGCGGCGCAAGCTGTGCGAAAGTTTTACATTTAGTACATGCGCAGGGGCAATGGCAGCGAGAGCTTTTTCGAACAATAGCACAAGCGCCATCTGTCGGCTTACTGCTGCTGAACGCAATTTCAAAGTTTTTTAGCTCGCATTTATTTGTTATAAATTTTAATAACACAAAATTTTAAAGTAATTTTTAAAATAATAAAATAAAATAATTAAAAAAAAAAATATTAAAGAAAAAAATATATAAAGTTTTTTTTATTTCAATTAATTAAATAAATCAAAAGTCAAGGACGCTCAAATATTATTGCTTGAGATTATGTTAGAAAATTTTAAAAAGTTTTGAGCTGAGTTTGAAATATTAAAAAAATATTTGAATTTTTCGGTTTAGGGACAGTATTTTTAATATTGAACAAAAATTCAAAAAAATAAAATAAAAAAAATGTAATGTAAAAAAACAAGAAAAATTATTTGAAAGCAATTATTTAAAGAACATTACCAAGCCATGATACAAAATACCAAAAAAAGTATTAATAATATTTCAATTATGTATGGTGCTTTTTGCTATGAATGTTATAATATATAGAATAGCCGCATAAAATAGCTTCAAGGATTTACGAGCTTTATGTAGTGAGCATAATTTTTCATACTATTTAATGTCATTCGTATGCTAGAATTTAAAAAAATTTCCAAACATATCAAGCTATCCTCGAATATATACCCAAAATATGAATCAATTTATATAACAATTTTCGATCCGATGTTTGCTCATCCTTCATTAACTAACATCCATTAAGCTGCAGAAACTCTGGCTCCGATTAAGCTAGTTATAGATGGCTATATAGCTAAAGATTCTGTTTATTTATAACAGAATAATCATATAGAATCAAAAGAGAGGAGAGAGAGAGAGAGGAAAAGAAATCATCAAACAACAAAATAAAATTGCCAACGAAACTTAATTTTTTTTCTTTTCTTTTTTTTTTTTTGTTTGTTTGTTTTGTTTTTGTTTTCGTTATGTTTTTTTTTATAATTTAAATTTTTTTTATTTTTAAAAAAATAATATTATCTTGAAGTTCAATTTTTGCAGTTGTAGTAGCAGAAGTAAATTTTAATTAAAATAATATACGAGAGAGAGATAGAGAGAGTTAGCGATGAATATAACATCTATGGAGAATGGCTGTTTGCTATAAATTTATTGTTGTTGTTGTTGTTGAATAGTTGTTGTTGTTGTTGTTGTTATATTTATAGCTGATCTGGTCTGTCACACATTCTGGCGAGGAATGCTATAAGATGAGAAAGAGTTTTCGATTAGATATATAATTATATTTATAGAGAGCGAGAAAGAGAGAGACAAAGACAGAGAGAGAGAGAGAGAGACAGTCAATCACATAGAACAAGAGAACTTACTGTTTAGTCGAAGACGACGGGATCGCTCATCAAGCGCTGGATGAACTCTGCAGGAGCGGTTCATCGATGTTCAACATACAGGTGGTGGTGCAGTGCAGTGGTGCAGTGGTGCAGTGGGTCACACAAAAGACACACACACACACATATTTAAACAGAGTGTGCGGGGGAGAGTGTGTATTCAGAGTGCATTTCGATTCAGTGTTTAAGTGATTGAATAACAAATATTTGCGTGAGTGTGTGTGTGTGAGTGTGAGTGTAGGTGTGTGTGCGGGTGTGTACATGTAAAAAATACAAATAACATTATGTAGCACAGACACATAGACAAATATAACAAAATATATGAGGTTTGGTAAAATTCTACTTACGAGAGTATGGGATCATGCCCTCATCATCCTCGGGATCCATGCAGTCAGCGAACAGAGTCTCAACCTGCTCATCATCCAAGGACTCACCTATAAGCAAATTGCATATAGATTAAAAATTTAGAGTCTATTCTAGTTATATAGTATTCCAATTTACCAAGGGCCAACAGGGCGTGCTGCAATTCAGCGAGCAGCATGGTGCCATTCTCCTCCTTGTCGTACAGTTTCAAGCACTCAATGAAATCCTCATAGCAGCCCTGCTCCTTCTCCTTCTTCACTTGCGAGTAGATGGGCAGGAATTCGTCCAGTTTGATCTTCTTCTCGTTGCGCTTCTTGGTGCCGCCCATTTTCTCGATCAAAGCGAGGGTGGGGTTCAAGTTCAGAGCGCGCAGAGCATCGCCTAGATCGACGGCATCGATGCCCTCGCCGGGGGAGCCCATAACTTCGAAAACGAATTCGACATCTGTGTGAAAGTTTGATGAATGAGAGCATGATTAATTATTGATGTAATTAAATTATAACGATAATTTATTTATCGATTAGTTTACAATTGTAATTGTAAAAGGTTTTTATTTATTTATTTATTTATGAAATCATTTGATTGAGGTCAAATTCAATAACCCTGAAACTAAGGCTACGCACATTTTTGGTCATCATTCACATTACGCAGCAAGTGTGTGTGTGTGTGTGTGTGTGTGTGTGCGTGTGTGTGTGTGTGTGTGTGGGCGCTTTGCCAACACATAGTTCATATATGCATATACGTATACGTAATTCGACACTCGCGAACACCGCACAGCATATGCTATATAAACACACACACACACATACATACACATATATGTATGTATATGTATTTGCTCTTTGGCAGTGCGTTTCAACAAAAATAAATTTGTTGAAATAACTTGGCCAAAATTAGATCGTGCTCTCTGCTCATAGATCTCTATATATACACACACAATTGTATATATATATATATATATATATATATATATATATATATATATATATATTTATACAAAATTTTCCATTGTTTTTCCTTAATATTTCCTGAGATTTACTAGTTTTCAAATATATTTATATATGTATACAAATTATTATATTATAATATGCACATTTTTTTCAACAAATTTTTGCTTCCATTTGATAAATCCTTTATATAGCTGCAGATATATATATATATATTTATATATATTTTCGCAACGATTACGAAATATATATTTTTGCCATATATCCCACGCATATCCATGTGCTTTTATTTCATATATATGTATATATGTATTTGTGTATATATCACACGCGCACATTATGTAATCACTTTTTGTAGATAAAATCACATTGGAGAGATCTTTATATAGATCGTCATACCGATTATGTCTATAACATATTTGATTTTATAGTTTTAGTTCTAGCTCTGAATTTCATAGTTTTTATATGTTTTTCATATTTTTTTTATGTATGTATATATTTTCTTTGAGGTTAGATTTGTAATCCTTTTGTTGTCTGGTTTTTTCTTCAACTTACTTTCAACTTCACGCTTTGGAACATCAGCCTGTGGTGTTTGAAGAGCAGAAAAAGAATTTTAGAATTGAAAAATTTTAGTTTTTGTTTTAACGAAATATTTTAATTCACACAGGTTTTTTTTTTTTCTTTTTTATTCCATTTTTTTGTCCATCTATTTTTTTTTTCTATTTCTTTTCAATTTGTTGGTTTCACTCACCATTTTGTCTATTGAATGCGAAAAGCAACTGTATCGCGGATGAGCTCGGTCTCGACTGAACGCTATTCGTCAGTGGCCGCACGGCAAGGTAATGTGCTGAGGTGATGCTGACCAGCTCACACAGACACACACACACACATACAGAGCTCTACACACATATGAGATCTATATAGAAACATATGCTAAAGAATTTACTTTCATCTGGGCAACATTTTCAAATATGCTCTCTAGCAGTCAGTTTCTCTCTCTCTCTCTGTATGCATGCTCTCTGCTATTTAATTCTATTTTTAACATATATGTATATATATATATATATGTGAGACTTTTCCGATATATGTGCCTGCAAAATAATAATCAGTTGTGGCATCGTGTTGAATATCATTTGATGTTAAAGATAATATCTTAAGCGTTCATTGTGTTCAGCCAGAGATAATATATGTATGTCATGTTTTTTGTAGACACACATATATATATATATATATATATATATATATAAACTATATATATAGTTTGATTTTTTTTAGATATTTAGTATCTGTCGACCCTGATCGTCTGTTTGGCAAGCTAAAATCGCATTTTATTGAACATTTCTTTTTATCATGCAACATGTTTTTGTTGGCTTTGTTTTTTTTTTTTTTCTTTTTCTATATATAAATTTAATATGCCTAAAAAACACCTGAATAGCTGAATAGCTTTCAAAATACGTAATTTGTTTGAGTTCCTTCTCAGCCTTGCCAGCAGCCATCTCGCTCGCACCAGATCTCTAGCTCTCATCTACATAGAAGGCGTATTACTGGGCATACAATCCATTTGTATTTCCTACTCTCTCTCCCTCTCTCTCTCTCTCTCTCGCTGTCTGTCTCTCTCTCTCTCTCTTTCTTTCTTTTGAATGCGCGCTATTTATAAAAACTATGACACAGATACACCAAATTGTATTCAGAGCATTCATCTACAACGCATATCCGAACTGTTCCTCTATATACACACACGAATATTTGTTTATATATAAATATATACCGAAATATCAATGTATGTAGCTTTAAGGAAGTTTGTGTTTAATAAACATAAATTCTAATTGAGCAAATGAGCACAAGAATTTGGCATCGTTGTCCTTGCTGTTTGCTGCTTTGACCCGGTTTAAGCTCAACAGCTGCTCAAGCTGAGGTCTGCGCAGCCTCCATGTCAGCAACAACCTGTTGTCTCCGCATGTGCCATGGAGTCGGGAGAAGGGTTTTGCTATAGTTGATGCTTCTAGGACGGGCACATCAGCTGCTTAGTCTCTCAGCTTGTCAGAGGCCGGGTTTTTATCATACGTGATGCTTTTAGGCCAGGTCAACAGCTGCTGCTGCTGCTGCTGCTCAGCTGAGTTCGACTCGGCTCGGTTCGGTTCAGCTCGGCTTATCAATATGGACCAAGTGTGCGCAGTGGCAATTGCGCAGCTCATTGATGAAAATATGCTGAAAATTGTTTTGCTTGGAGCTCTTGAAAAAAAAAATATAATATAATATATATAATATATATAATGTTTTCGGTTAAAAATAAAGGAAATTAATTATGGATTATGGAAGTAAGGATGTTAATCAAAGGGAAGCCTGCAGTAATAGAGTTATTAAAAATAAAGTATATGAATATATACTTACTATCTATCTCTAATCTTGAGTTATCTATACGAATATAAATTACAAATTTTAATTTAATTACAAATTGAACAATAACGTTACATTTAGAGCAGTTATGCTAGTGCTAGAGCTAATCATAAAAAACTTCCTGGCATTGTAGAAATCTGTTTTGGCACTGACCTAGACACCGCCGGCTGACTCTTGTTGAGCCTGCGCACGCAAATACTTGTTGCATGCAAATGCCATGGCATGATTCCCAAACCTCATTCCACCCGGATCCGAAAACCATTTGCTACATACCCTCAAAGCTGCTGAAGATGTGTAAATGAGAAATATTTGTTGTAGAAGTGATTCATAAATCTTAGTTTTATATAATTATAGGTCTGGCCGATATGCTTAAGAACTATTAAAGTCAGTGAAGTAGATAAATCGGGTATATTGACTTCTAGGCTAATGCGGAAGAGACTAAACTTCTAGAGCATAGCTAAAAAATTCTAAACAATTAAAGAAACTTATAGACAAAAGTTTATTGGTAGTTGATATAGAAATGAAGTCGTAAATATTAGGAAATTATAGATAAACCTCTTACTTACGTGCATCGAATTCAGTTAAGAACTCGTAAGAGTATTTGACTCTCTTTACTTTACAGATAATAAGAAAAGAGAAATAAGTACAGTACAATTCGGTTATAGCGACTCCGCTCGTTCGTACTAAGCGTTCGTAAAACCATATAAAATTTGGTGAGCAAACTTGTATAGTTATAGCGTCTTCCGGGTATAACGACGGTTCATTGAGCATTGTTATAGATGAATTCTGCTGTATAAAAGAGCTGTTCCTTCCATCTACAGAGTTTAGAATTTTGAAATAAACTCTGATATGGACATGGATATGCTCAGCTAAGACTGCTATTAACATTGCATAACTAACAGAACAGAACTTATATAACCCAACTTAAATCTTTTGTTTATAAAGCATTTCGACTTCTAATTGAACTTTATATTTCGATTTACATTTCGATTTTAGATGATTGAAAAATATATTTCTATTCATTAACCAGCGGTCGAATCATCATTCTTGATACTTTATTAGAGTCCATTTTGAACCAGTGCATGCCTTCGATGTCATCTGCGTTCGACTGATAATATTTACCGTTGAGGTTGCTAGAAATACACAATTAGATACAAATATGACTACGTTGTAAGTGCATTACCTTCCTTCCACTAAGCCTTCGTAATACCAATAGCCGCCATGATATCTTTTAGCGAACGCTTTCGCGTCACTCTCTCGGTCGTAGGTCGAAAAATCACGACCAACATGTGCGGAAAGTCTATCTACATCACCAACAAATTTGCCCACACTTTTGAGCCTGTAGTTTTCAGTCTCGGAACCTATATAAAAGTTATCGTATCGAGCCCAGAAATTTCGATTGTTAAACGACTGCACATACACATACAGCTGGCATCGCTGATAGTTGGTCAGGCGATAGATTTGGTCAAGTCCGAGGAAGAATTCCCCATTCAGATGTCCAAATCCTTCACGATATTCAGTCCAATTCCTATAGAAATTTTCAAAACCATTGAATCGGTTCTGAATGACAAGCCAACCGGGTCCCCCAGTCACAGAATCGCAGTAAACGTTGAACGGCCTTACGCCGGGCAGAGCCATTGTAGATATGCCCGTAAAATAGCCTAGGGGCAAACAGCTAGCTTTTACTACATTGGGAGATCTCGTAGTTGCCCCTTCAACCGGGCAACTACCACCTGAACCTGGTATTTGCAATAGATTGAAGCAATTATGGTAATTGCCCTGAAACATGTTCGAATGGTGAACACATTGATTAGCCAATGCCTGTAAGGCATCGACGCTGCCCTGAAGGGCTGACAATTCATTCTGTAGAGCCCATTCAAATTGATTGGATCCACTTGCAACATTGCAAGATTGATGCTGCAGCCACACGATCGATGCGTTAAGTGCATAAATTTCTTGATCTTGATGCGGATACTGATGCAGTTGGGATTCCAAATAGATAATTTGTCCCTCCAGCCGTGTATTGATATCCATCAGTTTGCGCCAATGAGTTTGCAATGCCATAATATTCTATATAGCAAACGAAATAATATATTTAACTTGATATAGCTGAAATGAGGTCGCACTCTACATACCAGGCACTGAGCCCCGACGACTGACAGTAATGTTGCCAAAAGGGAAACATTGATCAAAATTTTCATTTTAAACTGCGTTTAGGGAAACATTCGTCTATGAAGCTGAAAATGAACTGAGAGAAGAAAAAAAAAACGATTTTCCCATGCTTTAAGCTGGCTCTAATGGGATTAGATAGCATTGTTTAAGTGGAACTGGAACTGTATTGATTAGTTGCATAACTTTAAATTACTTTTATTAACTTTAAGCACGTCATCTCATGACTCTCCCAATTGAGGAACTCTCTATCTGTTGATGACGGCCTGGCAATCCTACTATATAACTTGGGTAAATTATATATTCAGGCAAAGGAAATAAAATCAGAGAGCGACATGTTTGCTGACAGCCTTGCAGGCTTCGAAATGGATTGCGTTAGGACCGGACTGCGCTTGAATATGCTTGCGGTTTCCCGGACGGAATGGGAGCTACAAAAGAACTGTGTTTAATCAAACGCGAGGCGTTAAAGGATAATTAGGAGTTAGCTGACCGAAATTTTTGTTACAGAGACAGAAAGTGACTCAAAGCACGAAATTTGACGAAAAAATGTTAAAAGTTGCCTACAGAATGCAGAATAAATAATGTAGAAGGTATGCATAATAAATAGCGTCTTGTTAGACACAAAAAAAATTAAATAAGAAGAATAATTAAACGAATATATAATTAATAAATTAAGTCTCAGTTTAATTCAGTTATAAATTGTATATTTCTTTTAATATTTTGAAATAAAATAAAAACTTAAACAAGAACTCAATTTATTTTACTTACATTACAAAATTTATCTTAAATGTTGCTTGAATTACGATGAATGCAGAAAGTGAGAACATTCTGATCGTGAAACAACGATCGAAAGAAATTGTGGAGGTTGGCAAGACTTACCGATAGTTTTGTGCTTTGTACAGAGTATGTGTGTGGATTTTGTGTTATGTGTATGTGTGTGTTTATTTAGCATTCATAGAGAACAGAACTGAATAGAGCTTGAGCAGACGTATGAACAGAACAAGATGTGGCTTACCTAAAACCAATATACTCTCTTTACTATCGTAACAAGGACAAACATTCAAGTTCTTATGCTGCACCCTGTATGCACTGAGCAGAGCAAAGCCTAGCAGCGGGTTGTATTTATTAGCTTCTCTGCTCTGCCTATTAAGCAGATGTGCTTGATCGATATAAATCGATTATTAAAATTTTTAGACTATTAATTAATTATTTGATTATCTTATTGTTACTAACAAATTGCAAATAAAACATGTATTATATAACAAAAAAATTCTTTTGGAGTACATTTGTCTAAAAAAATATTAATAATATATTAATTATATTTTTATTATAGCCTTTACCACATGCTGCAGCTGTGTATGGCTAAAATGATCAGAAACTAAGAAATGTATACATATAAATATATACATACATACATATATATATATATAATTACATACATTATATAAGTATTGTAAAATAATATATAAAATTGACAGCAAATTGCAGACATTAAAGAAATTTAATGCCAAAATGAAATATTTAATTAAACAATATATTTTGCATATATAAATCCACATTTAAATTTAATAATCATTTCGAACAAATTTAAACCGAAAATATTTATAGACTAGCATTAATGTACATCTCTTGTGAGAATCGAAGAAAATGTGTTTTTGCTAGCTCTTGAAATTCCACAACAATTGAGGCAATATTATGGGTCAAAGAAACATACATGATTGATTACTGTACAAACGCGCCTTGTGCATATATAAATAAATATATATTTATAAACAATTTATATATTATCTACTTTCGCGAACAAGCTGAACATCAATACATTTAATGGCCATCTATAGTTTCTTTTTTTATGGCCAACACTTAAGGCTGGCATTTTGTTATTTAAGCAGACTTCACCCTTAAAAGCAAGCCAACAACAACAACAACTATAATAACAATAGCCCTTAATGATAAGCAGACAGATATATATATATATATATATATATATATATAAAAGCGTCGCACATGCGGCGTATACGCAATTTTCAACCCTCACACAAAGAGACAGCGACTGCTTGTTATCAATGATAAGTGCGCCAAATGTAACAGGGTGACTCAGGCACCTAGATAGACAGTGAGTTGAAGTTGAAGCTGAGAGCACCCTGTATAGCGCTGTTAATGTGAAGCATATATATAGTATACAACAGGGCGTATACTTAATGAGTGTGTTTGCTTTGACACGGGTATGAAATGTATAAGTTGAGATTAGAGAAGGGCTGTAGATGAGGCTAGCCAAAGGATGAATCTAGAGACAGTGTATAGTTCTAAACATATGCAGTTATTGAGTAGACTTCAAATAATACTACATCATTGTATAAAGTAAAGCAGCTGTAAGCCAGACAGCCAACATCCACAGCGAGCTGAGAGCAGCTTCAGCTGCTGCTGTTGTTAAAAGTTCAAGCACCCTGTATGCCTCGGTTTCCCTTTCTGTTAGGGGGTGGCTGTGCGTATACATGATATGTGTGTGTGTGTTGTGTTGTGTATACGCAGGCTGTGGTGCGCTGCTCCTGTCGCTGGCAACGACGAGCAACGAGAAGGACATGACGACGATGTGAATAGCTCGTCCTGTTAACGAGGCAACGCTTTGTCCCAGTTGCATCCGAACGCTACAGCCGTCAACTTTATCGAAAGCGGGCAACGCGTAAATCAAGGTACAACCCAAAAAAAAAAAATAAATAAAACCAGCAAAAACCAAAAAAAAATATATAGTTGAATAGTTGAAAAAGTAAAAGTTAACGCTTATCGCTTATCGCAGCAAATTCAAGTTCAACAATAGTAATAAATTTCGCTGGCAATTGGCGCTGGCTCGAGCTCGAGCTGGAGCTCGAGGCGCTGCCAAACCCTTTTGCTTGGAAGCTATTTATCCTTTGGGTGCGGTCGCAATTTGTTTGAATTGCTGGAAATAAACAGCGAAATTGAATGTTTGATTTAAGTGCGTGTCAAATGCTTTTGACAATTGCCAGAGCATAAAGAAAATTTCGTTATATAAGTGCGAAAAAAATGTGTGTGAAAATTTCGTCTGCTGTGAAAATTGTATCTGCATGTATACCAAAATGAATTTTCAATTCTGTATCTATAACTCGGACGACGCGAAGCTGCGGAGTCTGCGTTCTGCGCAGCCTTCACAAAGAGCACACAGCTGGGAGATGTTCTGGGAATGGGCTGAAGACGAATGTGTGTGTGTGTGCGAATGTGTATATGTATGTCTGTGTGTGTGTTGCAGAAATCTGTTTTGGCACTGACCTAGACACCGCCGGCTGACTCTTGTTGAGCCTGCGCACGCAAATACTTGTTGCATGCAAATGCCATGGCATGATTCCCAAACCTCATTCCACCCGGACCCGAAAACCATTTGCTACATACCCTCAAAGCGGCTGAAGATGTGTAAATGAGGAATATTTGTTGTAGAAGTGATTCATAAATCTTAGTTTTATATAGTTATAGGTCTGGCCGATATGCTGAACAACTCTTAAAGTCAGTGAAGTAGATAAATCGGATATATTGGTTTCTAAGCTAATGCGGAAGGAACTAAACTTGTAGAGCATATATATTTCTATTTTTCTATAGCTAAATAATTCTGAAAAGCTATAAATCGCACAAATTTAAAGAAAATTATTATATTTTCCATAGCATATAATGACAAATATAATTAAAAACTTCAAGAAATAGCTAAGAACCCAATGTTTGGTCTCTAAAAAGTGGCAGATCAACGCTAACCCTTACAATCTCAGCGATAGGATAAGACAAAGCCTTAGAGATAGGTTAAGAATATGCAATAGATCAATGCTCAGCCCTACAAAATAGGCAATAGAAATACCTTAGCCTTAGCAAGAACCCCTGAAGCCTGCAAAGAAGTGATATTCCCATTTTCAATAGATTCAGGGTATATCTAGATGCTAAAACCTTTGGTGTGAATGAAGAATAATATTAACTAAACACCATAGTAATCAAATATATTTATTCATGTTCGAGTCATTTCGAGTCGCATCAAGTATAATCAATTTAGAGATGAAACTCGAATAGGAATTTTATGAATATCACCAACTTCGATAATCTTTAGATCAAGTATATTCATGACACTCTATATTTAGCAGCCTAATAAAATAAAATGAATATTGTCATCTTCAATCAAAAACAAATTCAGTGCCATCATCTACATATGTTATCATCGTCATTAAAATTTGCACTTCTTAACGTTAGACAGGGTATTTTATAGTTCGTCACTCATAGTTGACGCTGTTTCGCCTGAATGAGCTGACATTGCTCAACAGTTGCATGTGATTAACTCGACGAGTCTGTCCTTTGCAGCTGCCGGCCACACGATGGTGACCAATGCGACAAACAACAACAATCTGCAGGCGAACAACAACAGTTCGACGCCGAACAATAATAACGATGACTTTGACATTGACCAGGACGATGGCCTGCAGGACCTCGGCCTGCCCGTCTCTGTCCAAACATTCCTGTGGCGCCAAATAGCGCCCTTCATCAGGCCGCGACTGGGCAAGCTGCATGAGGCCAGCTGCATGGTAAGTGTGTGCCAACAGCAACAGAAAATATAAACGAAACAACGAAAATGAAAGCAAAAGAAAATTTAAAAACTTGGCTAAAAAACAAAAATTGAAACAACAACAAAATCAAAACCCTATCAAAGGTGTCTTCAATGGAAACTAACAAAACTAATTAAACGAAAATAAGTCTAAATGAGCAGAAATTATCTTTGGCCTAGCCGAAGCTAATATACCCTTGCAGTTGTCTATGAAAAATAGAAATAGAGCAAAGCTAAAGCTTTATAATAGTAATATTATAGACAAGTGCGACAAAGCTATGAAAGATGACCTCAAGGTCTTGAAAAACCTTAAAGAAATAAAGCCTATGCAGCTTGTACATAACGTTTATACTACTATAGCTAATATAGAATTTTAGAAAAATAAAAATGATATATGAGTACAAGTTTTGTATCTAAGAAGTTCAAGATGATATTTTCATTTTTTAGATATGGATGTACATATATATGAGAGCAGACTAGCATATAGAACAAAGATTAATATAGACAACATTTGAATATCATCTAATATTCATATTTGATATACATGTCGTATCGGTGTGATATCATGAAGTTGTGTTAGTTATTATAAAGAGAAACTGACAACTAGCACTAATCGAATGAGTTGGCATTTTAGTGACAATTAAAGGATGTATTGTCATTAAGAGAGAGAGAGATAACTATAGCATTTGCTGAACGTGGTCTCGGATGTCGCTGAGTGAGAGCGAGAGGACTACTTATGTTCTTCGCACAGAGTTGCTATGATATTGATGAACGAGAATATGCAACCAGAAAGAGGCAATCTTGATAGAGGAGCTGCAAAAGGGCATTCAATCAGAGAAAGAGCTTTGTCGGCGACTCCGAGAACTCGTTAATAGACAAACCCTATAATGAAAGGCGAAAGCAATAATATTAAAAATATAATATAGACAACGGTTCAATATTATCTGCAAGGGTATATATAATGAATTGGATTGATGATTGATGGATTGACTGATTGATTGATGGATTATAATGCAATTGTGCTGTAAATTCGCTATGCGTGTTTTTTTTTTTGTTTTTGTAAGGATGGACTCTATATAACTGTATTATCCATTGGCACAATCAATTGAACGTCTTCTATCTGACATATACAAGACATATCTATATCTATATATATATATAAATACATATATATATATATATATACATATGTATGTTAATTATTATTTATACACTATTTAATTATTTATTTTCTGCTCAAAATTGGAAAAACTGAATATATAAAATTGATGTTTGACCTTTTATTTGTTTATTTATTTATTTTTTTTTTATACATTTTTGCATACGACTTTTACAATTTCTTTTCTACTAACACACGCTCTAACCACTCTAAACACACAACAACCACAACCACAACCACAACCACAATAATAACAACAACAACAACAACAATTATTATGCTTTTAAAAAAACAACAAATTTGTACAAATGAACATTGTAAAATCTCTCGCAACTTGTCTAAATCTGAATGTAGTTTTGTCAACACGCACCGGGACACCATGTAAGTTATATATGTTATAAATGTACATAACAACTAATACTTCTACTAATTCTACTACTACTACTAACATATATATATATAACTAATTGCGCTAATCTAACTCTTCTAAAAAAAAAAAAATAATTAATTTTTCGCTATGTATGATTTTTTTTTATTTCTGTTTGTTCTGCATGCTTTGAGCTCTGATTTGCATTGATTTGTATAGAACTCGTATTTAAACTATATCTTTATATATATAAATAGCTTGACAAATCATTATATATATATATCTATGTGCTTTATCTTTTTGCTCAACCCGATATATGTACATATGCATATCAGGAATCCAAAGAAGCTTGTAAGGTGTGTATATATCTGTATATATATATATATAGATTTGATCTTCTAAATTACCTCTTTACGTTTCGTTCTTGCAGTCCTTTGAAAAAGTTCTGGTACAGAACATTCAGTTTGGACTCTCGCCACCTTTGACTAAGGCCCTGGGCGCCATACCACGTTGGCGTCTTCTACAGGGCGCCCTGCCGCATGTGATGCACGCCTGCGCAGCGTTGCTTTACTGTAAGTCCTTATGCTCTACATACGCGCTTGTAGCAGGGTATATTGCTTGAGTACAATCGACAGTAGAAAATCTGCAAAATAGAGATCATTATAGACATGGCCTATTGTAGACAAGGGTTATTTAGAAAAAGTATATTAGTGTTATAAATTTCAGTTGAAGATAGAAAGAAGATAGTCGTATAAACAGGTATATGATAGTCTGCAATACTCTGTTCTAGACAAGAGTTTATTGGCTTAATTCACTTTATCTGATGATTGATATACAGTTAAGAATTCGTAAAATTCTCCATACTCAACAGATAATAAGAAAAGAGAAATAAATATAGTATAATCCGGTTATAACGTTGAACAAACTTGTATAGTTATAGCGTCTTCCGGGTATAACGACGGTCGTTAAATGCATAAAATTCTTGATGCGGTTGCTAATCCAGTTGGAATTCCAAATATTCAATTTGCCAAAAACGATTTTCCCATGCTTTAAGCTTTAATGGGATTAGATAGCATTAAGTGGAACTGGAACTGTATTGATTTAAATTAGTTTTATCAATTGTGCCAATTGAGGAATTATTTATCTGCTGAAGACGGCAATCTTACTATATAACTTGGGTAAATTATATTTTCAGGCCGCGTCAAGGACATGCAGGCAATCGGGCCCGTCGAGACAAAGCTGTTATACACAATGCAATGGATATTACTTTATGCCGCCGAGGAGTGCGCCGATGATGAGGGCGGAGACGAGCTGGGCTTGGGTGATGCTGCGGAGCCCAAGGCTAAGGCTATGGATCAGTATTTGTTCTCAGTGCCAACGATAACAGTAAGAGATCTTAACTCTATATTCAATCTTAAGTCTCACGTGACTATTACCATTTACAGCTGTTTGTGTACCTATTTGCGCCCATAATACATCATTTGAAGGAGTCGGACTTTCAAAACATTCGCTTGGAGAACGGCATCAAGCTGTGGCAGGGCATGTGGGACAATCGAGCACCGGGTGCTCCGTGCTTCACGGCGCCCGTCAAGCCGAAGGCACGCAATTTGCTGTGTGCACCTACGCCGAAAGGCTCGACGGATGTGATTCAGGGACGCAAGCATTCGCTGGGACCTGACGCAATGTCACCCAAGGCAGACTCGCCACAGAGCGGCCTCAGTGACTATGGCCAACAGGATGAGGAGGTAGAGATGAACACAAGGCATTATATAGGAGCTGTAAACTTATTAGTTTTTCATCTAGGGTTCCTGGGTATCCTCGCCTAAGGAATTTTTTCCCGAGACCATACCCGAAGAGGCTTCCAGTGTGGAGGATGAGCGCGTGGTCATCTTTCGATTGCCCTCTACACCGCAGCTCATGGACAACTCGTTCTTCACGGTATGACACTTGATTGATACAACTTCAATTTCTTAAGCTCATTTGATTGCCAGGCCGATGCCAGCTTGCTGCAACAGCAACAGCAACAGCAGCAGCAGCAGCAACAACAATCGCAGAGTCGTCGGGGGAGTCACCAATCGATGAACTCGCGGGATAAGGAGAAGCCATCAACCAAATTTGAGTTCGATCAGCAGGAGCTGACGCGTGGTGCCTCCATGAAAGAGAAACGTAGTGCTTCCATTGAAAAAGAATCAGATACGGATAAATCGGAGAGCGGCAAGGTGGATGTGTCGGCAGCTACCTTCCTGGATGTGGCCGTACTGCGCTGCCTGTTCATCTCGCATTGGCAGGAGGAGGGCATCTTCTGGAGCTTGCAGTACCTGTACAACAGGTGAGTCGTTCATCCGTTCATCAGCTCCAGTGGTTATTCAAACCAAATCTCCTTCCCTTTGCAGACTTAGTGAGATTGGCGAGGAGGCATCCATTACATTGAATCAGCCGCGTAAACGTTCCAATTCGTTGCCCATACCACAAATCGAGATCTCGCTGTACCAGGGACCGGGCAGCAATAGTCGCGACAGTCCTGGCAGCTCCGTAGTCAAGGACTATATCGAAATACCAGAGCCAGCGACTACAGTGGCAGCCAGTGTAGTGGGTAAGCTGTCCAGCAGCAGACATATTCAAACTGATCTAAGACCAAGCTCATCTTTCAGAAGAGACCGCGAGCATGCCCAGCAGCTCGGAGCGACGAGGCAGCGAGAAGAAGAAGCGCGTCAAAATGGCCGATCTACGGGCATTTGTCGAAACGAAAATGTTCTCGAAATCGGAAAAGAACTTGGAAAAAGTAGGGCTCGATACAAACTCTGCCAATGGCAAGAATCCACTGCAACATGCAGTAAGCCGAAAGCAATCAGCTAACTAACTCTATAGCAATACCCCAACCATCCTGCAAGCTAGCACACCTGCTTAGATTTCTAGTTAACTCTCCCACTCGTTGGCGTTGGCGAAAGCTCTTTGTTATTTTTTTGCTGTGCTGTTATCAAAGTTTACTGCTGTTAACGGATTTAGTAAGCCATATCAATCACTAATCAATTGCAAAACTCTTCTTCCCAGGAATACCATCGCAGCCTGGACACCGGCGAGAAGAAACTGTCCCGATCGGCCTCAATGATCACTCGAGAGCCAGCCAGCAATCTAATCAAGGGCAAGTCCATGCCCAGCTTGAGGTAAGCCCATTGACTATGATGCGACTCTGACACATATATACATACAATCGAAAACTCAATTAGGTCCAGACACACAGTTCAACAAAATTTAACTCTATTGCTAAACACCTTTCATCTATGTTAACTCTTTATATAAATGTTATCAAACTTACTATCTTTTATGAACTGAACAACCAGCTGTCTGCTTGATAGCGGGTGAGTTTTGGTCAATATCTTGGTTCTGTATCTATTAAACTACTCTTTCAATCGTGTCTATATCTATATATACTATATCTATTTACTGGATAAGCTATACCTGTTTCCCCTTAGGCTAATGCCATTTCACCTAAACGTTTGCCTGAACACCCGATATTTCCCTAGAAACTCTATAAGCTTTTCTCTGTTAGCTATAGCCAGCCACTTGCTTGCTATATTAAGGCTCATTGTAAATTTAACCTTGAAGATAAGTTATTTATCATCAAACTGACATTGAATAAATTTAACCAGAGCATAAATTATTTATCATTGAGTTAGCTTCACTTTGAAGTCGAGTAATCTGAATTGAAATCAAAATTCTACTGATTACAGTGCATGTTAAATTTACCATGAGCTGTTTATTCAACTGCTTTTGCGCCTTCCTCTTCTGCACGTCGTTTGTTTTGACTAATGCCATGCACCTGCGACTCTCGCATCTCCTCTACAATATGCCAGATTTTACAGATACGTAGAGCCGCCAAAGGCCGTTAGGCCACCACAGACGACCTGCCCACGTGGCACCGCCTTCTATCCGCGTAATCCCATTATCACAGTCACAGAGCATACGCCCACACCCTCACCGGACTACATGAAGCGACAGGTAAGGCGAAGATATATATATATACTTGTATATCTGATTAATTGTCGTTGCTTTGAGCAGGGCTCCATTGACTCGCAGTTGGATGCCTTGAGCAATGGTGGCAGCATCGTTGGAACTGGTGGCAATGGCAGCGCCGGTGGTGGTAGCGGTACCACACGCTATCGTGGACCCATGCTGCGCTCTCACACCGACTCCCACATCGACTACACGGGCGTGGATCAGTCCGAGGCGCCCGGCTCCTCCTTCTACATTACACGCGATGGCGGCATCGACTATGAGATCGTGCTGTTGGCTGTGAGCAGCGTATTCAAGCGAGATCCATCACAAGTCTGCTCGCTGCGCGTCCTCGAGGCGGGCCTCAACATCTGTGAGCTGCTCATCGAGATGGGTGTGCTGAAGCTGGGCGAGCATCCGCATGAAATATCGATGGGCATAACACGGCGTGCACTCCAAGTGCTGGGCTGTCCACATGGCTGCAATGATGGTAAGTGCAATGGAGTTACTCAGAGTCTATATGTATCTCAACTAATCCATATCGTGCAGGTGTTCGAGGTCCACCCGCCGACTTCTTGCGCAATCAGTGCCAGAAGATTATCTCGCGCATGCTGCGCCAGGCCGGACAGCGCACCAAGCGTCATCTGCAGGAGATGGTCAAGACATCGCCGTTGCCGGAGCTCATCGACTACTTCCATGCATTTCTCGCCTTCTGCGTGGATCCCAGCTCACTGCTCTCACCGCTGAGTAAGTCGGGTCTACCCCATCCAGCTATGCCTTTTGACTGAAACAGCTTTGGCTTTCGATTCAATTGATTGATGTTGCACCAAATCCCCAATTGCAAAACGTTCTCTTTTTATTTTCCAATCAACAATTGATGAAACTCTATGCTCTTTATACTCGTTCATATAGTGGAGTATTCTTGAGCATATTGATGCCCAATGTGACTGCCTTAATCGAATAAAATACTCACATATAGATGTAAACATAGATATGTTTGGTATACTATTATGTATATATAGCTAAGCACAGAGCAGACATGAAGAGGGTACAGAGTATATAGATTCTTGTTGTAGTTGCATATTTGCTTGCTGAATATATAGATCAAATTAAATATAATGCATAATCGTTGTATATTGGGTAACCTATAGCGAAGCACTGAATAGACGTCGCCAAAAAATTCTATGCAATACAGGGTATTTAGGGTGTTGAGCTCAAATTCAATATAGTAAATAATCGTAGTACATATGCTATATTATTATGTGTAACTAAGCAACAGTCGTAGAACTGTTTACTTTATATTTTATAGGGTATATAAATAGAAATTATATATTTCTCTGTTATTTAGCTCTAGATTGAGATCTAGTCAAATAACTGTGGAGGCTTGAAGATTATGCGATGATTGCTATATATATATATATATATATATATATATACAGCTTCAACTCCAACTCAAATTTTATATATATAATCGAATGCTTTTGTATATATAATCGACTTCAACTACAGTATTCAATTCCAACTTCACTTCCAACTCAATCACAAATGGTTCTCTCTTTGAGCGAGTATTGCGCAGTCGGGTGCCACCGACTGAAATGTTTATATTCTTATTTGTGGAACTCTGTCTCTCTCCATCTCTATCTCTATCTCTATCTCCATCTCTATCTCTATCTTTAACAATATATTTCACTGAGTGTGTGTCGTTTGATATTGCATGCAACGAGTTATGCTAATGCTTTTGAGTTGTAACACCTCCCTCCCGCCCCGTTTGTTGCCTCTGACCTCCTCCAATATACTCGTACGTTGTATATATATGTATGTATGTATGTATATATAATGATGATGCATATAGCTCATAAACGTCAGAGTGGATATAAAAATGTTAACACCGATCTTGGCGGTGTACCAGGTCAGGGCGGCTATTCCAGCAATTTTAGCGGCGGCATCAGCGGCGGAGCCGAGGGTCAAGTGGTTGGCGCCATATTCAAACAGCTCGTCAGTCGATTTGTGGAGGCCAGCAAGGATCTGAAGCTGCCCGAAAATGTGGCGCTCTATGGTGACATACGACAACTGGTGACCTATGTGAAGGGCGCACATGGTGGACCCTTTCGTTTGGTGGCACTCAGCGGCATATTGGCTGTGACGCCGCGACCCCACAAGAAGGGACCGACACCACAGACGACAAGAGTGATCAGGTAGAGTCAGCCAAATATTCTTATTTTCTGTGAAAACTTTATCATTTTTATTACAATAGGCACATACCCCAAGCGAATGCCATGCAGGTGGTGGTGCAGAGCGATGACAATCGTTCGCAACGTCGTTTGCTGCTGAAGAAGCGCAGCACCTCATCGGCCTGTGCCGTGGTGAGTCTTCAACTTTGGCCCACAACATTGCGCTGAGCCGTTTTTGGTCATCTACTTTTCAGAGCCTGCTGGAGACGGAGCCTTGCGATGAGCACTACAAGACCAGTCAGTCGCCTTTGAGCAACTTTCGACGTCGCACTACCGGCGTGCGACCCACTTTGACGCCGCGGCACAGTGAGCGAGCGCTGCTCTCCGATTCGACGTCCAGCTCGGAACGCAATTCGCTGGGACGGCTCAGCGGCTTGGTGCGCTGGTTTCGCGGCACGCCCAAAGAGGCATCATCGATTGATCTGGAGATTGGCTCGCTCAATCCAGAGATAACATCGACATTCATGCGGCACGCCTCGCTCAAGATCCAGCGTGGTCGTTCGAGCGATGGCATCGGTCGTTCCATACAGCGTGCCAAGCGACGCGTTGAGCGACGTCTGAACCGTTTCGGCGGCATTGTGAAGGGCAAAAAGAAGGTGGGCGGCATCGAAGAGACAGCGGACTACAGTCGACGCAGCTCCTCGGACATGTGCGACGGACCACGCGAATCCGAGGTAGTCATACTAAAGGAGCGCAAGCTGGTGCCCACCGAGCCGGTGCGCGTGGGCATGCTTCGGCTGTCCTTCCTGCTGGAGACTTGTGCACCGGGCAGCTTTCCTGATCCGCAGCTGATTGCAGCCGTCTTGGATCTGGTATGTGACTACCACTACCATTTAATCCAGCCCCAAACTCAAACTCTATTCGCTTACAGCCTCAAGCGCCACTGGTGACGCGTGCGACGTTTCTGCTGGAGTGCGCCCACTTTGTGCACCTGTGCAACAAGGGCCAGTGGCCCATTTGGATGAAGCAGAATGTGGGCGGGTATCGCGCTTCCGGCGCCAACATCAATCCCGCCCAGATGAAGCAGCAGGTCAGCCAAACTAGTGCGCGACGCACACACATTCTGCTGCGTGCCGCTGGAAAAATGTTCCATCAGTGGGCTGAGATGGTGGGTGCCCGGCTCGAGGAGTTGCTCTTCACCGAGCGCTTGCAGTTCGAAGCGCTGAATGCAAGTCTCACGGATCCGGAGAAACAGCGCGAACTGCTGCAGCAGGATGAGGAGGAAGATTTTCTGGATGAATCCTCAGTCAATCCGCATGGCAATGATTGTCCGCACGCTCTCAAGCTGATTGCCTGTGTGCTGCTGTTCGAGATTACGGCCTTCCTACGAGATACGTACATCACATTGCCCAAGACTTCCAAGATGCTGCATCGCGACCGTCCCGCGCCCTGGGAGAAAGTTTACCGTGAGGCCAATCGACGCTGGTCCATGGCACTCAGCTCCATGGGTCACTCGCAGACCTCTGCCCAGAGCCTACAGTCCATAGCGGCGGGCAATGACGGCGCTGGCCAAACCGAACGCAAAATCTCCTTTGTCCTTCATGAACCAGACAACGAATCAGAAAACAGCAGCAACACAACCTTAACCAAGGAGGGCGAGGAAGGTGCGTATATAATGGAGGAATCCATTTAAGCTGAAGAGTTATATTTATAAGTTCATCCCTTCATTCGTCATCAGCTCGACGTCCCACTGCATCGGCTGTTCGTCCCTTCCTGCTGCGTCGTGGCACAGCGACCACCACGGGCGGTTCCTTTAAGCGTCGCTCGCTCAAGCTACGCCGCAATACCAAGGACAGCAAAGAGATCGAAACAGATTGTAAGTCACTTAGTCTAGATGAGAAGACACGTTCCTAACGTCCTATCCTCTCCACTAGTCAATATGCAATCGCGCCGTAAGGTGTCTTCGCTCTCGGATCGCAGTGATACCTCCGAGCAGGGCGTCATTAGCGGCGGCGAGGAATCACCGGGCATACTTAGCGACGATCAGCAGCCAGAGTCGCCGACGGACTCCAATGAAAATGATGACACTGCCAAGAATATGCCCTGGCTCAAGGCTGTCATCGATTTGCTTACGAGCTACAATTACTACTGCACCCACAAGGGCTACTGTCATCCCTTCTGCTACAAGCGTCACATGCGCTCCTGCACGAGACTCATAAAGGCAACGCGAAAGGTAAATCGACGTTAGCCAATCTTGGTTTAATCTCAATAATGCCCTTGCCTTGTCAGGTTTATGGTGAGGAATTTGGTTTTACTTTCGATGCGGATCATCCCACTGTGGAGCCTACCGTCATAAGTTCATCCAAGCCTTCGGCACGCCCACGCTCAACGCGCAAAGTCTCCGAGCAGAGCTCGACCCAAACATCACCATCCAAGCGCAAGGATAGTTTATCACGCAAGGATCGGTATGTTGACTAACACTTAAAATACAAAATCTTTCTCAAATGATATATGTATTTATAGAATTAGCGATGATCCAGATATTGAAATGGCTGAGAAGCTGGCGCGCAGCTTCAGGCAGGAAAAGGAGAAGAAACTTCAGGAGGAGGCACCTATCTTGAAATTCATACGCATACACATACGCAATCTCTTTCACTTTCCGCTAGCTACCATGCTAAAGGGCGCCGTGGTGCTTAGCGAGGAGCTGGTCATAGAAGCCATGCCCGCTGCCTGGGAGTTACTGCTGGAGACGAACCACGACACCGCTACCTCGAGTGCGGCGGTCTTCCTCATGGGCTCGGTGAAGGCTCAGAACTTCGCGTTTGACATTATGCAACGAGCGCTGAAGCATAAGAATCCGGATATACGCATTGGAGCCATTCAGAGATATTTGGTGCTATGGAAGTGTCGTTTCCACGTCTGGCCGCGCATGGAGGAGAACGCACATGATGCCACGTTCAAGGTGCCGCCGGGTGGCATTGAGTTCACGTTGCCCTCGCCCAAAATTGGCATTGAGAGTTTGCCCGTCGTGGATCCGCCCTGGATGCCGGTGCAGCAGACCAAGGACATGGACATGACGCTCAATCAGGACAGACATGTAAGTGATGCAGAGATACAGAGTTTCTGTCAGATCTAATGCCATCTTCCTTCTCAATGCCATTTAGCGCTCCTTGGTCACGGCCACCAAGAGCAGGAAGATGCAGCAAACGGAGGCGATTCGAAATGCACTGCGTCAGCAACGCGACAAGCAGCGAGCGGAACGACATAGTTTCCTCATCACCATGATACCGATTAGCCAGCAGGCATCCCATGAGCCGGGCATGGAGCACGAGGATCATGAGATCGAAGAGGATTTGGATGGCACACGCACCTCCTCGCATCTGCATCACGCCCACTCGCTCTTCCCCTCGGTGCTCTGCTCCTCGGTGATGCAGATTGTGGGCTGCTTGGACGATGCAGCTATCGGATCCGATGGAAATGCTGTCTATGAGGTGGCCTACCAGGTTATCTGGGTGTGCCTTGTCGAAGAGTCTGCCCTGTTCTTGCGCTATGTATTCGAGCGCTTGACTCGAGATCGCCAGGATCAGATGTTTAAGCTACTGCGGCATTTGATACGCTTTGTGCCTCGCCTGCCGCAGCAAGCTGCCTTTGCGCTCTACAACTCCATCATCGGCTATATCATGTTCTATGTGCGCTCCTCCAATGAACTCAAGCAGGAGGTGGGTTTCAAACGAAATTTATTTGTATAGACGAAATATATGAGAAATTCCTTCTCCTACCAGCTCGTTGGCTCAGCCTTATCAGTTTTGTGGATGGTGGTGCACTCGGTGCATGGCATCATGTTCAAGGATCTGAAGCAAATACTGCGCAAGGAGCAATGCGATGCTTCAATACTGTTGACAGCCAATGTACCCGCCGCCAAGAAGATTGTGGTGCATGGGCCGGCAGATGATGACTACAATATACCCTCACAATTTCCCGTGCAGGAGGATACGCTCTTCTGCCAGCTACTGAAGGAGGCGCTGGACTACTATCCCATTGATGAAAAGAGCATTAGCCACTATTGTCTTGTGGACTACAAGAGCAGTGCGTCCAGTCTATCCACCTAATAACCTTGACAGAAAACTTATCGAAATCTTTCTCTTCTTGCAGACAAAATACTCAATCCAAATTGGTATATACGGGATTTGTACTTCTTCAAGCGCTCACAGTATCCGGAAGTGCGTTTGATGCTGATGCGTCCGGAGGAATCGTTTTTGGCGCTGCAGAAACAAGAGTTGACCAAGAAATTTGTTGAGATCGGCAAAGTCCACTTGACGTGGGCTATATTGAAAAATGTTGACATGGTTGTGCAGCGTGTTGTCTTCCTGCACGAGGAACTGATGAAGCTGCCCTCGTTTCCGCGCAAAGCGCTCGAAGTGGATCTCGATCTGCATCATGGCGGCGAATACGGCAAAGTGCTGCTCGGCTTGGATGTGCTGCATAAGTTCATGTGGGTGCGCCTGATCGCTCGCATGTTCGAGGCCATGGCCGGAAATTTCGCCTACTCGGCGGACATTCAACTCTTTCTCAATGTTCTCTCCGGTGCGTCCATATTGCATGCGGAGGACTCGTGCATTATGCGCTATGTGATGGCCACCTTCATCAATGCGGCCTTCAATTTCAAGAATATCTTCTCGACGAATGGCTATTTCATGATCATGCCCACCCTGCTGCAGGTGTACTCGCTCCATCAGACCAACAAGCTGATCACCACGACTATCGAGTACGCCGTAAAGCAATTCTATCTGCTCAACCGTAAGCCTTTCATACTGCAAATGTTTGGCTCCGTGTCGGCTATACTTGACACGGACGAGGATGGCACCTATGGCGAGGCGCACAAGGTGCAATCCAGTTGCCTCTTCAATTTGCTCCTCAGCCTCGAAGATCCCTCACCGGACCCACTCAACATAGCCGAGCTGGTGAAGGAGCCGAAGCCCCTGAAGGCCATTGACTTCTGCTATCACGACGAGGATGATGATGTCACAGTGCTCGACTGCATCACTTTGTGTGTAATGGTTGTCTCCTATTCGGCCGAAAGCACACGAGGCTACCAGATGCTGGTAAGTGGGTCCCACAAGGCCAGACATTTCTGTTCACATCTTACAGTCTTCTCGTTGAGTGGAGTCGAATCAAAAGCTAAGCATAACTAGATTATATTAATCAAATAATTACCTCACACTCCAGTCGCTCACTCCCTGTTAATGTAGCTGAAGATCCCCTGTAGTTAGTAGCTGATTTCCTGGTCAAGCAATCCCATTTAATACCAATTTGATTCGTGCTCAATAGATCATACTGGAGGCCATATTGCCCTGCTATCTACAGCAGATCCAGTCGCCAAGCTACATTCCGCTGCAGGGCAAATCTGAGCGAGACATCATACTCCAATTGGCTGTGGCCATACGCACCATGGTGCACAACTGCGAGGGCTTGGCCAAGAGCTACAATGGACCCTATCGCAACAGTCCGGAGCACAAAGGCTCATCGCAGCGCAACTGCAGTCGTGGTCCACCTTGCTCGCCCGGCATGGACTTCGAGGAGGAGTCACACACGAAATATGCCACAGATCCGCGGACTAAGAACATGATGGACTCCGCCGAAGATTCGGAGATGATACGCACTGAATACCGACGTCCAAGAGATGTCCTACTCTCAGTGGTAGCTGACTTCCTGACCAAGTCGACGACGCGCCTTAACGAGCTGGCCAAGAAGCTGCCAGCTAATGACTGCAAGCCCACCGAGGTGCTGGATGCTAAATGTCACATTCGTTTGGCGGACATCGCCCACTCCCTGCTCAAGGTCTCGCCCTACGATCCGGAGTCTATGGCTTGCCGTGGACTACAGCGCTATATGCAATCGGTGCTGCCACGGGCCGAATGGTCAAATGATACGCTACGCAATGCACTCGTTACGGTGCTACGTCGCATCGACAAGGTATTCCTGAAGATCTCGAAGAAGCCATCCATACGCCGCAACACGGACTGGGAGGCAGCAGCCGGACTGCTCAAGGGCATACACGAGACAATTATACGGCATCCGTATGTGCTTCACTGGCAGCAGATGAAGACCCTCATCTCCACCGTACAGAATTTGATCGTGAATGAGCCGGGCAGCGGTGGCATACCGGAGGGCGTGTCCAGTGCAGGTGCAGCGCTCATGTCTCAGAATCCGCCGGCCTTTTTCTGCTCGACCGTAGTCCGTTTGGTGGCCCTCCAGGTGGTTAGCCCCGTTGATTGTTTTTCGCTCGTGCAAATTTGCGGCGGCAGCGCCGAGTTTGCCACGCAGGAAAAGGCCGAAGGATTTCTAATGCATCTGATAATGCCACTGTGCTTGAAGGTCTGCTCCGGACGCGGCGTCTCCGATGTGGGCGAGCTGAAAATGAGCGATGTCTCATTTCTGCTAACCGCCGTGCTAAATGCCATGAGTCCACCCGCTGGCCGCACCGGCCAGGCCGTTTCACAGATCAATCGGGTCACGGGAGACCTGCGTGCGGGCTCCCTCACATTCACGGGCAGTCGAGATGCCAAACGACCGGCTCGCATCTCGGGCTCACTGTACCAGGCGGCGTTCCTTGCGTTGCGCATCGTGTGCATTTGCTTCGAGAACCGCTTATCCAGTGAATGGCCACGCATAGTACGCGTCATGCGAGATCTGGGCAGGCGCAATGAAGCGGCGCCAGATCTATGGAGTTTTATGGAATTTGTGGTCACGCATCGCACCCCACTCTACATTGTCCTACTGCCCTTCATCCTACACAAGGTATGAACATCTACCGGCTCTATTTTCAGTTAATATTTTACATCAATGCCTTTCAGATCTCCCAGCCGCCCATTGGCGATCACGAGCGGCACATGCAGTTCATTATTAGAGAGCGTCTACGCGGCACTCCGCCACAGGGCGGCCTCAAGTCGAAGGGCGCACTGCTGCTGGAGCTGGCGCGTGAGCTGCGCGACCTGCGTGATGAGCTAGAGGACAAGCGCTATGGTAAGTCCACAATGAGCTGAAGGTAATCCTTCATTTTCTCATATTCTTCCTCTGACAGTTTCCACAGATCGCGAGAGCTCTGAGCAAAAGAAAAGCGATGCTGCGGCTGCTACCAGCACGGCAGATCCACACAAGTCACAGCAGCGACCCTCACTAATCTCCATCTTCACGGGCACCACCACCGGCCAGGCGACCCACTCGCATGTCTCCGCCGTGCCCATTGACTCGCGCAGTGGATCTGGCGGCATTTGCACGCCCAGCGACACGCTCTCCCAACAAACTCTGCACCCACCACGCGAATCTCTGTCCAGCAGCTCTACAGGCCGAGATCCACATACCACAACTAGCGAGAGTGGTGAAGGCGCTGCTGGTTCAGCACCCACTCTGGTGGGTCAGCCAACAGGCAGCGGGCCCAGTGGCAGCTCAGCCCTGCCGCCTGGCATAGCCTCTCAGCTGTCGCACTCGCAGTCACTGCAGCAGGCACCCTTTAAAGCGCAGCCGCCAAAATTGCGATTTGTCTCATCCGTGGAGTTTCGGCACTCCTCTGGGGAGACCTCAACGACGCCTCTATCACCAGAAAGTCCAGCCGAGGATAGCTCTGGCGATCATACACGTTCACGTCTGCAACGCTCCAAGGCGGCTAGTCGCAAAACTTTCCGGCTCAAGCGCAGTCGACTAACTCCAATGGAACCGCCAAGCATCGTAAGCAATTGCAATTGCAATCCCCCCCTCTCTCTCTCTAATCCTTTTATCCCACAGGTTACCTCACTCTCGCAGGAACAGGAGCAGCAGACAAAAGCCCTTGGCGAAATATCTTGGGACTCGGTCTCCCAAACATCATCGACATCCGGCTATCGGGATAACAATAGCCTCCAGACGGGTCTCCTATCGCCAGACGGTTCGCTGGGCGGTCTCACCCTGGGTCGCTCACCCTCGCAGCACTCGCTACTGATGGTATTCGAGGGTCAGGACGAGGACACGCTCATTTAACAATCACAGAACGGCGACCGAGCCTACGAGCTTTAGGGACAGCCTCAATACGAAACTTAATTTCACTTAGTTAGCCTTAATACAAATAATGCATACTCAATTAGGCGACAAATTAACAAAGTTATTGTTAAGTTTTTTAGATACATAAACTTAAGATTAGTCGTTGTTCCATTGTGTGCCCAGATTTTATATGTTTTTGTAGGTAAATTAGGAATTAAATAATTTGGTAGCCGTTCGAAATCATTTAAATTGTTTCTATTTGGTGGGAAGGGAGAACAAAAAGAAAAGTGAATCCGAGACCCTAGTTTACATTATTAAGTTATATTATTGACTTTTAATTACAAGATTTTTCTTTCTGTTCTTAGCATTTGAATATATTGAATATAAATTTAAAATACGAAAATTGAGATAGAATCGAAAAGTGAATTCTAATGATGAATTCAATAAAAAAAAATCATAAAAAATTATATTTAAGATATAACACTTAACTTTCGACTATTTTGGCTGCTGTAGCCACCTTTTGGCGATTCTCCTTGACCAACTTACGCCACTCCATCCATTTGGCCAACTCGGCCTGTTCGCTGCTGTTGCTATTACTGATGCTATTGCTGTTGTATTGCTGCTCCAGCTGCATGTAGTACGCTTCGCGCAGTATCTTAAAGGCCTGAATGCTATAGTATGGCTGTTGCGTGACGGGATCAAAGTATCGTGCCGGCAAGCGGGTGATGGGACAAATGCCGCTTGAGTGCTTTTGTGGCCGTTTCGGACGGAAAATCGCATTAAAAGCCTTATCGTTGAAGTCATTTTCAAAAGTTATGAACGTGCGTTCGCAGCGGCCAGTCGCCTCATTCTGTTGGCCAGTTCGTGTGGGCATGTTGCGAATGACGGGCATGGTCAATGAATGGTAACGAATCGTTGGTCCAACGAATGCTCTCTTAGTGGGCCGCGTCTTTTTCTTTTCCAGCTCCATTTTTTGGAATTTCTCTGTAAGCATTTTGAAATACAACTAAAACACTCTATATATACACTTAACATTGATTTGCTAACAAACCCAAAGATTTGATATTCTCTTCCTCTGTTAGTTTTGCCTCTGCAAGCAACTCTTCCTGCGTGGGCATATAATCCTCTACGCGCACCTTCTTCTTCTTGCGCTTGCGTGCATCGTCCAGTTCTTTTAGTCGTATCTTTGTAGCCTGTGTTTTAATGGCCGTGGATGTTCGTATTGACTTCCGTCCAGAGTCGAGCACTGTAAACCGTGGACGAACTCTACGTTTGACCACGCCGCCAGCGCCCCGTTTCTTGTGTAGCGTAGCGCCAGCTTTAGTTTCCTTCTTGGAGAACGGCTTTGCTGGCTCCTATTTAAGAAGTTAGTATTACGCACAAATATGTAATGCATTTATACTTGCTTTATAGGCTTTTGTGTCGACACCTCCGCGTTTGCGTTTCTTTTCTGGCGCCTCTTCTTGATCGGATACAGGCTCATCCTGTTCATCTATGCTAAAATCTGAATCCACAACATCCTCTTCCTCGTCTTTTTGACTAAATCAATAATAATAATAATAATAATAATATTTCCAAGTGTTTTTAACTTTAATTTGCTTACACATATTCCTTGTCGTCTTCTTCGTCCTGAAAGCCGCCATATGATGTTTTGTAAAATTCATCCTCTTCCTCATCAAGTAACTTTGCTATTTTATTGCCTGCATTATGCCGACGTGAGCGCTCTGCTGCCATTTGTTATTATATAGATATTTATTATATTTTATGCAAACTTTTTAATTGTAAACAAATACATTTGACGCGTATCTTCTTCTTCTTTCCAGCAGCATTCTCTGCCCAAACATCATTCGTTGCCTAAATGCCATTCGCACAAAACAACAAAGTGGCAACGCTGGCAAATCGTAATTTCTGTAGTTTTATACGATATATATAAAAATCAAGTATTTTGAATGTTTAAATGTCATAAGACAGGTTGCTTATGGCCTTAAATATGAAATGATTAGTATATGAAGCTATATGCACCATTATCCGGAATATGTGTCCAATAAAAGTGCATACAATAGTTGCCTTAGCCGAACCTTTCGTCGCTTTACCCTCTCTACAATATGACGTCTCACAGATCTCATTGCACTTTGGACTTTCTCTTGTACATATGTTGATTGGCCGCGATTTAAACAGTTTTCAGTTCAGATAGTTCAGAGTCTTTGCGTCGAGCGGTTTAAACTTTGGACCACACAATGATTAATACTGGAAAATTGGCAGGACGCACCTTGTTTATCACTGGAGCATCCAGGGGCATTGGCAAGGCAATCGCACTAAAGGCGGCACGCGATGGAGCCAATATTGTTGTCGCTGCCAAGACAGCCGAACCGCATCCCAAGCTGCCGGGCACTATTTACACAGCCGCCGAAGAGATCGAAAAGGCTGGTGGACGTGCCCATCCCTGTGTAGTGGATGTGCGCGACGAGCAACAGGTGCGCAATGCTGTCCAGCAAGCAGTGGCCAAGTTCGGTGGCATCGATATCGTTGTGAACAACGCTAGTGCCATTTCCCTGACCAACACACCGGACACTGAAATGAAGCGCTACGATCTGATGCACAACATCAACACACGCGGCACATTCCTGGTGTCCAAGGAGTGCCTGCCCTACCTACAGAAGAGCAATCATGCTCACATCTTAAACATCTCGCCACCGCTCAGCATGAAGGCCAAGTGGTTTGGTCCCCATGTCGCCTACACGATGGCCAAGTACGGCATGTCCATGTGCGTACTTGGAATGTCGGCAGAGTTCAAGGATCGCGGCATTGCCGTGAACGCCCTTTGGCCACGCACAGCCATACACACGGCTGCCATTGAGATGTTGACTGGACCCGACAGCGCCAGCTGGTCGCGCAAGCCAGAGATTATGGCCGATGCGGCATATGCCATCCTCTCCAGAGAACCCAAGCAGTTCACCGGCCAGTTCTTCATCGACGACGAGGTGCTTGAATCAGTGGGCGTCAAGGATCTGACCGACTATGCCTGCGTCCGTGAGAATGCAGACAGCTTAATGGTTGACTTTTTCGTGGAACCCAAGGGTGCACCAGCTGAGGGTGCAGCGGCACCGGCTGCTGCTGATGCTGCACCTGCGGCAGCTGCTGACTCTGGCGATGATAAAATACCGCAGCTTTTTAAGAAAATTGAATCTCTGCTGTCTGCTGAAATCGTTGGCAAGACGCAGGCCGTCTACCAGTTCAACATCAGCGGCGATAAGCAGGGCACCTGGTTCCTGGACTTGAAGAATGGTTCCGGTGCCTGCGGCAGTGGCACCCCGCCAGCTGCTCCGGACGCAACGCTATCCATGAACTCGAACAACTTCTTTGACATGTTCTCGGGCAAATTAAAGGCGGCACCAGCCTACATGTCCGGCAAGCTAAAGATTAGTGGAGATTTTCAGAAGGCTCTCAAATTAGAAAAGCTGATGAAGGCGCTCAAGTCCAAGTTATAGATTAAGATAAGCTTCCATAAATTTATAAAAATTGTTCTGAAATAAAGACTTTTTAATTTCTTTCTCTCTCTCTATTTTAATTTCTGTGTTTGTCATAATACGTGATTCGAAACAGAAACAAACCGCACGACCGATATATATTGCCAATATTTAGGTGGAGCCATCAATTTATCGATAGGAGAAATTATCCCTGCAGTTAGAGCATTTGAGTACATTTTGAAATGCAAGTAAAACTGCCAGTTGCATTTGAGTGAAATTTATAAGAGCGGGCATATTAATATGCTCTCTTATACACTCCCATTATGCTTTATACTAAACAGATTAAATATGCAGATCAGTTACAACTCATTCTGGAATTCAAATGCGACTTAGCGGCAAGAATGAGTAGATCCTAAAAAAGAACTGTAACAAGAATGTAAATGTATAAAAAATGTTGTGAAAAACCTCTTCGATACTAAACGTATCTTAGTCTATTGCTGCTGTTGCCGTTGCAGCAACAGGAGCAGAAGATAACTCAAGTCGATTATGACCAAGTATAACCGTATTTAAGGACAATTGCTGCTATTATTTCAACTGTACCAATAAATATCTATTTGGGTAAACGATTGCTATCGATAGAATACAATTAATAATGACCATCCCTACCTTTACACCGAGTAGATGAATTCATCATGCTGTTTTGGTTCGATTAAACTGCCGTCCTTATTATTTTGTAGTTGACCGGCTAATATGTCCGCGAACGTCGATGGGTCGACATAGCAGAGATTAATATATATAATATATATTATTATTACTCATTCACATCATGGCTTCGTCATCATATAAGGTACGTTCCATGGCAAAGAAGTTCAATATTAATTCAATATCTGCCCAACGTAGAAGAAAACGGTGCAGCTGATCAAATGCTTCTGCGGCTGTTCAGAGATGAGCGTTGAGGAAGTGCGTCGCATTTACACGCTCACAAACAGCATGCATCAGACGCTGCTGGATCCGCAGGCTGCCATGCTATTGCGCCGTTATCTGGAGACGCAACGAATGGGCGACAAAGGCGAGACGGAACAGTACCTGGATGTCTATGAGAAGTGCGCTGAATTCTTGCAGGAGGAACAGCGCACGTTCACATTAGATCATATCGATGAGCTGCTCGATCTGGGCCTAGCCTCTCACCATGAACGTGATCTGAAGCGGCGCACACGCGGCGGCCAGGATTCCGAAATAAAGAGCGGCCTCATTCGAATTCAAGGCGATTGTGTCAACGAAATCGAGGCGAGCAGCGATTTCAAGGACTTTCGCAACGCAATACTAGAAAAAATGAAGAGAATTCCTAAGTAATTCATAGGCGATGATTGCTGATCAATGCCAAAGCACAGGTGCTGCCTTATGCCTTAACATTTTTGATATAACATGAATTGTAAACAAATTGAAATGTATAGTTCAATCGCACTCTGCCTCAGCCGCAACCCCAATTAGAGCCCAGCGAATTATTTATCCACCAAAACACATTAGTCACATTCGTACATTAGCAACACAGCCGTGAGACGGTTAGCTATCATAGCATAATTAAATATATACTTTTTAAGTGTTCCTCAGCAATGTACTTTTACAATTACTTTTAGTTACGTCAATGCCTCTGTATGTACATTAACACGATTATAAACGTCCAATATAGAATATATATAGAACTCGCCTATTCTTATCATATAAGAAAACCTTTCAAAACTAATTACTCCTGGCCAGATGCACTAAAGGCGACTAAATCTAATCTGGTTCTTGAATAATCCAATATCGTACAGTTGTTATATATACTATCAAGTTATTGCTGATTTCATAATGTAACTAAAATTACTTACATATATTAAATTTGTAATCTATATTTATACGCCATCAAGATATCGGCTAGTGAGTTAGAATCAGATATCTATTTCCATGCAGAAAGTAAAGTCTAAATTTAGTTCTGGTTTCCAAGACTAATGAAAAATCAGACCTGAAAACGAACTTATCGAAATCTCTCCGACTCACAAAATTGTATTATATATCAATATCTAAATTTCAATAGAAGCTTATATACACTGCCGCTCAACTAATACTATCCAAACCTATACCGAACATACCTGAACACAAACTTCTTGAAAACATGAATATAAATCATATGAAATGAAAATTTTAAAGAGGTAAAACTTTTCTTCTGTCATAACTGATTATTTATACACTTCGATTCAGAGTTTTCCTTGAACAGAGATATAAAACTTTTTAAACTTTTAAAAAGTCAAGCTTATTCAATTGATCGGCCATGTATATGAGAAAAGTGAAAGTTGATTTTGATAAAGATTATATATGCAATATGTATATGGAAAATTTTTGAAAATGTAGAAAATTCTACGTTATAAGATACAAGTATACACACATATATAAAACACAAAATATATACAATATATTGAGAAAATAGAAGCATATTTTGGATATGTTTTATACTTGTTTTCTAGCTTAAAGTCAAGTTAAAGAATCAAGAATAAAGAAGAATTTTCTTTGTTTTGCTACATACACCATCTAGAATTTGATATACTTCTTCTATACATATATATATAATCTTGTTAAGCACATAAATGATAAAACTAAACATGTATATATTTAAATATAATATATACGAGTATATAGTATATATATAAACATATATATATATATGTATTTGAATGCTTAATAACTAAAATGCTTTGAACTAGGCAAGGTAACGCTTTAGGTCTTCTTCCACGAGTAATACATTTCCATGGGTTTGTTCACCTGCCAAATTGAAATGAGATTCAGATTAGATTCTAGTTTGGTTCCTAGTGGAGTATACTAAAGCACTTACCTTCCAGAATTTGTCGTTGACCTGATGCAGCGTCTGATTGCCATTCAAGATGACCAACTGCTGCGGCTGCGGTGCCACGTAGATGCAAAAGTTGAGCAGATGACAGGCTACTGGCAGATCGGCGCCCAGGTCAACGGTCAGGCGAATCGCTAGATACTTGCTCAAGTGATCCACAGTGGCATTCGCTGTCGTCTTGATGTACCGTATGCAGTTGTCTTTAAGGGCACGGATCAGCTGATTATCGGCGGACATTTCTGTGGGATGTGGCTTGAAGACTAGTTCGATTTCATCATTGATGCCCAGTTCGCCGTTGCCCTCGCCCTCGGTATCGATGTTCGAGTCGCCCTCAGTGCGGCAATCCATTTGTGAATCCGACTCCGATTCTTCCGAACGCTCTGATGTCATCACGGACATCGCACGCTTCGGCTTCGTGCTGCTCGAGTTCGATGGGACCGGGGAGGGTGTGCTGCGCACCGAAGGCGGATTTGATCCATCATCCACTTGCATACGATTCGATGAGGTGCTGGCGCCCGATGTACCCGCAGTTGAAGCAGCCTGGGTGGTGGTTGTGGTGTTAGTAGTGTTGCTGCTGCCGCTGCTACTGCTGCTGCTGACGGGTGTTGCACTTGCTGCTGCTGCGGCTGAGGCAGCGGATGCAGCTGCTCCACCGGCGTCCCGAGACTCACGCTCATTGCCGTTCGTATTGCTGTTGCTGTCATTGGACGCCGTATCGTGAGTATTCACACCACGATTGCCAGCGTTCCCCCCTCCATTATTATTGGCTGCCGCACCACCCCCGCCCTTGTTCGTGCGGAAGCGTTGTGGCCGATTCTGCGATTGCAGCTTGATGCCCTCATTGATGGAGTTGACGAGTGCCTTTTGTGATTGCGTCGGATTGAATTTGGCCATGATTTTCTCTTGCGAGGCTTCGTACTCCTCACGACTGGGATAGATTTTCGAGATGAGTAAATCAAAGTTGGGATCGGCGCGCAATGAGCGTTTGGACACTAGTTTCTTGCGGCAAGTGGGGCACTCCTTGTTACCGGAACGTAATGCAGTCACAATGCAATCCGAACAGAACCGATGCAAACACTCCTTGGTAGTCATCGTCTTCTTCAGCATGTCCAGGCAAATGGGGCACATTAATTCGCTGTGCAGACTGCGCGGAGATACGGCTATTTCAGTGCTATCTGTTATTATTTCTTGCGGCTTGCGCTGCAGCTCATATAGGGATAGATCCCATGTTTTATTTTGCGTTGGTTCCAACGAGGCCATCCTCTCACTTCAATTTCTTTTATTTTTCGTTTTCACACAAATTTTTCACTTCACTTTGCGTTTATTCGATAGCTAAGTTGCTTAGCGTTTGTTTACCATCGAAGATATATTATCGAATAACATCGATACTATCGCAACATTTGTATTATGTGGCAACACTGCAATTGTTAAAAAGATATGTATATAAGTATGTGTGTATGTTTGCATGTGTGCAGATTCTGGATTTGCTGTCGCACTACATATTCTGGGAGTTTTCTTTATAGCTAATTGCATAGCTTTCATATCCAAACTCAATTTGACAATGCGTCAACACTCCAACTGCAGCCATGCTTGATTGACAGGCGTCACTCAAGAGCGCCGCATTCTTTTCAACATTTGACAGAATCGCGCCAAATATGGCTTAAATATCGTATAGCCGTTAACTGAATTGCAGTTGCCTGGAATTTGTGCCAATTGCCAAATTGATGCACCACTTGCTGGTATCTCTTAGCTCGCATACCTCCGACACTTTATTCCCAGCCAATGGGTTTTCCATAGCCAGCCATAGTCGCTGCGTCAGTCTGACTTTTCTCCAACTCAATCGCCTGTCACGCTTAAATCGTGGCTCTGCATACGTGCGAAGCCCAAGTGACGTAGCAGTTAGCTAATGTGCATATGCAATGCTTATATGGATTGGTATACAGTGTGAAAAATTAATTTATATATTTTCTTTAATCAATTTTTTTTTATTAAAAAATAATGTATTTTTAAATGAGTTATATATTTTTGTTATTGCTATAAAAATTATTTTAGCTTATTTAATTTTTTTTTACATAAATTTTACTATATTTTATGTATATGATTTATTTGTTTAGTCTAATTTAATTAATTTTGAAAGTGTCCCTTATTATTTCGAGTGTATGTAAGGCGCCGCATTGCTGGACATTTAAGCGCGTGACAAGTAAAGACATTTGTCAACTGACATGGCCAAATGCTGGCTAATGCCAAGGCCCGCATTGCACCTTTTAAATGCCTCATTAAGGGGCATGGCTAATGAGCGGTACGTGTAGGCGTGCCTAGAGATTTTCTCTGTCTAACTGCCAATCATCATCATCATCATCATGATCATCATCATCATGATCAACAATTTCATCCCGAACATTTTCCATTTATCGAAAGCCTCACTGACTCTCGACACCAATTGAACCATTGCACCCACACGACGCTTGAGGATCAGTGCTTTGTCCTCGATTCCAGCTGTGCCACAGGTTCATGACCCAAATGCTGACCAAATGCCAGCGCTTCCTACTTTCAACTTGAAGCAGCGAAAGACACGTTACGTCGATTCTAGCATTCCCAAGCTGAGTTTGCGTTTTATTGACATTAATCATTGGCAGCCTCTTGTTAAAATTTGCAACTAAACGTTTGTTACTCCATTGAAAGCTGCATGGCTTAAATACCCTATAAAAATGCAATGGCTGTAATAGGCCCGAGATGTTTAACAGTGACTTTGGTTGTTGTACAGAATATATATAAGAGATATACTTATCTTTGAATGATTCTTTCAGTCGAGCATATTTTTATATTTTATATTAATTATGCGATTGGTCGACATCAAATATTATCTGTAATGGCATATTCTAATTTGAGTGTGTATACAGGGAATCTTTCAGTCGAGCATGTTCATAGCTCAACTACATTCTTAACCTTTGCTTTGATGAGCTATCAAATTTTTTATGTAATTTATGATTTTGTTACATGACTGTGTACATAGGGTATCTTCAAGTTCAATATTCTAACAATTTAGTGAGAACACATTCTTAGCTGTGTATTTTATGTCTTATTTATGTCTAGTTGTTAATGACAATGCATGACGTTCGTCTTTGGTCAACTAGGCACTCAAAACTGCATATAAACAGTATTTTTCTTTTTTTTTTTGTCTTTCTCTCTGTCCCTCTCGCTCACCCCATCGTTCTCTTCATCTTCCTAGAATTTTGCTTTTTTGTCGCTGCTCAAATGCGATTTTTCTACTTTTCCATTTTCGATTCCTTTTATCTTCTAGAAAGGATTTTTTTTTTGTCTATTCTGCGACTCAATCATTTGGTGCAAGACCGGAAACATGGAAACTTTTTGCTTTCTCTTTTAGGTTCTTTGTTATTTTGGCTGTGCGTTGTCTGCGCCATTTTGTTCATTTTTTTGGTGATTTTTTCGCCATGCACTGTGACGGTAGTAAAAAGGAGTATATCGGTTTACTTATTGATGGACTGCTTAAGTTTGAAAATATATATTGACTTAACTACATTAAGAGACATCATTATTTGTACGTAAATTTATCATAATATATTTAAAATATAATTACGAATTTAAAATATATAGAGAATGACATCTATCGATATCTTTAGTTTTATTCAAAATTTAAAATTCGCACATCGTTAACCAAAGAAGTTACATTTGTGGTGAGTTCCTTTAGAGATCATCTTAAATTGATATCGATATCTATTTGATTTTTGAATTTGTCCACCAATAAGCGGGAATTTGGCAGCCATTTTTGTCCGACTAAAATGTTCTCACTCTAGTTTTTCTCTTCGATGTCTGGCGCTATTGTTAATTCAAGTGAAAGTTTTGGCTTGGATTTGAAGTTCGCCATTTGAAATTTGGCGAATGCATAATTGAGCATAACTAGCGTAAAAGCGTCTGAACATGACCGCAGCCAGCGTCTGCGACTAAAGCAATTTGTTAGGCGTTGTTGCTGAAATTGCAGAGAGCGCAGCTAGAGTATAGAGTGGGCAACAACATGGCACTTAACCTTAGACGTAGACTAAATCCTTAGCCTCTGCTCCAATTCAATTCAATTCAATTTTTGTGCGAATGCAACTGTAGTGCATTCCAGGCCAGCGACAGTGAGCCAAACGGACCTACAGTTGGCATGTCAGCGACAGAGACCGTCTCAAAGCGGCACCCACCCATACACTCACACATAAATATACACTTATACATATACATATGCAGAGTGAGTGCATACAATCTGTTGAAGCACTTGGCCAACAATTTGACAATAACGAGCTGGGCGAGCTGCCCGCCCAATTTTCAAACCAAACCTGAAGCTGAAGCTGAAAAGCTTGCCACTACAGAACAATAATAATAGCAACAACAACATAACAAGCAGCCACACACTGAAGCAAGAGGGATGCACGACCACAGAATACTCAGTACTCCAGAGAAGCTAAGCGTTTTATGGACCCAAAAACATCTTGTTACCTTCATTTATTGTACTGTAATGATAACCTCTTATTGCAATGTATGTATAGATTATCTTTAAGTCGAGTCAACTAGAAAGTTGTTCAAAAATAGCTATCCATTTTGAGTTTAGTCTACCTCAAAATATATGTTTATAGTGGCGTACAGGTGGGAGGGGTATTCAGATATTATAATTATCAATGTCCCTCAAATATAATCAATTAATCAATACCAACATTTACTGCTCTTAGCTCCTTTAACCCCAAGGTTATAGCTACAGAGCTATGCTGACAAATCGAATTTCTTATAAACAGAGACAATATATAAAAGATAAAATTTATTTATATTAATTTATAACAATTCAAACAACGATTAGGTAAATCTTTTGCATATGGCTTTTTCAGTTATAAAATTTCAATTGTTCAACGCAGTTCATTCCTTCTTTTTTCAATCTGTTATGCATTACATAAACATACATATGTACATTACATATACATACACATACATATACATCCAACCATTTTTCAAAGGGCTTACAGGGTATATAACAATTGGCCTTTTCAATTGTATGGACTGCTGTCCAAATATTGCCTGGTCGAATGAGCCACAGCGCGTGTTTGGCTCATTATTATGAAGCGCTCTGTGCCTTTGTCTTTCGCTGGGGCTTTGCTTTTGGCAAGGCCATAAATAAATCTCAATTAAAGTGCAACCCTTTTTTTACTGTTCATAGAAGGGGTATTATAAATTTGTCACAATGTGGACAGTTCTGAAGTTTCCAGAACAGCGAACAATTGGAGAAGACTTGTAAGAAACAAAAAAAAAATATATATATAGGAAATTTTTTTTATTTTTTTAAATTTTACTTCTATTAGTTTGTTAATTGCTCAAACTACCCTCGTCTACAGATATTCATGAGTATTTAATTTCGCAACTAACTGTGCTTGCAGAGTGTTTTTATTTTTTGCAAATAGAGGGCGTGTTTGTGCGGGATAACAATCAATCAGCGACCAAGCGAGTGAGTGAGTGGTATGGCATGAGTAGCAGCAGCAGGACTCAATCTGCCTAGATGCTAGGCTAGGCTGTTCACAGAGTTTGTCCCACGTTCACACCACGCCCGCCCGAGCCAAAAGCAGACGCCTTTTCGGCAGGCAGCCATGCTTTATTCTTTTGTCTATGCCAGCCAAACTCCCGCAACTGCAGCCGGTGCCCCATGCCGCACCGCAGCGCACTTGCATGTGCTTTATTTTGTTTCTCTATTTCGTTGTTGTTTTTGTTGCTGTTTGTTTTTCACTGTCCAGCCTAGACCCTGGGACTAAGTCTCAGTCACAGTCGTTAAGCGTGACTTTCTTATTGTTGTTTGTTGGCTTTTTGCATACCGACAGCAGCAGCAACAACAAGGCAAAGCGAACAAACAAAAGAGCCGAAGCTGCAGCAACCGAAGCCCCAAACCCAAAACACGAAGCCAAAACGTTGGCCACTTGCGCGCTGGCCATTCAGTCTTTGACAAGTTATTGTCGCGTATGGACGTGTTTGCGGCTAAACATAAGTGCATAAAAATAAAGAAAGAACTGTAAAACTGTAAATCACGATTAACAGTGCACTGTTAACTTAACATAACGCGCAACTTTGGCGCCATCAAGCGATGCGTTTCTAAGCATTAAATTTCAAGTACAACATCAACATTTTATGTTAATCACAATGAGTGCAACGCGAACAGAAACAATCAAACAAAAAAGAACAATAAAATCAGCAACCAACTGGCGCTGGCTATGGTAAGTAAATTCTATATATGTATATATTATGTTTAGAGGAAACTTCAGCTGCCTAAACGCAGCCAAGAGAGTCCTTTGGGGCGATCTGTTTGCGTGGCAGCCACGGCGAAACACACCGCTGGCTTCTCCCTCAACAGCTCTGCTTGCGTGCAGACGCATCTATATATAGATAGATATATATATATATACATGATTTATTGAGTATTATCAGTGCTACCTACTTTGTGCTCGTTTGCTCTGTTTGTGTTTGGGCCTGATTCTGTGGCAAGCTGTTGGGCTTGGCTGCTGGCTTGGTCCAGATCCTGAACTTGGGGCAATGTAACCGCTTGCTAGTTCTGTAAAGACAAGCATGTGAATTGATTTGGACAGCATGCAATAGTCCTACCTTTTCGGCTGTCTCTGCCTCAGCTTGACCAGCTCCGCCTGCTTGGCTTCATCCTGTCTCTTCTCCAGTCTTTGCTTCACCAACTCCAACTGTTTGAACTCCACCAGCTGATTGATGGACTCGGCACTGTTGAGCAACAGATTACTCTGACTATTCATAGATCGCAATAGCAAAGTCAGTATGCGTTCCTGAAACTGCTCCTGCTCCTGCTCCTTCTCCTCCGACATGGCAGAGATGTCCGTTTGCATGTAGTTATCCTGTCGGCGTGTTCGAAACATAGTCTGTGTACCTCTGATTGTCGTCGGAATAGGTACGACCAAAGTCTGCGTCCACCTGGACTTCAGCCGAAGCTCCATCTGTGTAGAGCGCATCTCCATCTTGATCTGCTTCGTTTGGCAGCTGGCGCAGTTGAAAACTCGTACAGTCGTCTGCTGTTGTCTGGATACCATGAGACTCAGATCCATGGTGTCCACAGCGCACTGCGAGTATTGAATCACAGTTGTTTGGCTATATGCCTCCCTAGTTGTCGGCGGTTCCTCCATTGACCGTACGGTCGTTTGGCTGTTGGCATCGCAGACACGCTTCATCCTTGTCTCCTTCCTGAAGTGCCGCCACAGCCGCTTGGAGCGGGGACTTCGTCGTATGCTCTTCGCCTGGCATATTTTCAGGTAACCATCTTGCAGCACATAACAGAGCATATAGCTAAAAAGCATTATCAATAGAGCATGTATTACTAAGTTAATCCCGATTAACGCTCACCCCCCTTTGCCACACTTGATGCGCTTGTGTTGCAGTAATGGACCCTCCGTCGACAGGGACAAATGCAACAAAGCCTTTAAATTTACCTGAAACATGGCTGAAAACTAAAAAAAAAAAAAAAAAACAAATGAAATATTTACGATGTTGGCAGTAAAATTAAAGCTAACAAAGTTATCAAATTTACATAAATGTAAAATTTTAACAATTGTAAACTAGTCTAACTTGTGCTAAACTAATTTTTTTTTTCAATAGGTATAGCCCTAATGAATTAAGTTTATTTATTTCATTATAGTCAGTAAAAGTGTAACAATGTATTCTACAGCATAGAGATAGAGGCTCTTATTCTTTCAGTTTGAGAATAATTCTTATGCCTTTCTTATTCCTTAATTATTCCTATTCCTGTCTCTTTAGTTAACTTTTTCTATCCTCTCTATCGTCTATCGTCTTCTTTTGTTTTCACTCTTAATTTAGCCCCTCTTCTCTCTTTTTCTCTCTCCCTTTCTCTTCCCGTATTTGTTCTCCTCCTCAATTCTCTTCTCCTTATTTTGAATCTCTTCATCTTTTCTCATTCTTTTTTCCTCTTCTACAATACATCCCACTCTTCATTCAGCTTCCATAAGCTTCAATGAAATTCTAGGGTATCTAAGCTTCGTCAGCTCACATCAAGCTTAACTTTTTAGCCACTTTTTACTGTGTGTTAAATTAAAGGGCCAATCGACTGAGCTGTGTCTGCGTCTGGCCACAAATCTGTTCAATTTTGACACGCAGCCCTTTGCGAATTTGTCTTTTGAACACGCAAACTTTGTGTTGTTCGTTGTTTTCGGTTGTTTTTTTTTTTTTTTCTGCTGTTGTGGTTGTGTTTCTTTCTTTTCATTTTTTTGTGTTTTGGCCGCGGGGATTTCTTTGTGCTGTGGCTGGTTGCATTAATAATTCACATATGCCACATCTGTTGTCTGTGCACAACAAGCAACAAGCAAAAAGGGAGCTACATTCGATTACTTTTCAATTTATCAACTGGACCTCAGACTCAATCCAGCAAAACGAATCAAACTGCCCTTGGTTGGGCTGGCAATTGGTGGTCAGTGCTAAATACGTGTCGATTGGAATACAATTTGATTTGACTGCTGACTGCAATTGGAGGGAGCGCATTGTCGTGCCATATGCCCGGGCCAGGTCTACGAAGTCAACGACTTGCCCCTGCTCAAGCATCAATCAGTGGCGGCAGCCTCTAATCCCGCCTGGGGGCGCATTGGTTTTTAAGTCTTGACTCACAATTTATGCCAGCTTCGCTCAAAACTACTTGTATACGCTCGTCCAAGAGTATCATGGCTAAGTAACTTAGTTGGCTTGTGTTATTATTAGTAACAACCTTACGAATCTAAGCAAGTTTCAATTTCTGGCAGCACTGTCAATAAGTTTTATACCAATTTGAAATTATTTATCGAATTGCAATGTGGCAGCTCCATCTACATGTATCTAAAATTTAAATACAAATTGCTAATCCAGTTGCAATTTATTGAAGCTTTACACCCAATTTTAAAAAATATATTTGTCTGGCAACTCCAACTAGTTTCTATTACTTGCATTTAAATTTATGCCAGTTATAAAGTCGCTTTGTTGGCAAATTCTTGCAGCACTTGAAATTTTTTTATAAACTATTTTATACCAAATTCTAAGGCTGTCTGGCATCTCTAGGGCTCTTCTTTTAATATAATTTGCTGTAAGAGTATTTAAACTTCAGCACTGCTATGATACACAGTTTTTTATTTAAAACTTTTTTTCTTTGTGCATAGAACGTTGCATGCATTATGTGTGTGGCTGTGAGTGTGTGTATCTTCAGGCTAAGTCTTGTCTTGGGACCCACTGCCAAATGCCAGGCACGTCGCTACGCTGTGGTCGCCTTCGGTTACATTTGATGCATAAAACTTCGTCAATATATGCCCACATACATAAATGTATGTATGTATGTGTGAATGTGTCCAGTATAATTTGCTTCTTGGCCCTGCAAAATGGCCAACTGCTTAGTCGGTCAATAACTTTTGACGCTGTGAAGACATCGATATTGGCACAGCCTAATGATTTTCTGGAGCATTCTGCCAGACCGTTATATTAGCAATTCTCTCTCGCTCTTCCTCTCTCTGTCTTCCACTTATATTGGCAGCTTTTATGAATGTTCCGCTGTTGGAGTTGTTGTTGTTGATGTTGTTGCTGCTGCTGCTGCTGCTTGCAAGTGAAATTCTCTCACACCCCTCCACTGAACCGTAGCGCATGTGACTTTCGTCTATGCCCGTTTTCTCAACTATTCATTTTACACACATATATTACATTGTAATTGACTAGCCAGTGGTGTGTATGTGTGTATGTGTGTGTGCGTGTGTGTACGTGCTCATTTGCATTTTTAGACGCTTTTCTTTGCGCTTTCTTCCTTATTTATTGGTGGGCTACAACAACAAGAGCATTAGAACTTTGTTGCATGCACTGGAGCGGAGCGCGTGTCGTGTTACCAATAAATGATCTCGAAAATTTAGAAGTTTAGTCTGATTTTAAAGTTCTAATATAATTGTAAATAAATACTTTATTTTAATCATATAAAACAAATATTTAAGTTAATGTTAAATACAAAATAGAAAGATTTGTATTTATTTATTAAATTTTTAATATTCATTGCATATTAATACTATATAAATGAGCTTTTATTCATTCAAAATGAATAATAAATATTTATATTAAATGAGTATTCATAAAATAAAATAAATCCAAATATTTCTCCATATCATTGGTCGTGCATGTTTTCAGATTTGAGTTTCGTGACACGCGCACATCTCTAGCAAGCACCCTTTGGCCAATTGTCAGTTGGTTGCTCGCTCGTTCGCTCATTCGTTTCGTATTTCAAAAGGTTGGCCGCTTCTTAAATTCAGCTCAAAATGCATTCGCTTGGCTCTTGACTTGGATTACAACGGGCCATCGAATGGGGCAGACACTGACGTTTGATTGACCCTGAACCCCAGAGATATGTGAAGTGCAGCACACTTAATCCCTTATAAAATTTCGCACATAAAATCCAAAAATACCAGCAAATAAAAAGACAGACCATAAAATGAGTTTTTATTTTGCAGTTTATGTTGCTTCCTTTGCCTGGCTGCTGCGGCACAGGCGGGCAGCAGCAGCGGGAACAACAGCGGTAGCGGGAGCAGCTCCTCTCCAGAGATTGCCAAGGATGCCACGCATATGTATAAAATCAAAAGGCAGGACAAATACCAGCAGCAGCAGCAACAGTTGCAGCAACAGTTGCAACTGCGGGGCAGCCAGAGCGATGTTGTTCCAACTCAGCAACAAAAGCAACTGAAAAGACGTTCACATGCACTCAACAAGAAGCTGCTCAGGTGAGTAACGACCAGAGACTTGGGGGGGAGAACTCTAGCTCATTTTGGGCTTAATTAATGCAACGTGTCTAGTGCCAAAGAACAAGAACTACAACAACAACTGTTGCGCACGTCTGTGTCTAGCTGGCGTGTCTGTGCGGTCATAAATTATATTATGATATATTCATGGTAAACGTTTAGGGCAGACTGGACAGACAGACAGATTGAGGCGGCAAGCCCCCTTTTGCTATCTAAATATATATAAATAGGTTTTCACTGTGTGCGGCACTTGCAACAAAATAAAATGTACTGCAACTAAGAAGTTTAAAATTGTTTAGTATTCTTTTAATCAGCTCAATATCTGACAACGATTGTTGTGCATTTGTATACCAATTAAATAATCGAAAAGATTAAAACATGACCTGACATTTATATACATAACAGTTGAAAGTCCGGCAACTCTGTGATTAGTGGAATTTCTATAAAAGCTTTTGACACTAATTAATACCAATTTAACTGAAATGCATGCAAATCCTGCATAAGTCTGGTAGCGTCTCTTGCAAGCACCCAAATAAATAGAATTATTTTATTAACTCTTTCTCTCTGTGTATTGCACTTGCAGCAAACTCGGCTTTGTGAAGGTGAAGGCGCCCAATAGCCATAACCGGAAACGCTTGGCTGTTGAGTCACGACGTCATGCATCGCGGGATGATTCACACATGTTCATCATCAAATTGCCGCCAAATCTGCACTACTATACAGGACCCAACAGCGTACAGAATACGCTGGATGCTGTCAAGGGGCAACAGCAGCAGCCACAGCAGCCACAGCAGAAGCAGCAACAAGAGAAGCCTCATCAAATAAGCAACAGCATCCATGACAACGCACCCAACAAGCCAACCGCGGTCAGCGAGGCGTCGGCGTTGAAAACTAACGGGAAAAAGGTAAACGGGATTCCATTAGGTTACGCCAAAAAGACAATAACAACAACAATGTAAAGAACTGGCTCTAATATCGCTTCTTGGGGTCTGGCCTGGTCGGGTTTGGTCTGGCCAACCGTTGATAAACATCGCGCGCGCGCATGTGCACAAAACAAATTGCAAAAAGCAAACACACACATACACATACGCATGCACACCCAGACAGCAGCAGAGCTGAAAATGGATTACCCATGTGGGCCATAGCATTTCGTCGAGTGTTGCAGTCATGGCTCACCCATATAAACAACAAATAAGTAAGAGCGCTCTCGTCAAGGCTGCTCGATCAAGAGATACCCAGTAAACAGTTGAGATAGCCATTTAACATAATTTCGTCCTTTATCGATCTAAATCAAATTACTGCAATAATCGATAGCTTTGCGTAGGCAAATTTGAATTCGCAAACTATCGCAGTCTTCAAACCTTTTGCTATTGTTATCGATATTTAATTTGAATAAACAATTAGTCTCTAGGAAATGCAATCTTATCAAATGCCAATCAATATGCCAATTTTGTATAGAGTTCCAGGGTATAAATAGTTAAGCACGCATGCACGTCCAACTGGCGACCGAGTTACCAACTTCGGGCACAGCTTCCAGACATTATTGTGGCAGTGGCAAAGGCAGTGACAGCTACGCCACAGTCTCAGCTATTTATATACCCATGGAAGATGCCATTGCAAATTCAGTTGCAGTTGCAGTTGCTGTTGTTGTTGTTGCTACAGTTGCTGTTTTTGTTACTGTTGCTGTTGCTGTTGCTGCTGTGTCAATGTCAATGTTGTTGTATGCGGCAGGCATAAAAATTATTACGCTCTCACGGCTCCAGCTTTAAATAAATATGCAAGCCATGGGCCATTAACCAACTTCAATTAAAAATGCAATTTGTTAGGAGACACTCGTTGACTAATTTATTGCGTTTGGCCAAAAGCCAACAACAGATATGGCTAATGTTAATGCAACAGTAACTGTTAATTTTAATGTTAATTTAAATGTAATTAGTATATACATATATATGTAAATATATGCACCATGATTTATAGATGTTATTTTAATTTTACAGTAATTGTTATGGCTAATGTTAAGTAAGAGTCCGCAGCTCCACTTCAGAGCTGTATCTAATGTTAACATTAATGATAATTGTAACGTCATTACTTATTTTAATTGAAATGTTAATACTATATGCATTTTCGGCAAATTTGATGTTACTGTCGCAGTAACAGCATTGTTGTTAATGATGCTGTTAACTGAAATGTTAAGTATTTTTGGATATAAGGAAAATAGTTTCTATTACTGTAAGTGCTTCTACTAATATTAGAGGCATTCCATGCTCATACGCATCTAATCAATACTCATGGCGCATTCCAGGTCTCATTTCCGTTCAGTTCGAATGGACGACCGGCTCGTATCTATCATTGGAATCTGCCTGTGCTGAAGCAGGCGCTGAAAAAGAATCCGCATTTCGCTCACGTATCGGCAGCGGATCGTAATCGTCTTCTGGACATCGAGAAGATACCGACATGGCGCAAACCCTGGGAGAATGATACCATCGAGAAGTCCTTTACATCGGGCAGCGGCAAGGCCAAGTACAGGAAATCGCTGAAGCAAAAGTCGCCCACATATTACGCCCCCTCGCAGGTGGTCAACAAGCAGAGTTTCCACAAGTATTTTGCCGGCAATGGCAAGCCCAAGGGCCTCTATGTGATCAAAGAGCACCAGACGAAGCCGCAGTTCTATCAAAATATCATATCATAAGAATTTTCCATTCAGTTTTTTTTTTCAGCTTTCCAATGCCAATTAAGCTCGGCATGCATCTATAAGACTGTGGTGTGGGCATTCGCTAATTATAGTGTTTTATTTTTTAAAATCTATGTACCACGCGTATGAAACTCTAAATTATATATATTTATATATATTTAAATATATATGTGTCTCTATATTCCAGTCATTTATAGACTGCATTTCTTTTCAAGCATTTCCGTCCAACTTCTACATATTGTAAGCAAATCGAAAATGATTCACATTTGTGACAAACAATCAGACTAAACTGGAATTTATTTATTAACAATTAATCAGCTTCTCGTATACTTAAGTGCATGCACGAATTTGTTTAAACAAATAAATATGACTGATTTAAAACAAAAACTTATGCGCAATTTCAACTCAATTCATTCATAAATTGCAAAATCTCATTGAAATGATGATATAATTTATAAGTCTATGAGTAGAGGAAACACAGATACAGATACGGATACAGATACAAATACAGATACAAATACAGATACAAATACAGATACAGTTACAGTTACAGTTACAGATACAGATACAGATACAGATACAGATACAGATACAGATACAGATACAGATACAGATACAGATACAGATACAGATACAGATACAGATACAGATACAGATACAGATACAGATACAGATACAGATACAGATACAGATACAGATACAGATACAGATACAGATACAGATACAGATACAGATACAGATACAGATACAGATACAGATACAGATACAGATACAGATACAGATACAGATACAGATACAGATACAGATACAGATACAGATACAGATACAGATACAGATACAGATACAGATACAGATACAGATACAGATACAGATACAGATACAGATACAGATACAGATACAGATACAGATACAGATACAGATACAGATACAGATACAGATACAGATACAGATACAGATACAGATACAATTACAATTACAAATACAGATACAGATATGATAAACAAAAACAACCAAAAGTAGTATCTGATGGAACTGAAGAAATAGGGGCTAAGAATAAAGCTGGAAAATAGTTTCTTACTTTTTTTTGGCAGTCACCGCGCTGCTGCTCAAGCAGCGGAACGTGCGCAATTTTGTTAGGAATTTTTTGTTTTGCTAATTATACGAGAAGTGGAACTGCAAAATTGGGATCGTGATTGAGTTTTGGGTTGGCGTTCCTAAGCCTGGGAGTGCTACGGCTAAGCCCTGAGCTTGATATGCGCACTCGCCTGGAAACGGAAACGAGGCATGCGCAATATCTCATTTGGAAGATAAAAAGCTCAAGCTACACCAATACAGAAACAGATACAAATACGACTATATGCCAATGGCTGTGCGTACGAAGCAATAAGCAACAACAATTATAATAATAATAATAATAATAACAACAATAACAATCAAAATGATATGTTCGCAGACGACAAAAAGTCGGGATAGGCGCACCTCCGAAAGTGGCACATAAATAATCGGCTTGATTCGTAGCTCATTATACACTGTTTCTGTGTGAGCTAAGCGGGTATATTGAGTATCTATGGAAAATGAAATTTGACTTCAAGCTCTGCTTAAAAACTCTGTTATGTCCGGCAGACGATATAACTATATTTGTTCCTAAAAGTTTCTATGGGGACTACAATTTCCGTCGCAATAATCGTATGAACGCTATAAGCCAAGTTGTTATAACCTTATTCTACTATATAAACAAAATTATTATAATCCGAAAACCCTTATATTCTATGTAGCTATAATAACTAAAACTAATTATATTTTTATCCAAATATCTTTAAACTCTCAATATAAGATTTATAACAAAAGTTTCCAAGTATATCTCAGAGAGGGCATTGCGTAGTCATTAACAGCCGATCTGCATGCTTGGCATTTCTTTTGTTGTTATTGGCGACTTTGCCGCATAATTGTTTTCATGGCTTGGCTTGGCCTGGCCTGGCCTGGCCCGGTCTGGCCTGGCCCGGGCTTATGCTTTTCCATCGCTGCTGACTCACGTACATTGAACTTTTCACCCGTGTCTCTGTATCTGTATTTACGGCTGGCGCATTGCGTGCCCATCTTAAGTAGATTTAATGACTTGTTGTTTTGTGTGCAAAAAAAAAAAAAAAACTGTATGAGAATGAAAATGTGAAACATAAATCACATTTATGACGACTATTGCCGCCCTGTCGATGGGTCGGCAGTGTAGAGAGCTTCGGCTACATTGATTCATCTGCCTAATGGCATTCCAGAATGCAAAGTGCACCGTGCAGCGTGCAGTGCGTTGACAACAGTTAGATCTGGCAATCACAGATGCCACATTGCAGTCAGATAACAATCATTGGGATAAATGTGGCATGGGGCATCAGGTGAAGTTAAGTAAAAGCAATCTCCAAACAACAAGTTAAGCTTCTTGATATCAGCGCAGCAACTTGTTAACGCCATTCCATTTCCGCCTGTCATATCAAAATAATTATCTCAAAGTGTTGCTTAGACCAACCAAGTCCTAAGAACCATGACCACGATATGAGCCAGCGACAGCAGCCGCAGCAGCCGCAACAGCGACAGCAGCAGCAATAGCAATCAGTAACGGGCGTCGTTTGGTTTGCGTGCGAGGAGGCATTGGTGACTACAACTTGATTTGCCAGAACTAGTTTTACACGCAATCTTGATTGCAATTATGTAATACCGAAATGTGCACTAATTAAAATAACATTTCACTTAATTGTATTTACATAACTTTCGCGATTGCTTATTAATTGGTTGTGTGGACTACGAACGTGTGTAGACAATGTCAATTAGCTGTCGTTCAATTGACCATTAAAGTATCTAGACGTAAATTTGACAAATAGTTTCTGACATTTCTTATGATTACATTATTTAATTGCCCTCAAAATGCAGCAACTCAGAAAATCAAACTTGAATTCAAATTTAACAGACGTGGTGGCGCCATCTATTTAACAACAGATGGCGCTGCTAGGATTAACAGAGCTGCCATTGCCACTGCTGCTGTCGATAGGCAGCTATCGATAGCACTTTGGCATTTCCAATGGCACACAAATTGACAACAAAATTAATCATATGGCCACAAATTTGAGCTCCCAATTACGCGACATTATCCTGAACACACATGTGCCTTTAGTATTGCCCGACTTTCCCATCAATTGGGAATGCTTTGACAACACGTTGCTGCATTGGTGCACGCGCTATGACCAGGATGCCAGTGTTGCCTCCTTGCCGGCATTTGAGAGTATGGCCATCACAGACTGCGAGACACCGCAATGGGAGCGCAAGCGAAGGCATGTCAAGATGACAATGCAGACGTTTCTGCACAATTTCACAGTGTCTGTCGACAAGCAGCCCAAAGAGTGGGCCGCATATCAATATGTACGGGCACACGACATCCCCGCCAGCTGCTTGAGCGGCATCGATTTCAAGTGCTTTGGATTTGCGGAGCACCAGAACGACTACAGCCTGTGGCTGGGATCTAACTGCGCCAATACGCCGTGCCACTATGACACGTACGGCGTGAACATTGTGGTGCAGGCATATGGCAGCAAATCGTGGCTACTCTTTCCGCCCGAAACGCCATTGCAAAGCACTCGAATTCCCTACGAGGAGTCCAGTGTCTACTGCCTGGAAAACTTCTATGCGCCCGCGCCGGATAAGCTGCGGCACTACGAGCAGTTCCAGGAGCAAGCCTACCACTGTGTGCTGCATCCAGGTGACGTGCTGATCGTGCCCCGTCATTGGTGGCACTACGTGGAGGCGGTCGCCACGTCCTTGAGTGTCAACTATTGGGTGCCGCTCAAATCAGACCTAGACCTGGCACTCGATGAGCTCCTGGTCAAGCATGTGGTCGAGAGTTTTGTGAAAGGCGAAAGCAATCAAATGAAACAGTATTTATTGAATCCCAATCAGCTGGACGATATTGCTGAATCGGCGAGCTCGCTCTTCAGTCAATTTGAGCAAGCAGTGCTGAGGCCGAACATGGACAACAAGCGAAAACTATGGGACACCGATTACCTTGCGGAGAACGAGGTGCTGGAGCTACTGCGCAGCGTAAGAGTTCGCATACGTGCCCTGGACGTGATGCCCAAAGATGCGTACGCGCAGCTGCTCGCAAACAACGCCAAACGGCATGCATCTGGCAAGTCGGAGCGGAAGGAGGAGTCGATAATAAGCTCCACATTGGAGCACCTAATCAATAGCATGTGCTCGCCTCGCTGCATTGCGTCCATCAAGCGGGAGTTCTACCGGCGCTTGAATCATACTGATCGATTATAGCTCTAAGATGGAACGCTTATTGTGATACACGTTTATATTAAAAATCCAATAGGAGTTCATATCTGTTCATTTCAGAAGGGAACGAGTAGGGGGAATGAGGAGCATCAAATTCCATGAATAACAGAATATACAATAGGTTATAGCGCTAAGACGGAACGTTTATTGTGATACGCGTATATATGAGATTAAAAATCCAATAGCATTCATGTTTGTTCTATAACAGAAAGCGGGAAAGGAGGGAGGGGGAGGAGCATTAAATGCCGTAGATAGAATAGATAGAATCTAAGTTCATGAATAACATAATATGCAATAGAGCCGCTGGCTAAACACAGTGCGAGATAATTGGATGCAGTTGTTCATCAGTTTACCAGCCGGGTGGCTTCTGGTTGGGGTAGCCGCCCTGTTGATGAGCATAGCTTCCGGGATATGTGCCATAACTGCCGGGTGTTGGTCCCTGCGGGAAGCCACCATACTGATAGGGTGCTAAAAATATAAAATATGAATTCCCAAATATTTTCTTTTCTATTGAATAGGCATACGCACCTCCTGGATAGGGCAGCGTGGCATAGGGATTGAAGCTCTGCGGCATGGGCGGTGGTACATATGTGGGATACGGCACATTGGATGAGGCGCCGTAGGGCAGGGGCATATGCACCTGGGCCGGATACGGTACGTTTGGTGCAGCAGCTGCTGCGGGTGTATTTGGAATATCTAAAGATAAAGAGAGAAAACAGAGTTAGCTTGTTGTAGATATAGAATCGCTATATCTGTTTCAACTCACCGCTGCCGCTGCCCGACGTGGAGGCATAATGTGATGGCAGAGCTGGAGTGGCCGGCGGTGCCTGGCGACTCGACTCGGTGGTTAGATCCTTGAGTAGCTCTTCCTTCTCGGTCTTGCGCGCAAACACAAAATCGCTGATCTTATTCTGGAACACAACCAGCAGCTGAGTAAGGTCATTGTAGAACTTGGTGCCCTCCTGCAAATTGCCAGACAGCTCGATGTAGCTGTCGTAAGCGGTGGCCAGCTCCTGGTACAGTTTGTCGCGCGAGCTGCCACAGTTGCCCGTTTCGGCCACGAAGGTGGCATGGGCACTCTGTATGTCAGCCACTAGCGTCGCCTGACGCTCCACGCTCTCCTTGACCTGAGCCTGCAGTGGACTCAGCACCTGGCCAATGCGCGAGAGCGACAGGGCGGGCTCATCGATGGCGCCATCCTTCTGGAGGGCACGGAGGAACTCATCCTTCATGTTGAACGTGGCCGACTTCAGCTCTAGCTCAACGGCATCGCGCTCCGCCTTGATTGTTTCAACAGCCTCCATTAGCTGCTTAAGACGCTGCACGCTGGAGCAGTTGGGATCCACGCTGCCGCTGGCCGATGGCAACGATTGCTGTATTTGCTCCGGAGGCATCGATAGCAGCTCAATGCCCTTCTGGTTGGCCTCGAACTTCTGGCGCACCACCTTGTCGGCCTCGATGGCATTGGTGATGACCTCGCGATACTTCTTGGAGTTGGTGCGGAACATTTCGGTTAGCTTGTCGGAGCTGATACGAGTCCAGCGCTCCTTAAATTGTGCGCGCAGCTGATTATCCGAGTCGCGCTCCTCATCTAGCAGCCGCTCCGTCTCATCCAAGATCTCGCGATTGCGATTGAGCAACTCCGGCAAATCCTTCAGCATTGTCTGCAAATGTTCAATGCCGCCCTTCTGACGCACCTCGTTGGCCTTTTCGCGCAACGAGGGCGGCAAGCCGCTGTTGCTATCTGTCGTCTCCACGGCAGCGGGCAGATTGAGGCTAGCCAGCACCGCATTCAGGGTTTGGGTAGACTCGCGTAGTTTCATGATTTCGGTGTTGACAATCTCGTTCTTGCGCATATCAGAGGCGGTTAGGGCACGATGCAGCTCCACGGGCACCAGGCTGCTGAAGATGTCCTTAAAGTTGGTGGCCATGGGCGTAGCCAAAGGCAGCGGCTTGGCCAGTTGCGCCTTGCCAGGCGAGGCCAATGTGCTCAGCTCTGGGATCATTTCATTATAAATGAACTCATTATCCTTGGTGGACTCGGCCAAATTGCGCTTAGCCCGACTGAAATACTCATCCAGATAGGTATCGTTACCACTACGGGATTGCGCGGCCTTAAAGAGCTCGACGGCATTGCGTAGGCGGGCAATTTCCTCACCAATCCGCTTGGCCGAACGACAGACGAGACTCTGGTACAGCTGTGTCAGGGCATGGAAGCCCGCCTGCTTGCCAGCGACTGTGGGTATCCACTCCTTCTCCCAGAGCCTGCGGACCGACTCCTTCTGCATGGCACGCAGCACATCCGCATAGAACTCCTCGCCCTGGCAGCACAGTTTCGCTATGATCTGATCCTTCATATTGTCTGCACAGGTTGAAGTTGATTAGCATTGAAGAATCTTATTTTATACATTTTACTTTTACCTTTAATGGCCTTTAGTATGAATACTTCTTGGGCCTGTGCCACCATCAGAGCCTGCAGCACAATTAACGTATCCTGACTCAAGTCTGGCGTTGGCTCAGAGGGCACAGCGGCAGGCGTAGCACCCTTCAAGTACTGGAAAATGCCAGCGCTTTGCTGCAACAGCTTTATGGCCAGTTTGAGGCCCTCGTCCGTGTCCAGCTCCTGACTGGCAGCCACGCAGCTCTGCAAGGCGGCAATGTTAAAGAGCACGCACACCTTCTCATAGAGCAGTGAAGTGTGAGCTGAACGAATGAGAAAAACATGTTGAAACCGGTTCAAGTCTATTTCATCATAGCCCACAGCCAGCCGCAATACTCACTCAGACGTATCTTGTCACCGAAAATGGAGCCTTTGTCGAATGCATCCTTCCACTTGAAAGGTATCTGCAGCTCGTTGACGGATATCTTCGTCTCCAATGCGGTTATTTGATCGTAGTAGCTAAAAAGTAAATAAAAGTGAAATCAGCCGCCGACGGCGCTTAATTAGAGACGACGTCATTTCTTCAGTTTATGCTTGTGTTTACGTCTGGCTCTCTTGTTCTGTCTCTCTCTCACACACACACTGTCAACTGATTAATTACAGCTACTTTACTGCTATCAACTGCTATGAGTCATTGCGCACAGCACAGAAACCCTATTTACGGCTATCAGGAAGTAAATTTAAAAAAAAGTAAATTCCACTTACGCATAGACAATTTCCAGCGATGTCTCATACTTTTCGAAAAACTTCCAAATAGCCGTATTGCGTTGCTTTGAAAACTCATTTACAGCCTCCGCATACTGCGCCTTCTCCTCCGCAGATGCTCCATTGTAGGTGCTTTGTATTAGATTGGTTAGTGGCTTTATTATGTCCACCTCTGATGGCTTCTTCAGCGGCACACCCAGTAGTTTTGACATTCTTAATGTTGTTTATAGCAATATTGTTTAAATTTAATTTGCAGACAAAAGCTTGTTTTTTCTTTCTTGTGCGTTGCCCCCTATCTCATCAACAGCTGCGGCCAGTGTTGTCGAATTTGTGGGCAATGGGTGAGTAATTGCGCTGTCTGACGCGCTGCTATTAATAGTAGAACATTCCTGTTATATGTGGAGCAGCTCTGAAAATTGTGGAGCGAGTCTGTGAACAATTTAAGCAATTTGACTTGTCATGCTTTTCACATTTTGAAATCCCTACTATTTTGCATAACTTAGCCTGTAATAAATTTGCAAATCAAAAACATAAATAGACGAAAATTATGTCAAATGCTTCGCATTGGCTAGATACGCCGCATCTCTGTTAAGCGGCATGTTACCGGTGTCTGTTAACAAAGCGGTCATTCTTTTACCTATTGTGACTGATAAAACACCGCCCAGCTGACAACTCTACCATATACGTACATTGCATGTCAACTCTAGACACTTTCTATTTTCTGATTGCGTTGTTGTGGAAGAAAACTGGGTGAAAATAAGAAATTTCTGAAAATATATCAACATTCAATCAAACTTTTGCAACAACGCGCATAGAAATAAGTAGGAAACGTCTGTGAATTACGACTGTTAGTGGCTGTGTGCAAGGAGGCGCTAACCACAAATAACGGGGATAAACACTAAAAAAAAAGTAAAGGGAAAAGAAAAAAATCGAAGAATCCCCTAGCGATGGCTGATGTTGAAAAAATGACAGCCGCACCAGCGACTGATATACCAGCTTCACCACTAAACGTCAATGACGCGGGAGCGGCTAGTGGCAGCGCAGCAGATCTGGGCACCTCGCCCACACAGGAGCCATCGAGTAATTCGCATCCCCATGACTCAGAGTACGACACCGCCAGCGATCTTGAAGGGGATTACGACGACGATGAGAGCGACAGCGAAGATGAATCGGAAACCGACGACGACGAAACGGAGGAAGATGACGATGAGCTAGGAAGCGGCACCGTCAGCGGCAATGGAGTTGATCGCAGCGGAGCCGACAGCGAGGCACAGAAGAAAGTCGACGAAGACCGCAGCAATCCGCAATATATACCAAAACGTGGCACCTTCTATGAACACGATGATCGAACGGCTGAAACGGAAGCTGATGGAATTATTGACATTGGCAGCGATGGTGGCCAGTGTCCGCCGGGTGTAGAACCCACCGGTGATGATGTGTCCAATGGCAACACTGCCACAGGATCCACGTCGGCCGGGCCGACGCCAACAATATCACAGGCATCTAAAACCATGAAGAAATGGCAGCCAGCCTCAGGCGGCGATCGTTGGTCCCACGATCGCTTTGAGGCCAGCGAGCAGGCGCCCAAGACGAGGGCAGAGCTGCTGCAATCCTATGGGTATGATATACGCAATGAAGATTCGGCGCCGCGTGCCCGTCGACGACGACGTTATGGGCGCGGACCAAGCAAATACTCAAGAAACTGGGAGGATGAGCAGGCTTATTTGAAGGCCAGCAACAAGGAGCGTAAGCCACCCCGGCCACAGGACTTCCCGGCTCTGAACGAGCGGAGCAGCACATCAAGCAGCAACAACAAGGCGCGTCGGCCGCGCAGCTCCATCTCACGCGAGGAGAAGGAGAATCGCGGTGAGCGACGCAATAACCAGGCCGCCTCAGCAGCTGGTGCTGCCACAGAGAAGCAACACGCCACTGGCTCCAGCTCAATGGCTGGAGGCAAATCCCAGGAGACGCGCGACCGTGAGCCCAGGCAACGCCACTACGGACGCTCCAACGGTGGCCACAATGCCAACGGTCGACAGAATGCCATGGAGTTCAAACAGAAGTCGAATCGCACTTCTCATGGACGCGGCGATCAGCGTGATTATGTGGAGCAGCGCGGTGAGCGAGATTACCATTCGAACAGATCAAATGGCGCCGGACCCAAGCAGATAATCGATATACAGGCACATCAGCAACATCAACACCAGCATCAACATCAACAACACCAACAGCAACCACAACCACAACAGCAACAGAGACAGCCACAACAACAGCAGCAACAGCAACAGCAACAACAGCAGCCGCAGCAACAACAACAGCAACAACAACAGCAACAGCAACAACAGCAGCCGCAGCAACAACAACAGCAGCAACAACAACAACAGCAGCAGCAACAGCAACAGAAGCATATGCCATTGGTCACATCGAATCTATCGCATCGTTTGCAGCAGGTACAGCAGCGTAACGATCCTAGCCATGTGGGCAGCGTGCAAATGCATTCGCTGGCCACGCAGAATCAACAGCAGCAACAGCTGCATCTAGCACAGCAGCAGCAGCCACAGTTGCCTGCGGAGCAGCGCAATGGGCCCAAGCGCTACTCCAGTTTGCGACGCAGTCAGCACGAGGCCACGCAACAACAACAACAACAGCAGCAGCAACAACATCATCTAGTGGAACAGCAACAAATACAGCAACAATTGCAGCTGCAGCAACAGCAACAACAACAGCAGCAACAGCAACAATCGCAGATCATGCTACAGGATCCTCATATGCTAATGCAGATCGCCTACCAGCAGCAGGAGCTGCAGGCGCAGCTGCAGACACTGCAATTGGGCCCAGCACCGCCAGCAGCGGTGGCCGCGCCACAGTCCAAGCAGCATGCACCGTCCGCCACAGCCTATCCTCAGACTCAGGGTGCGCCGTACTATGAGTCGGTGCCGGTGCAGGTGCCCGTGCCGGTGCAGGTGCCAGTGCCCGTGTCTGTGCCGCAGGCGCCCTATGTGAATCCGGCCAACAATGCTTATCTGCCGGCCACGCCAGCGGCCGTGGCCTATGCCCAGGCACAGTCAGCAGCCACGGTGGCGCCACAGCCAGCGCCTCAGGCGGCGCCGCCGCCGTCTACTCAAGCTGGCCAGGCATATCACCAGAATTATAATACTGTCGGCGGCACCACATATTTCGTGCCGCCGGCCCAGACCACCACCCGCCCCGCTGTGCTGCCCCAGCGACGACCCACCAATGCAATACCCATCCTGCCGCCATCCGAGAAGCATAAGACACGCACGTCCAAACCGGACGAGGGTGCCAGTGCCAGCGCGAGCGCGAGCGCGAACGCCAGCGCCAGCGGCAGTGGCAGTGGCAGCGGTAGCGGCGATAACATTGATCACATCATTGACAACATGTTCGTGCAGCGTCCGGCCTTCCAGCCGCCGCCGCCCGCATCGGCAGCGGAGACAGGCAGCGATGATGGCAATAGCAATGCGACTGCAGCTCAGCCAGCGGCCGTTGACCAGGCTCACCTGGTGGCAGCGGTGCCTGGGCAGGAATGAGTGCACGTTTATGCCGATCAACGGCAGCAGCAGCAGCAGCAGCAGGAGCAGTTGCAGCAGCAACAGCAGCAGCAGCTCCAGCAACAGTTGCAGCTGCAGCAGCGACACCTGCGCAGTCATCAGACGCAGGAGGAACTGATGTCCAGTGGCTATGCCATGTTGCCGCCTCAGATTGGCTACTATCGTGCCCATTAAAAGGCACGCAAATCCCCAAGATTTTGACGAGATTGTTTCTTTAGCGGAAAGGGTCTGTGATCCTTGCCCCAATACACACACACACACACAAACCTTTTTTAGAGCACACATACAGAATTGTAATAAGCGAATAGTTGCACTTAATCGAACTAACTAATGTCGTTTCGACTACACCCAGAGTTCAGCGTAAGGCTTTCCAAGTAATCCATATACATATATATACTATATATATCTAGTTATAGAGAATATTAAAAAAAAAAAGAAAAAAAAACAAGAATTTTTAACCAGAGTCCTCTCGCTGGCGCTTATAATCTAAATAATGAATATATATATATATATATATATATATATATATATATATATATATATATATATATATATATATATATATATATATATATATATATATATATATATATATATATATATATATATATATATATATATATATATATATATATATATATATATATATATAGTATATAGTCGCATTTTGAAGTTGGATTAATCGTGAAATGTAATTAATCATTGGACATTTGAATTTCAATAAAAGTTGTAACACTTAAAAAGAAACCCTGAAAAAAAAAAAAAAACATTTTATGGAAGATATTTGATTTATTTGGGGATTTTTGTAGAGCTTACAAATAGGTGAACAAGTTGAGCAATGACCAGTTAAGACCCTAAACAGAATTGATTAAAATGATTTTTAGCTCTTGGTACATATGATCTTTGGAGTATGTATTAAAACATTGTTAACATTTAGAATGAATTATTTAAAAACATTTATCATTCTTTCCTACTAATAAATTAAGATAAAAGCTTGTGAATTTAAAATAAATGTAGAATATTTTGTGAATCGATTCAGCTGATTGATCAACTTAAACATTGTTAAAATTTAGAATCAATAATTATTTACATTAAAGAAACCTTTTATCTGGTTACTCCAAAAAATATTACAAATTTGAAATATTTTGATCTGATTTTTAGCCTTTGCTTCCTATAATTTATAGTTTGACTTACAAATATTTTCAATTTCTAACGAATAATTTAAGCATAAAAAAAGTTTCCATTACTCATAAATATTGATCAAAAAATCAATATTAATAAGACATATTAATAACTTTCAAAGTGCTTCGAAAGAAATAAATAACAAATAAAAACTGAATAAATTTAAAAATGATTTTTTCCAATATATTAAACTAACCCTTAAAAAGCTGCATTGATTTTGTTTATAATTTTTTTACTTTTAAATACATTAAAATTTTGACATATCTTTGCACATTTCAAAATCAAGTTTTAAATTGATTGGGGGTATATAAAAAATTTAAATAAATTATTAAAAAAGTAATTAATGCCTAATTCTTATATAATAGTAAAATTGTCATTTATGCAACTGTTTTGATTTACTTTATAACTTGTTTGAATTTTTATTTTAAAAATATTTTCATTCCAATATTGTGTACTTTACTGATTGTCAAGATCTTTAAGGTTGAACATATGTCTGATTGTTATATATACCATATATATCTTAGCAAAATCTAACATTAAACATGCATCACTTTAAGAACTTAAGACATACACATACATTATGATATGGATTTTCTTGCTCATTTGAAATGGAATAGCTTATGATATGAAATCTCTGGCTGATTTGAAATTGAATTGCTTAGGATGTTTTCTTGATTGTGGCAATATATAGATGGAGCTATCTCAGAGCTTGGCATTTTACAATTTGGATTCATTTTGCTGCTGCTCCAGCAGCCGGCGAATGCGACGGAACGATTCAATAAAGATAACATTGAATTTGCGTGCGCTGGTCTTGATGCTGTCCCGATAGGCAGTGGAGTTAATGTAGATGCTGCAAGTTATAGGAAGACTTTTAGTAAGGTTAACATATTTTGTAATGGTTGTGTGACATACGCATCCGAGGTGATTGCATAGAAGACGCCATAGCCATCCAGTGTCATGGGCGCCACAAAGCCCACATTAGGCGTAAAGCCCAGCGTGCTGGTGGACAAGACAAAATTGCCGCCGCCTCCGGCCTTGGCGTACACTGGATCATCATACAGAGCGGGTTGGTCCAGTTTGTTCTCATAGGCCACGCACCACAGGCCAAAGAGGTGCCTGTCTATGCCATGACCCTTGCGTGCCTCGTCCATCTGATGTCGATGATCAGCTACAGCGGCGCGAAAAGCTTTAACTAACTGCTCATCCGAGGTACTCTTGTTGCTGGAGGCCATCAGGAATTCGTAGACAGCATTGGTGCAGGAGCGCAGCGTCTCGGTGCGTCCATTGTAAAAGTGTCGCATTAGCGCCGTCTCATAAGTGGGCGCAATCCTAGCGAGAATCACAGATGTTTAGACAATGGAAATACGAGTGGAAAGTGTGTATTGTCTTACTCGTGATGCATCTGGTAGTACGCCCACTGCATGAGCACCTGTACAAAGGAGTCGGGATGCAGTTTCTGAGACTTCATGAATTCCTTGCCATAATCGTCAAACACCTCAAATGTAACGGTGACATCGGTGCCCTGCAAAGTAGACTCTTCAGAATGGGAGCACAATTTAGTCACGAATTTTTCGACTAACCCGTTCCTCGATCTCATTGAGTACGCGCTTAATTTCCGATCTAAGTGTATCATCCAGATCGAATTTCAGCTCCTTCAACTCCACCACCTTTGATCCATTCACCTCATTCCAGTCCGGCTCAGGCACCTCCAGGAAACTGAGCTGCATAAACGTGGCAAAGCTGGCGCTGACCGTTCCATCGTAGCAGCTGTGCTCGCCCTCAAACACATAGTGTCCGTTCTTGAAGGCGATGATGCAGCTGCTGCGATCTCCCCAGCGCGAATGGTAGTCGCCGTAGATGCTCAGCTGTGATGACTCCTCTGTGCTCTGAGGCTCGTGCTCGTCACAGCAGATGTCTATGCAGGAGCTTTCCACCAGCTTCAGTGTCTCCTTGTTCGCCTCCGACAGGTTCATCAGGTGTTTGCGGTTCTTGGCCCAGCTGGTGCGATTGTCATGAGTGAGTGCGGGCACTCCATCGCCCACCGGCTCATAGTCCAGAATGCTGCGTAGCCGCTGCAGCACAACCAGAATTTCGGGTGCCGTTAGAATGGAATCATCCTCGTGCACACAATTGATGATGAATTGGCGACCTTTGCCCGTGATGGTCAAGTGCGTGGGTGTGCGTCCCTCTGACTTGGTCAGAAAGTGCTTCTCAATGTGATCCTGCTCCTCGCCCGGCACACGCGTCGTCGAGTAGAATTGCTTATACAATGCCGAGGAGTACTTCACCCGGCCGCCGTTCGAGGAGAGCGGTCTGATGTTTTCGTTACGCACCAGATTCCAAAACTCCAGCGAATGATAAATGTGACGAGCGAGGCTCTGAAACGAGAATGAGAAGTTGGAGTTCAGTTGGAGTAGAGATGATTCGATTGAAGTATCCAAAAACCTTGAGCATATAATCCGATCGCTCGGGCATGCCCACATGGCTCAGCTGACAGGGCATGGACATGATTTGATAGGGCAACAAGGGCAGACGTATCGTATGATATGCATAATCCTCCCACCAGTTGCCCAGCCAGTTCTTCATGCGTGACGCGCGCTCCTTTAGCTTGGCTTGCAGCTCTGCTCCGATGCCCGTCTCGAACTCTGCGATGATACGTCGCGTCTCGGCCAGCTCCTCGTCCGTGGCAAAGGGCCGCAAACCGTCATAGTACCGTTGCAGCGTATCCCTCAGCTCCGGCAACGGCAGCGGCGGCAGCGTCTCATCAAAGCTAAAGGTGCTCTCCTGAGTGTCACCGATAAATAGGCTAGCACGGTCCATAATAACTGATAATTAAATGCTAAATATACATTTGCTACATTAATTTCATGGTAAACACATTTATCTATAATCCGTCTGCAGATAAGCGGCTGATTAATTTTTTTGATTTCTGCAGTGAAAATGGTCCAAAGTTTCACAGTTAAGTATTGGCCAAAGGTCGCATACACGCATATACAAACACACGCACACATAAATTACCGTATAGGTTAATAAGCATTTCGCTTTATTTTAAGCTTGATTAGCTTCTTGAAGCGCCTCTGATATTACTGACCTTCACGTATATCCAACCGGTGCGTCGAAGTGCCACTGGACGACTGAATGACTTGGATGAAAACCAACCCAGCCACAAGTGCTGTCGAGCCCTTTTGCGTATGTGTGCGTGCGTGAGTCTCTCAGGTTGAGTACGATTTGATAAGACTGCGATTGATTAGCACGGTTGAATGAACGCATTCTATAGATAAAAACTCAACGAGCACACATATACATATGTGTATAAATAGCGCTCTAAAGTGTTTCCATTTTAATTGATTTGCATTTTTGCAATGAATGCGACAATTGTTAAATCTTGGCTCCAGCTGAGAGTACAATAAGCTGTGACGTCATGCCTGAATCGAATGCAAGAGAGAAATACTTTGGACTTTGTACCTGCCAGCCGCACACTCAGACACTATTCTAGAGCTGGGAGTGCTCTCGTGCACTCATGACACGAACATGAGACGAACACGAGTGAGCACGATGTTCTTATGGCTAATCAACAAGAATCATAGGAAAAAGGAAAAGTTAAATAAATAAATGATCTTTTGTAACATAATAAGGAAAAAGAGTTTTGTATTTATAAAATGCCCAATTGAAGTAATAGAGAATATTATCAGTATCCAATAATGCTATAATGATAGACTCATTTATTATTGATGTACAAGTAAATTCATTAATGAATGCATTCATTAAATGATTGTAATTGTTAATGTTACAAATTAAATACATAATATTTAATATTTAATAAATTAATAGACTTATATATTAATCAAGTCAATTAGCAATGAACAAATAAGCTACGTATATTACATGTTTTAAAAACGAGTTGGTATGTTTTTTGAATAGAAATTGGTGTTTGATAATACCAGTTGTTCAGTCTATTTCACATTTCCAATATTTTTATTCATTGATCTATAAGTACTAATGCCAAGATTTATTACATGCTGTCAAATTTCTATTGGGTTGCAAGCTTCAATTTGTTTATGTGCTCCAGCTGTGATTCTAGTGCTGCCACATTATCGCACAAGTGGCAACGCCGTGCTGATTGCTTCGCAAAACATCTGGCATTAATTTCGTGAAATGAGCAAATACACAAAAAACGAATTAAATAGAACTATTTATTTTCCCAAAACGCTTGCCCAATAAAGCAGCGAATTTTAATTAAGCACAAAGACCCAAACAATGCTACCATCGACGGGTCTTTTCAAGAGCTTCCCTTGTCCGTACTACAATAGCGCCGGCAATGGCAGCGGCAGCAATGATGAAAACGGCGAAGCGTCCTTCAACTGCAAACGTCCTTTCTGTCATTTCAAGCATAATCGCAAGGGTGAGTGTGTGTGTGTTCCAAGTTATGCAAACACTTAACGCCCGTTGTTCGCAGACGATGTGGAAACGACACTGCCAACGGAATCGGTGCCGGAGTACAGGCCAGCTCCGGTGCCCAAATTGCTCTCCCTGCCACTGCCCGAGATGACGATGTGCCCGCCCAAAAAGAAACCCAATCTGGAATACCATCCAGAGAAGCCGGCCCTAAATGCTTCGCCGGCGAAAAAGCGTCTTGGCGACACAACAACTGCACCCAAATATGTACCCTCTGCGATAGCAAATGGGGATGATGGTGACTGGGAACAAACTGAAAAAGAAGGAGAGCACGAAGAAAATCAAGAGCAAGAACAACATCAAGACCAAGTGAAGAAAGAATTAGAGGCGGAGCTGGACGAGTTGGCCAAAACAACTATAGAAATCAAGACCGAACCAAAAATACCCAGCGAGCAAGCTCCAAAGAGCGACAAGGAGAAGAAGACTTCATCGTCTACGTCCAGTGCGCGCAGCGAGAGCCGCAGACATGAACACAAATCTAGAGAGAGTAAAGAACGTCGCAGCTCGTCTCAGAAAGATAAAGAGCGATCGTCGGGCGAACATCGTAGCTCTAGTTCCAGCACCAAACATAAATCTTCATCGTCATCATCGTCGTCTTCGCATAGGAAGTCATCGAGCAGTGATAAGCATCGCAGCGAGAAGAAGTCCAGCAGCAAAGAGAGAAACAGTTCATCCAAACCAGTGACAGCATCCACAACATCCACAACATCCACAGCATCCACATCATCATCATCTTCCAAGAGTCGGCATCACAGTAGCTCCAGCTCCGGCAAATCTACATCACGCAGCTCAAGCAGCTCCAAATCCAAATCCTCCACATCTACATCCACATCCACATCCAATCCCAACTCCATCTCCAATTCTAACTCTAGCTCCAGTTCCAGCTCAAGTAAAAGCAAAACCAAAGCCGAAACAGACATCTCAACTTCAATCGAACTGCCAGTTAAGCCTGAAGATGACTTTGCATTGGACTACGAAATGGATGTTGATGTTTCCGAGGCGGAGATTGTGCGCCAGTGTGAAATGATATTCGATGAACTGGAGCAGGCGTATGCCCAGAAGCCGGAGGAGACGAGCACGGAGAACGTGCGCAAACGCAAAGCCCCCTCGCCCGACATCGAGGCCTACACGGAGGCAGCCACAGCGGCGCTGCAAAAGCGTCGTGTGGCCCACGAGAATGCGGACAAGTGTAAGCCGCAAGCGCCGGTGACCGTGCACAAGCCCAATCACATACGCAACGCCATGCAGGCGATCTTTGACAGACGCACTGAGCTGCGACGCCAGGAGAAGCTGCGCGCCGAGGCAGATGCCGAACTGTTGCGTCAGGCCCAGGAGCGAGTACGCGTAGCCCAGGAAGAGCTGCGCGAAGCACGTGCCAAGACCCTAACGCCGCTCATCTCACGCAGCAGCCTAACCCCACCAACGCGCACAGGTGAGGGCATCATAACAGATGCTTCTATCTATTCTCTATGAGCTTAATCTAATATTATCTCTTCATGCGCTTAGCTCGAACCATAACGCCCGTGGCCAATGTGATAGCCATCGCACGGGCCAAGAAAAAGATCGAGGAGCTGCAAGCGGAAAAGAAGCCCGCCTTCACGGCTGCCCAGACATTCAAAGGCGGCAATCGTTTGGCCCATAAGCCAACTGCTGCATTGGACAAGGTGGCGCCAGCAACGGGAGTGGCCGCGGCCAAGCCGCCGGTGCTGGAGCCGCAAAGCTCCAAGATATCGTATAATATACGCATGCAGTATTATGAGATGATGGTGAAGCAGTGCACCATCATCTATCCACAACTGAATGACTCCTGGGAGCGAGCACAGATCGAGGAGCTGGCCGTGTTCAAGAAGTGCAGCACGCCCTCAATCTATAAGAACAGCTGCATGCTGGCCATCAATAAGCTGCGCAAGGAGGCCGTCGAGGCGGGCAATCAGCCCAGCGTGGCCAACAAGACTGTGTCGCACGAGATGATGCTGGGCGGCAAGCGGGCGCTCACCACATCCTGGAGCGTTGAGAAGAAGGAGTGCGTATGCAGCGATATCTAAACTCTTCAAGTCTCAACTACATTTTGACTCTTTCTGTTTTAGCAAATCCTCGTCGGAGCCTTTTGATACGCTTAGTGCGGAGAAGGCATACGAAATGGTCTACGATCTGCGTCTGACCGAAGAGCAGCTGGTGGAGAACGGGTATCCGCGGCCGGGCAGGGTGCGTGGCACAGCTGTCATACGCGCCTGCCGGCCGAATCGACGACCCAACGAGACCGAGCGCTACTGCACGCGCTGCGGCAAGGTGTTCAATCTGAGCATCTATGACATCAAGTGCACGGACATGTGCAACTATCATCCAAAGAGCACGGGCTATCGGCGTGGCTTCACAGACAATCAGCATCGCTGCTGCCAGCAGCCGGCTGGCACGCCCGGCTGCAGCTATGCCAACTATCATGTCAGCGACTACTACGATCCGGATAAGCTGACGTGCTTCATCAAGACCATTGAGCGCTCGGATGACTATGTGCCCACCAAGAAGGATATTTATGCGCTCGACTGCGAAATGTGCTACACGACGCACGGCATCGAGCTGACCCGAGTGACCGTCGTGGATATCAATGGACGCAGCGTCTACGACGCGCTGGTCAAGCCGGACAATCAGATTGTGGACTATAATACGGTGTATGCATAAGGCTTTAGTGTAACTAATTTGATAGATTAATTCAGTTGACTTTTTCTCAGCTATTCGGGCATTACGGAGGCCATGCTAGAAAAGGAGACACGCACGCTGCGCGATGTTCAGGCGGTGCTGATGTCCATGTTTCATGCCAAGACGGTGCTGGTGGGCCACAGCCTGGAGAGCGATATGAAGGCCCTGAAACTGATACACGATGTAGTCGTGGATACATCGGTGCTATTCCCACACAAGATGGGTCTGCCCAAGAAGCGAGCACTCAAAACGCTCTGCATTGAAAACCTAAAGCGCATTATTCAAGAAAATGGTAAGTAAGATGAAAAACTCGATCTATATCAATCTAATTTTCTCTGTTTGCCTTGCAGAGGCTGGCCATGACAGCGCTGAGGATGCTGAGGTCTGCATACAACTCATCAAATACTATTTACGCAACAAGATTAGCTGAGCTGTTCAAGCGGTTCACATTAATTAATTTTAATTAATTAATTAATGTCTGGGATTGGATCTAATATGTTATCAGAGATGCGGTCACATTACATACGATTCGTAATATGTAACTCTCATCCGCATCCACACTTGAAATCAAAACGTATCCCCTAAGTGAGCCTTAAGATCGAAAAGAAATCAATTTAAATATAATTCATATTTATATAAATTATATTAATTATAAACAAATATAATTAGATTAACAATCTAAATGTTTTACATGCGGTGCGTTCTCTTGTTTCCCGCATATTAACCAGATCCGCTGGAACTCCTGCTCCAGTCGCTTGGCAATCCGGGGCGAGCTGGTGATGAGAAAATCATCGCAGCTTCTGGGCGTTGCTATCCAGTTCATGGAGCCCGTCATGCAGACAGTCAAGACCTTTGATTTCTTCGCCTGATTGGCCATGTAGCCATCGATGATGCAGAACTTGTGATGCATCATCATCTCACGCGGCTGTCTTATTATGGGCGAGAATCGGCGCAGCCAGATGCAATCGCGGTACTTATCTAGCAGGAAGGGAAAACCCTTGTAGCAGACCAGGCGCACTTGTACTCCACGTTTGCTGGCGCGACGTAGCGCGTTGCCAATTTCCAAGGAGTCCATCACATAGATCGCTATGTCGATTGTATATTGCGCTCTTTCCATGTGCTCTATGATACGTCCCAGCTGCGTCCAAATGCAACTGCTTTCCTCACATTTCTCAATAGACTTATGCAGCAGAAAACAATTGCTGAAATAATCACAGGAAATGAACGCAGCCTGATTTATGCGCTTTCCGATACGATCGTTCGTCCACTCGCGCTTTAATTTCTCATAGTGCGTGAGCATTTCAAATGGCCTGTTAATGCAGAGCTTAATGAATTTTATAAAATAATATAACATTCTCACTTCTTTGCTGTTTATCGTTGACAAATGTGGTTACAGCTATTTTGCTATTTTGAAATTCCCAACTGTGGCAACGTGTGGCAAATGCAGTATTGCCAGCATGCAAGCAAACCTTAACGGTGCTGTCTAAGCGCAGTGCACTGCAGCGCTGCCAGCTGTAATGTGTGTCAATACAGTGTATTGGCATTGCCAGCTGTAATGAGTTTATGCTATTTAACAAAAGCAGGTAAAAAATACAAATTTACAGATACAAATTCAACTTTTTTTTTATAAAACTCAAAGATTTATCAATTTTGTAAAGATAAAAAGCGAACTACTGTTATTCTCATATTCCATTCATATTTAAGACGGGTTATTATTATTATTATTATTTTTTTTATAAAATTTGGTTTGAATTTATTTTAAAGTTTCTTTTGCTTGCTGTCCATTTAATTACTTGATAATAATTGAATTATTTTTATCCAAAAATCTGATTCACAATTACTATCAGCTGCATTTGAGCTTTAGATAATAAAGAGAAATAACTTTAGCTTTCCAGGTGCCACAAAAAAACTTTATAAATTGCAAGTTTTATAACTTTTCTTATTGTAATTTGTAATATGCATCGCATAGACTTGTTGCTGTAAAGTGTATTGTCGAGGATATTATAGGTTTTATATGTAGTTCGTATCATATAGAATGAAAGATGCAGTATTAGCAGTCGATTAATATATGATAACGTCAAGAGAAAATAAAAACAAAATAATAATAATAATAATAAATTAATATATATAAAAAATTAATGATTCTTAAAAAGTAAAATAAAATAACAAAACAAAAAAAAAATTAAAAATATAAATAATATATAAAAAAATATAAATTTATAATCAAAAATAAAAATAAAATGTTAAAAACAAATATAATTAAAAAATTTTAATTATGTAAAGCAAAATAAAAATGAAAGTTTAAGTATACTCATAATTAGCTTAGGTATAACTTATTTGAGTTTTTAAATTAATGAATATTTATTTCTAGCGAATATTAATACATTTCTAATGAATAAAAATAAAAGAAATTAAATGTATACAAAATATAATATAAAATGAGTAATCAATTAACAAATAATTAAAATAATAACTTAAGATTAAATTATTATATTTATTTTCATATGCATATTTATTTCTAATGAATATTAATTGAGTGATGATAATTTTATTTTTCTATATACATTTATTTTTTACATATTTCATAGAAGAGCATATGCCCAATAAAGGGTATACAGTACTCTCTATTGTATGGATTTCTTTTCATTCATGTTTGAATGTAATTTAAATCAGATTTCATGTTGTACTCGATATATTTTTCAATTATACGCGTAACGGCTGTTGCCAACAGCTGCACACAAATCTTGTTGTTGTTGTCGATATTGTTGTTGTTGTTGTTGTTGTTGTTGTTGTAATTGTTTAACAAGTATTTGCATGATGTGGTCTTTCAGTTTTCATAAAAAGTTGCTGCGTATCGAACTTTTGTGCCGTGAAATTCTATTACTCAAAAACAAAAGAAGAAGCAGAGAAGAAAAATCGGATAAAAGTTTCGTTTGCTTTTTGTTCTTTATTTTTTGGGTACTTTTATTGGCATTGGCACAGTAATTCGTAGTAATTGTTTCCGCCGGACTTTGATTGGGCTTTCTTTTGGTTGGCAAACGGTTGAATAGATACGACTCGGAGTGGTTAGATAGAGAGAGAGAGATAGAGAGACAGAGTGATGGAAAGGGAGAGAGCGCCAGGAGTGAGTTACCTCGGAACAGGGCTGCTTCACACACATAAACCTAACGAAATGTAAATAATATTAGTGGTACTTGGCAATGACAATGTGCATATGTGGCCCAAAAAGCCGAAAGACCGCACACAGTGCAAACAAAACACACGCAAGTGACGCCTCGAGGGCTCGCAGAGGGAGCGCGCCTAAAGGCCGTCCGCCGAAGGGCTAGTGCGCAAAACAAACACAAGACCCAAATACAAACAACACACACACACACACACACACACACACACACACACACACATACACTTACACATACTTATATACAAATACTAAGAAGCTAGAAAAACAAGTGTGGATGGGAGTACAAGTTGGAGGGGGTGGTGGGGCAGTGGGTCTGAGGCTGGGGGCTAAGTCAGTGCTGCTTGACTTGTCCCTCTGTCACACATTGGGCGACCTGGCCAGGCGGAAGTATACTTAAGACCGTCGAAATAGAGGCATTAAGATCTTTACAGTTAATCCCTTGAGTAAATGTTGGCTCTACGTAGGTGTGCGTGTGTGTGTGGTCGCGCGGACATTGTTGTGCCAATACATACACACGTGTCTCTGTGTGTGTGTGTGTACGTGTGCATATAGTGTGTACACAGTGAAAAATGTGGTTAACAATAAAATAGCGTTCCGGTGGTTGGGTACTTAAAGTTAAGGCAACTTTATTGCAAATCGTGTAATAAATTAAAAAAGTTTGCTTAGGTATACTATAAATAACATTTAAATTAGATTTAACTAAAGATTCACTTAACAGTTCTAATAAGAAGTGCTATTAAAACTGTTAGCTTTCAAAATGTGCTGAGAGAGTTTAACAATTATGTTAATAGAGAGCAGTTGAAAAAATGTTAAAGAGCCATTTATTGCACGCAGACAGGATTCGAACCTGGAACAACATAACTTGCACCACTCTAATTGTTCTGTTTACTCTGTCCAAAACTAAGATTTCTGCACACTGCGCTATTGCTACGTTTTTGTCTTTTGCTTTTCAATGATTTAAGTTACTTGTAGAAATGTTGAAATCAATCAAAAGACCAATTACTCAATCATTTATTCCTAATATTATTTTTTTCATAATTTGTAGTCGTTATTGATCATATATTATTCTTAATATTAAATAGAAATATTATTTTGCTCATAAGTTATAGTCGTTATTTATCAAAAACTATGAAAGCTGGAATTAAAATTTAAAATACTCATCATTCATCTCTGATCTGTTGCACGCCCTGGCTGAGTCTCGAACCTGGCAACACACTGTGTGTCAGTGCATACGCCTTACCACTACGCTATTCACTCAGTATGGGGGAAATTAAATGCTTTTTTCTCTCAGCGAGGCATGAGGATAAGCATGTCTAGAGTTAAACATGAAGTTGCGGGTTCGAAGCTCAGCAAAGTAGCAGATTTTCATTTATTTTTTAAATAGGACATTCAGCTTTTTAAACAATTTAAGCAATAATTATAACTAGCTCTAATATTTGTACATTGGTCTATTAGTATTTAAACATTTAAGGCTTAGAGCTTAGACAATTTAAACTTTAGTCACTTTCACTTTTTACAGTGTATGTTGTCTAGTTGTTATTTAGCCTAAGCACATTCCAAAAAAGGCTTAAAAGCTTGTACACATATTCATTTTTTGGGTGTCCCGTGAGCGACTGTTGCTCCTGTTGTGGCGGCTGTTGTCCTGCGACTTGGGCCGCGCTTAATGTTTGCTACTGAATATTTCAGTTAACCAGCGACAATGACAACAACGTCAACAACGTCAACAACAACAACAATGACAACAGCAACAAATGCCTCTCATGCGTGCAAGTTAAGTGCTTAAAGCATTTAGCCTAACGATTTTGGCTTTTAATTTGCACTTTCAGCTAAGAACGCTGAACAGAGGTCGGCGGCAGACAGCAGGAGGCGTGTCACGTATTTATTTAAGCAAATTGCGCAAAAATATTAAAGCAGGCGAAAAACTGAAAATAATGCGTGTGCTTACCAGCCAGAGCAGCTGCTTGCCGAAAGCTGCTGGCGAAAAACCTTTTTACAACTTTTCTAGAGCCACAAAGCAAAAAAAACTGTTAAGCAGCCCCGCCCACATATAAATAAGGCAAAAAAAAGCAGCAAAAAAGGCGCAAAGAAAACAAGGGCGGAAAGCGCAAAATAAAGTCATCACAAACATATTAGCAGCGAAAAACACCTGAGCAAATAGATTTATATGCACGATAAAGCACAGAGTAATTTCCCTTAGATCCTGTCGCCTGTGTTCCCAGTGCTCCTCTCTCTCCCACACTCCCACACTCCCACACTCCCGCCTGCCTAGCGCCAAGTGCAGCACATTTGCCACTCGGCGGGCTTGGCAGTCGCCTGTTGCCTAAGCCACAAAATAGCTGGGGCCCAAGATAACATCACTTTATTGTAAGAAAGTTAAAACACAGAAATGCAAGCCAAAGCCCAAGCCAGAGCCAAAGCCAAAGCCAAATAGCCCAAAAAGGTAACTGCGTGTGGGTGTTTCGCTCTCCCTCTCCCTCTCCCTCTCTCTCTCTCTCTCTCGCTCTATCAGCCACCCCCCACTGTGTGCGTGTGAGCAGGCACTTAAAAAAAATGCCAAATATAAAAATGCCGACACATGCTCCAAAACCAAAAATCATACAGATAAATGTGACAAATTCTATATACTCTATCTAAAGATATATATGGAATATATTGATAATATTTTATATAAAAAGAGATAAATTATTTTCAAAAGTTACTTTTAATCAAACATATATTTATTCCCTATTTTATTAATGAAAATAAAATTAATGGGAAGAATTGTAATACAAAAAGGGGATATGATGATTATCCTCTTTTTTTATTACGATTATTTTATTTTCATAAATTTTTCCCTATATTTAATTATTTGTATAAAATTACACAATTTGTTTATTTATTATCTTTATTATGACAAATTTCCCTGTAAAAGTTGATCTTGATTTTGGCAACTCCCGCGAGCATTTCACTTAAAATTTCCCATTTTTAACATAAATTGGGAAGATACTTCTGTATAACATAAAACCATATGAAGAAATAATTACACAGCATAGAAAGTGTTAACTCAAATAGCACCTGTTAACATATATAAACTGTTAGCACATCGACCAACAAACTATTAACATATAGAAGAACTGTTAACATACATTGCAAATGTTAGTACATATCTAATTAATTTAATTATTTCACAAAGCTGCTGCTGAACTGATTGCAAAAGCTAAGATATCCCAATGCAGTGTATATCTAACAGAGCATATAAAAGTTTTTCGATGTCATTTTGGCATTGGTTTACGAGCGATTTCCTTTTGTTGGGTGTGAAATTATCAAAATTTACTTGAAGAAGCGAGCAGCAGCTCAAGCTTGAGCTCAAAGTCGAAACTCGAATTCGAAACTCGAACTCGAACTCGAACTCGAAATCCCATGAGAAGCTGTTGACAATGAGGCCAGGCGGCAAATGGAAGTTGCAGCTGTAGCATGCAACAAAACGTGCAGCACGTGCTGCAAGCATGTGTTAGCTAAGCGAGAGCGAGAGAGGGAGAGAGGGAGAGTGCTTGAGAGAGCAGGCATAAAGTTCTACGAGTCGAGGTCAGCCCAGGCCATTAGCAGCCAAAATGCTTGACAAATAATTAGGAAGGCAACAAAAAAAAAAAAAAAAAACGAAAAGAGAAATAAAATAAAAACAGTGTCGAAGGACACATGAGTGATGGCCACTATCGAAGGATGTGGTCATGTATATATAGAAGAGGATATATCACACAAATTGGCATTGCTCAACATGGCAGTCAAGTGGCTTTTGGCTTTTGGCTGTTGGCTGTTGGCTTTTTGCTGTCAAAGATTTGTCGCGCTCAAGTCACAGAGGAAGAGCTAGACGAGCAGAGGCAGCGGCAGCTGAAAAAAAAGTTAATTGCAGTTAATGACGACATTAATCACAAGAAAATGAAGCCCAGCGCCGTTGACAATAAGCGCCAAGCGACAAATGAAGAGTCAGAGCCAGACAAACGGGCAGACGAGCAGAGGAACAAGAGAACAGAGCAGAACAGAAGACAACAGAAGACAACAGAAGAGGCGTCTATTAACACCGATACAGCAGATACACTTTATGCACGGACAAAGGCAATGTGGGCTAGCTGGGAAGTTGCAAAGTTCGCAGTTGGGAGTTGGGAGTTGGGAGTTGAGAGTTTGGGGGCGTGGCATGCCATGGCGTGGCGCAACAAGCGAGCTGAACAACAGGATGCGAGTAGGAAAAGCAATTTCACTGCGAGCTTCCTTTAAGACAAATAAGTCAGCCGGATCAAAAGGACCTTTCAGGCGTGGCACAATAGAAATGAATTATAAGCGAGCGAAGGGAGAGCGGGCGGGGGCATAGCGTGGCGGCGCAATGTCAGCGATAATAATGAACAACTATGCAGCCATGACGAATGATGCTATTGCCCTCACACCCACACTTCCATTCTATTTCTCACTCACTCTGTCTGCCTCTCGCGCTCTCTGTGCAAGCAGCTAAAAGTACAATAATTGCCGCCAGATGGCGCTGCCTGTCCATTGCCATTACAGAGAATAATCGCCCGACTTTGTTTATTATGTTTGACAATCTGCAGATTAAAATCGCTTTTGGTTTAGATAATATTTGTATACAGCTTAAGGAATGACATTTATCTAGAGGCCATAGATTACATTTGTATTAACTATTATGTAAGCTATTTGAATGTTTGACAGCTTAAATAACTGGAAATTAGATTTTCAATTAATTTACCTTGGTCAATTGAGTAAATTTTAAATAAATAAATAAAAATAGGAAAACACAAAATTTGAAAAACTATAATTACATTTATTTTTTAATTTTTAAATTCATTTCGAATTCGGTATAATTTCTCATTATTTCCCTTTATGCAATGTGCACTTTTTTAGTTTCTGCAAATTTCCTTACAGTATTTTATTGTTTCATATTATTTTCTTTGCCTAATAGGACAGTTTACAATGTATAATTTTATAATACAATTTCCCTAAATTTGAAATCGATTGCACCTCAAAGGGAAATTTAATAAGAAATTGTCTATATCAACTGACATTTATATATACATATGTTAACGGATTGATAATGACAAACCGTTTCGTTTAATATGTTAAATTCTTCTTTCTTCTTCTTTTATAAAATTTCCTGTTGACCTTTAATCGATTTCCCATTATAATTTCAAAGCATTCGCCAAAAGGATATTTATTTTATTTGCATTTGTTTTTTCTTCAAAGGCAAAGTAAATAAATAAAATACAAATGAATATTTTATTTTATAAAAGGTATTTTAATTTTATGTTATACATATATATATATATATATAGTATATTAATTAATATCAAGCTAAAATAAATCGATTAATTGTCCTTATGCAATTGCTGCTTTCGCATGAAATTCAATTTGTAATTTGTAATTCGAAATTCGAGTCAGCTGTAAGCGTGAACAATGCTTTAATTAAACGCACGCAGTTGCCTAATGAACTCGCCATTGATTGTGATTGTGCTGATAAATGATGATAACAAATGATAACAAGGATACTGTTCGAAGGAGTTGAGCTGTTGCTGGCCAAAACTGGTCTCAGGTAATGAGGAGCACGTCTTTAGCAATTGCCGCACGAATGCGCTTGCAGCAGCAGCAGCAGCAGCAGCTGCTGCTACGCCATTTCCTGTGTGTGTGTGTATGTGTGTATGTGTGTCTGTGTGTGTGTGTGTGTGTGTGTGTGTGTGTGTGGGGGGTGAGAAAACAAAGATGTCTGTGGAATTTATGCAACATGAGAGCGTCTATAACTTATCCAATTAAAACTCAATAAACGCGACAGCCCAACGCTCGCCTCCACATGCCAGCCACGCCTACACGGGCAGGCCTGAAGGGGCGGGTTATGGCTGTTCAATAAGAGGCAGCTCAATAGCTGCTGCCTGCTGCCTGCTGGCTGGCTTAACGCAGCGATTACAAGTGCCTTCAGCTTGTAATCCACTTTTGGAAATGCAGCCAGTGCCAGCTACAGCTACAGCTTCAGCTCCTTCGGCAGGACGAGTGCGTCCTTTGCCTGTCTTCTAGCCAAGCAGCCAACCAACCAGCCAACCAGCCAGCCAGCATGACAGCCACAAATTGAAGATGACAAAATGTCTAAACAAGCAACCTCTATAAGTGTGAGTGTGTGTGTGTGTGTGTGTGTGTGTGTGTGTAAGCATATCTAGCGGAATAATCAATAAATTACACACCTGTCTGGCCACAGCAAATTTATATATACAGCAAACACACACTATAATGAACAGCTCAATTGCCTGCGACTGTAGAGAAAATTGAAAATAAATTGATTTTTTATTTCTTTATTGAGTATTGCTAATTTTACACATAAGCTAAACTCATAATATAATATTAAAATATAAATTTTTAGAAAAAAATAAAATTAAAATAAATAAAATTAAAAAATATTTTGCAGTTATTTTAAAATATAATTTTATTTTTTTCTATCTATATATTTTAAAGATTATATATATCTTTTTTTAATTTTGCGCATTAAATTATGCATTCAGCTAAACTCAAAATATAATATTAAAATAAAAAAAATATAAATAAATAAATAAAAAAATTAAAATAAATAAAGCTAACAAATATTTTGCAGTTATTTTAAAATATAATTTTATATGTTTTATTTATATATTTCAAAAATTTTGTTTTTTAATTTTGCGCATTAAATTATGCATTCAGCTAAACTCAAAATATAATATAAAAAAAAAAATAGAGTTAAAACATATTTTGAGTTATATAAAAATATATATAATATAGAAAAAAGTTGTATATTTTTTTTCTATTTTGTTTTAAAGGCTTTGATTTTTAAATTTTAGGCATTAAAATATGCATTTAGCTTTAATTAATTTATAATATCTAAAATATTTAAAAAATATATTATTCATATATTAATATTTGTTAAGTTCATTTTGAAGTTTGTGTTAATATAATTGTATTTTTTGTTTCTCAAAATTTCAAAATTAAAATTAAATATTTTTGCATACATAAATTCAATTAATTTATTTCTGCTGCTGTTCGCTTCAGCCAGCATTCACTGTGGCCATGCAGCTTAGAGTTATGGCTTTGACTTCAGCAAAGACGTTATATATATACATATAATATATATATATATATATATATATATTCGATTATCTATATAGAAATATTTTTCAAGAGATTCCGACAGCGCATTCCGCAGGTGCCATTTGCCAACGCGACGCGTTGCAAGATGCCAATGTCGATGGCAGTGGACTTCGGGCTAGGGCTGGCGATGGAGCTGGAGCTGGGGGTTGGGCTGTGCCTGGTTCGGCTTCAATATTTCACGCTGGCTAAGTTTTCGATTGTGTTGGGCTAGCGGCTCGGCACTTGGTGGTAATTGTCCTGCCAGCCACTGGACTTGCACATTGTTAAGCATTTCCAGCAGCAACAGCTACGGCTACCTAGCAGGGCAGGACTCCGGGCCTGGCTACTGGCTACTGGCTTCTGGCTTCTGGCTACTGGCACTTGGCTCTCGCAACTGAGTGAGTATTTGTGCGTGCCATTCTGACAGGCAGCGCTGGCAGCAACTGAATTTTTGATTTATGTGCATTACTTATGCTTTTACTTAGTTGTCCCTCCACCCACTCGCGCTCTCTCCTTCACTCGGCCATATTGCCGTCTCTGTTTGACGCTTATGCTCGGAGCCACCAAATTGATGCTAAGTGCTGGGGCGCGCGTGCGAAATGGGTTGAGCGGCAGAAACAGAAGTAGCAGGAGGAGCAGGAGGCGCAGGAGGAGGAACTGCAGGAGTAGAAGCAGGAGCAGGAGCTGTGGAAGCTGCCAGCCACAGCAATAGATGCACTGAGCGAAAACTATGCTCAATTATTGTAGAGAAAGTTTCTTATTTATTTAAAAAATATATCAATTTAAATAATTATTAGAATTACTAATAGTATATAGAGTAAATTAATATGCTTTAATTTGAATGTAAGCAAAATGTATCAAGTAAATAAAAGATAATAATAAAATAAAAAATAATTTGATATTTTGATATAAATTCTGTTTAAGGAATTGCGGACTCGAACTTAAAATAAATTTTTCTAATTATAACATTTTTGTTATTATTATTATATTATATTTATTTGTGAAAGATATTCTCATATCTTTTATAAAAATTTTAATGTTATTGTCAATTTACGGTCTAAAGGAAGTTGTAAAAATGTTCACATTAAAATGAAACTCAAAAATATGTTAACAAAGTACTCCAAAATTTGAAAAAAAAAATAATATAATATAATATGAATAATTAAATATATGTATTTTAAAAGTTAATCAAGTCGGATATATATATTTTTTAATCAAGCTTTCTTGAAGCTGAAGACTTTTTTTGTTGAGTTTTGATTAAAATATCAAAGATTATTATCATTAGTAAAAAAATAACCATTCCCCATTGCCGATATGAATTTAGAGTAAAACAAGTCTTTGTATTAAATTTAAAGTATTTTTATATATTTATTATTATATTTTTTAAATTTTTTAAAAGAGCGCCGAGTATTTTTTTTTAAATTTTGTTGTATTAAAAATATCAAATGTGTTTTTATTTATTTTGTTCTTGTTAATTTTTAATGCCTTTTTAATGAGAGGTTTCTATTTATTTTTACAAAATTTTAAATTTTTATATATTTTTTTTACAACATTTTTAATTTTTAATGCCTATTTTACTGAGATATAGGAAAGATTTTTACTTATTTATTTAAAAAAAAATTGTTTTTCAACTAATTTGTTTTTGTTTAATTTTTATGAAAATAATCATGATAAATTGTTTTCTAAAATATTTAAATGCTTATATTTATATTTATTTCACACATATATTATCTCAATCAAGGAGTTTAAAATGAGAAATTATATGAATTTGGCAGATGAAGTGTATCTAAAGCGCTTTAGCACTCGCTTTAAGTTTTCTGCAAGTGTGGCTCGATGCGTTTGCTGTGTGTTGAGCCTTTTTACACACGAGCCGCACACACACAGACACACACACGTACACACACGCACACACATACACACACACACACACACGCACACACATACACACTCATACTCGTATATTAAATACCATCCTTGGAGAGTCATCAGCATTCCTCGAGCGGTTTTTATTTCCGTTTTCATTAGTTGCTTTTTACACAAGTGCCGCCCATACACACACACACACACACACACACACACACACACGCATAATGGCATTAATGTCTCGTTTACACACACTCACACACACATACTGAGAGAGATCTCTCTCTCTATGGCTGGCTTTTCCCACTAGTTTGTCAATGGCAGCCATTTCTATGTTTGCTCACGTATTTTGCTGTTGACATTCCCCGAGCTGCTGCTGCTCTTGCTCCTCCTGCTCCTCCTGCTGCTCCTCCTGCTGCTTCTGTTGATGCTGTTGGTGTTGCTGTGGCCAGCCCGAAATGAGTATGAAAAATGCTTGCGATAATTTGTTGACCTCAACAGGCGCTGTTTATGTAAAGAAAGAAAAGAAGGAAAAAAATAAAATGAAGGGAAAAGAAGACGGCACACACATACATGTGTATTAGGCACATACATTAAAGGCATTTTAAAATTGTTTTGTCAATTTGTTGTGTGCAATGCGGCGTATGCTTGATAAGTCGCTCGGTCGCTCGGTCTATGGCCATAAGTGCGGCACAGACACGAACTGGATTTTTGGGCGCTAATCAAATCACGTACTTAGCCAAGTAAAGTACACACACACACAAACACACACACACACGCATGCCTCACACGGGACACAAAGTATGCCACATGCTGAATAAGACGTCTTAAGACGCCGCAATGGAGCTGCCGGCTGGCAACGCAGGCACAGGGCACAGGCATAGCAATGCGCATTAATAGCTTAGACAACTCACACACACACACACACACTTTTACACTTAACATGAGTACAGTGAAGCTGCCAATAGAGGATCAAAAATATAATTAAGCATTAAATATTATTTAAAAATACCAACAAAAAAACTAAAAATTACTTTATACTATTTCGTGCAATCAAAAGTTAAATTGCTTTAAATTAAAATTTATTTTACTCAAATACATATTTTTAAAATTATTTTTTATTTTTAATATAAAAAAAAAAAAACAACAAAGAATACTTTGAATTCTGTTGGGCAATAAAAAGTTAAATTGCTTTAAATTAAATTTTGTCAATGATAAAATATGTATGTACATATAAAGCATTTTTTTCATTAAAACCTTTTTTATATTTTCAAATAATTTTTTTTTTTCAATGTTAAGTTTCAAGTTAAGTTTAATTGGTAAAAAACTCTTATTTAGCATATATGCTTATATTTTTTATTTAAATATCTGTATTTAAATATTAGCATATTAAATAATTTAAATTAAATTTAGTCTTTCACTGAAAAAATATTTGAATATTAAATTGTATTTTTTTTTTTGAATAATAGTTTTTCTGAGAGAGCAATTGCTATTTTAAAATACTTTTCGTTTTTATGTATCTTTTTTTTAATAAAAATTTATGCTCTCTTAAATTTATGCATTTTCCAATATTTTACTTTATATACCTCTTCTTTCCCCTTTCTGTTAGCTTTATAGATGTTGCATTGAAATTCCATCAAATTTATTTAACTAATTCTTTCAAATCCTTTTATTAAAACAGCTTACATTCATAATAGACATGATTTAACTTGCGCGTGGCTCAGTTGTGTGAGTGAGTAAGCGATGCAATGGATTAATGTTAATTTTCTGGGCTGGGTTCGAATCCTGCTAAAAATACGGGGAACTTTGCTATTATTTAACTTAACATTAATAGACAATTGCACGTTAACTGGTTTTCTTTGTCCTGCTTCTAAAAGTTGCGGGTTCGAGTCCGCTAGCAGCAGCAACATGTTATTCTCATTATTGTTTTATTTATTATTATTATTTTTTTAAATTTAAGAAAAAAAAAAGAAATCAGTATGTTAATTTGCTTATATCGTTTTTATAAGTTTCACGCCTTAAGAGTTCAGAATAATTTTAACTATTATATAAAATATAAATTTATTTTCTTTTTAATATAACAAATTATTATCGCACTGTATATAAATGTTATAATTGAATGATATTATTATGATGTTAAATGTTCTTTAGCAAGCATATTTGACTGTAAACATGCACACAAACTTACAACACACACGCACACACACACACACACACACGCTCACTCATATATGTATGTATATATGTTTGTATGCCGACACACAACACATACACATGTATTTTTGCGGTACAAAAACTTGGCTTGGCACAAAGGCAAATTACGAGCGCATTTAAACTGGGGCGCAAGTGCTACTTAAATAACTCATTTAGGTCGCCTGATCCCCGCCGGAGTCGATGTGCATGTGTGTGTGTGTGTGTGTGTGAGTGTGTACATAAAATCAACAATAAACTTTGTCATCTCAATTTGCTTATTACCAGCAGGCAGGCAGGCGCAGTCAGCGGCAGTGACAGAGGCAGCGGCAGAGGCAGCGGCAGCGTCGTAGGAAAAACTTTCTTATTAATGGTGGCGATTTCAATGCGCTGCTTCGCCTCCTGCCCACACACACACACACACACATATGCAGGCAGCACGTGTGAATGTATGTTTGTGTGTGTGAGTGTGTGTGCGTGTGTTTGTGTGCTGCAGATAACGCTGTGACAAACTTACACAGCTAAAATTTAATGTGCCCTGCTTCCAGTCGCCCTCTCGCGCTTTCCAGCTGCAGACCGCAAAATGGCAGCGTCGAGGTAAAGTCCTTGCGTCTTGTTGCATGGCATGTCTTATGCCTGATGTCCCATGTCCCATGTCCCATGTCTCATGTCCTATGTCCTATGTCTTTCGGTTAGCTGCAAGTCGCAAATTGTAAAAACCATAATTAGTGTCTGTCACGGCACATAGACTCACGCCCACCGCAATCCCCCAACCACATATCCTGGAATTGGAGACTAAGACGCAAGCTGCACTCAAGCTGAGCCAAAACTGAGCTGAGCTGCTGCCGCTGCTGCTACTGCTGGAAAGCAGTTGCTCTAATTGCAAGTAAATATTTTATGCCGCTTTTAATTGCCAGCTAAAATAAATACAAAATCATTATAAAATTTTTGTGGGGCAGCTTCAAGCTGCGAGCTGTGTGGAGCAGCTGAGTCGAAGGTGGCTTGGCCCACATTTGTAGTGGTTGGCTGCAAGTTTTTAATGATGCAGCTACGTCTGCCACTTACGCATGCAATGCGCTAGAGTGAGAGAGAGAGCGAGAGTTAGAGAGAGCAAAGCTCAACTGTTGCATGCTCGCTCACAAAATAGAAAGAAAAGAATATTGATTTAAAAATTAATTTTATAAAATTTGTAATTATTTTATTTATTTAATTATAGATTTATGTATTTATATTTATTTATCTGCTCAATTATGAAGTGTTTCTCTCTCTGCACTCTACAAATTTTTCAATTTTTCCTCGCCTATATACCCGTTTGGCGCTGCCTTAGCGAGCATTGAAAAAGGCTGCACTATAAAATGCAAAAATCACGCAAATTATCGAAACATGCGGAAGCGCACTTCAACTTGCTGCGCATAAATCTTGGCAAAGTCGAATTGAACAAAATGAAAAAAAAAATAGAAAATCAAAAATAGAAGAAAACTCTGCAAACTGGCTGAAAAAGTACAAAAATCTTGAGGTATATGTATATACGGGCCACGGACTGCACTGTACCCTTTCCATATATACACACACACACACACACATACGTACACATACACACTTACGTACACATATATAGCTGTAAAGACGAACTTTCCAATGCCGCAAATTGCAAAACTTCCACGTTATCGCATGAAGTGCGAACATGGCGGCAATCGATTGGAAATTGCAGCCGACAGATGGCGCAGTGAATTGTTAGAAATGCTTAAAGTAACTTAGAAAAATAATTTGATTTTAAAAATAAAATATAAGCGCCACAACAAACACACTTTCACCGAGTTGTTGCCCCCTGTGAGGGTTGAACTCACGGCCTTTGGTTTACGAGACCAACGCTCTACCACTGAGCTAAAGGGGCAGCTGTTACGGTGCTGTTAAATGCTAAATCTAAATATAACGCTTTAACAGCTGTGATCGCAGCTGATAACAGCGTTTGTTATTGTGTACTTTTTTGTTAAGTGGCAACGCCAGCATGCAAAAAAGAACGTTAAGCTCTAAGCTGCCAACTCGTTTCCATTTTCATATCTAACTATTTTTGTATTTCTAACGTATTAATTGCAACGAAATGTTCGTAAATAAGGCGAAACTTGGAGAAGCCATTGAGATCAGTTTGACTGCATTCAGTTTATGTTCTGCCAAATGAGGCATAGCATATATAAATTGAAAGTCAATTGAGAGTATTATCCTTTGCTTGAAAACCTTTCGTTTTCTTTCTTTTCTTGCTTTTCTTTCCGTAGCAAAAATTATGGCGGCCAAGGCAAAAGTTTTTTCGCCAACTGTCAAATGCAATTTAGTTGATAGGATCAAAATCTTTGCGCGTACTAACGGCGCCATTCACCCAGCCAGCCACGCCCACAGGCCAGAGCCTGGGCTGACATTCTCTCTGGCTTTGCGCGGGGATTGTTTGCCACTCACTCCTCTCGGTCTCTCGGTATGCAAAGGCAAAGTGACTCGCTGACTGGCTGGCTGTGAGAGAATTTTACGATTTAAATGCGATTTACGGCGCTAATTCGTAGTGCCATCGGCATAGACCGAGCCGCGCCAGTGACAGCCTCTACCATCCTCATCACCATCGCCATAGCCAATTGAAGGGCGTGGCATGGCATGGCATGGACTCCTGCTGCTGCTGCTGCTTCTTCCTGCTTCCTCCATTCTGGCCTTCCATTGCCCCGCCCCCAGCGCCCACCTTAAATCAAGGCAATAGCAGTCAGGCTTATTTGATGCTCTGCACATTTATCATAATGGCGCCTCGCTCGCAACGCGCCATTGGAATACGAATGGGGTAAGGGGGAGGGAGGAATGGAGAATTGGGGCTGGGCTTGAGGACAGCCAATGCAATTTTGTGGTAAAACGTTTGTAATCTGATTTCAATGCAATTGTATAATGACATCATAGCTCAATTATGAGCGCTGCAGATGCAAACAAGCCAATTGAAAAGTAGAGAAAAAATTAAAAAAAAAAAAAAATAAAGTAAAATAAAAAAATGAAAATAAATAAAATAAACAACAATTATAAACCCATCCGATAGCTTAATTAGATTATAATAAGAACATTAATATATCAATATGATTAACAGAGGATGATAGAGAAGGATTGTGGAGTGAGAGAGGGACGGATAGTGGCATATGTTGAAAAGTCGAAAAGAAGAGTGAGAAGGTAATAGTGATGCAAATATATCAGAGACAGAACTCTTGTTCTTGCTAGAAAGATATAGATAGAACGAGCAATATCTGGGAAAAGATAAGAGGGGAGATAGAGAGAAAGTGGGAGAGAGAGAGACAGAGAGAGATAGAGAGTGCGAGTGAGAGAGTGAAGAATGAGGGAGAGAGTGAGTGGAAGAAAGGACAAGTACGTATAGAAAGAGATGGAGTCTGACAAAGACAGAGAAAGAGAGTGAAAAGTGTGAGAAGGGTAGAGTAAAGTGTAGAAAAAGAAACAGAGCTAGAGAGAGGGGTGCAGATGGAGAAAGAAAGGTACTGAAAGAGAGAGAGATAGGTTGTGAAAGACATTGAAGAAGTGACAGTGAGAGAAAGAAAACTAGAATTAATATGTAAGTAAGAAAGAGACACTTCAAGAAAGAACAGAAAGTCTAAGCAGACATACAATTGATCTGAATTATTAATATATGCAATCATTGTATGCGTGAGAATCGCATAGAGAGCCAATATGTTAATATTCGTGCTGCAGCAGAATTTCATTTTGTTAACTTCGTAGCAATTGCAACCTAAGCGAGTCTGTCTGGCAATACATTTATATAAATTGAAATAGTTGCCAGAATTGTGAACATTTCATATATTGCATATATATATATATCTATATATATATATGTACATATATAGCTCGTAATCTAAGGATGTCCTTGCTATCCATTATGCCAGAGATTCATTTCTATCACTGCACTACTCGGCTCTGCTCTCCAAGTACAATGTAAATTCTAAAGATTTCGTTTTTTTTTCTCTTTATTTTTTTATTTTTATTTTTTTTGTTATCCCATTGAAGCTGGCTGCTATTGTCGTAGACCTGGCTGCCTTTCGTGAGGCTTTCTTCATTGGGGGGAAGAGGGTGGTTGGTCTGGTTGGGTCTATCATCATTTTGATTTCTCAACTATTTCTAATGCGATTGCTGGCCCCGGTTGAACAATTGGTTTGGGGTTTTTCTTTTTGTGCTCGTTGAGCAGCTCGTTGTCAACGTCTTATGCCACCTAGAGCTACCCACAGAAGTGCTCTCATCTTCGGTTTGGGCATGGCACACACTTCAAACCACTTGCACCGCGCACCACCCACGTCTCAACTCAACTCAACTCGTCTTCCTTCTATAATGATAGGCAAATTCCGTTATCAGCTAACGTCGACGGCTGCATTTAATGTGAACGGCTCGTCCGTGCCGCACGCCCGCTTCCCATTGTGTCTTCCACTGCATCTCTCTGTTGCCGCTGCCACGACTCCTGCCAGGAGTCCTGCCACTGCTGCTGCTGCTGCTGCTGCCTGATTATTTGACTCTAATGGCTTGATAAATGCGATTTCGAAATTGAGTTGGTGCATTGCATTTAATTGAATAAGCACGAAGCCGTCTATGCGCATATATCACTCGCCCACTGAATTATACATATATATATATATATATATATATATATATATATATATATATATATATATATATATATATATATATACATATATATCGTGAATATTGCACATGTACAGATATCGTCGGTGCTGCATAATTGGCAACTAATTGAGAAGCAGTTACGCAGTTGCCTTAAGTGTAAAGAGAGAGAGAGATAGAGTAAGCTAGATAGAGAGTTACAGAGAGAGAGAGAGAGAGAGATAGTGAGATGCGAAATTGATTCGGCTGAATGGACAGTGCTGAAGTAGGTGCCGCGAGTAATATGATAATAGAGAATCTACATCGTGGTATGTTGGTAACAGCTTAGCCGATAGCCATTAGTCATTGGACATTGGTCATTAATTATTTACTGTTGGACATGATTTATTAGTCATTGGATCTATCTCATTATAATTCGTTAATCGTTGTGCGTTTTGGCCATTGGTCATTGGGCAATTGATTGACATTGGGCATTGATCATTGTTCATAGTTCATAGGTTATTGGTCTTTGATCATTGGTCATAAGTCATAAGTCATTAGACATTAGTCATTGATCATTGTTAATTTGTAGTTGGTCATTGGACATTGGTGATTGATCATTGGTCATTGGCATTAGGCATTAGGCATTAGGCATTAGGCATTAGGCATTAGGCATTAGGCATTAGGCATTAGGCATTAGGCATTAGGCATTGGGCATTGGGCATTAGGCATTAGGCATTAATATCTCTCTCTCTCTCTTTCTCTCTCTCTCTCTCTCTCTCTCTCTCTCACTCTAATCTCTCTATACAACATTCTACTTGTTACTTCAATGGCCATTAGGGCTAGCCTATTAGAGCTATGAGAACTGGCTAGAAAGGACATAAACAGAAAAATCAAACCTCGATTCATTAGGATCTCCTAACTCATAATAGTCTATCGAGTTATTAAGAAGTAATTCATATTAGAGCATATATGAACTGCTTTAGCAAGGAAATTCACATTTTCGGATATTAGCACGAGGTGAAGCTGACCCCCCAGCAGCCAGAGGCGACTTGATTTATAGGCGCGACTTTACGGCTATGCTTTGTTTCTGCTCTTCTTCCACTTGCTGTTCGTGTTGTTGTTGTTGTTGTTGTTGTGGCTGACAGCAAACTAAGTGCGAATCATTTAGGAGCGGAACAGGCAGCACCCGCTGCCCTGTCTCAGTCCGCCAGCTTGACTGCCTGGACTCTGGCCCAGGCAAAACTTTTAATAATAATTTGCAAATAAATTACAGCCAAGTTGGTGGCAGGCGTCGCGTCGCGCTGCGAGCTGCTCCATCCCAAAATTCGTTCTTTGTCCTACATGCTGCGTCCTTCGCCGTTAGAGGGTCCATTAGAAGGCATTGAGCAATTGTTGTTGCTTGTACATTAAGAACTCATTGGCATAAATTGCAATTTAATGTCTGCCTGCCGCTTGCCGCTTACCGCTTGCCTGCCTGACTGCCTGCTTCTTGTTATACCCTGTATTAATTGAATGTGACTGCAATGGGAACGATGTTACTAGAGAGGTATAAATATATGAATATAGATATAAATAAGCGGATTGATTGGCCTTACAAGATTTTTTCCTATGTAAAGTCTACATGTGATTTATTGATTTATTGACCATATCATTCTAATTGAGTCTTTTTCTTAAATATTTATTAACTGCTTGAGTCTTTTTCTTATATAGAGTTTTTCGCTTTTTCTTTTATGCAAAGAATTTGGTCAAAAATTATATTTTTTATAAAGAAATTTATATTTTTCACATTTTTTTTCTGCCTATTTTTTATTGAAGAATTATTTAGAATTATTCTAGATATTAATAATATTTTATTTAAAATAATTATTTGATAATTTATGTTCATTGTCCTTAGATCGATCACTTTGACATGGGTAATGGCCAGATTTTTCCTATATTTGATCTAACATATGAAATTCGTATTAGATGGATGTATATGTATTATATAGAGAATATGCTAACTTATACTGTTCGCTACTTTTTGATTACTTTATGTGTCTTAATTGAAGCAATGTTATATAGAAATATTTCAATCTATTTCATTATTGTTATTGTTGAGATAGATATTTTAATTCCATAGCTCGCATACACATACGCTCTTATACTGAGTAGGAGAAATATTTGTGTTGCGTTTCTCTCTTAGTCTGACAGTTTGGCATTGAGGAATTCTCGTTATCTCTGTTTTTTTTAAGGAAGCTATTGTGCGAGTAATACGGTAAACTCTTGCACACTGTGACTATTCGTAGGAAATGATCTCACATGAGCAATGCGCAATGACTTCAAATGCACTTTTACATACATACACACATGCAAGCACACGCACGCTGTCAAAGTGTGAATGAGGCTGACTTTGAGAAATCGTCCCAGCTCTGATTGATTCCAATTAATATATGCTTACTACTGATGAACTTAAATAAAACAATTTTCAACTATTCAAGAAGAGAGTTGCAGCATATTAAGATAAGCCTCATAGTTTATTCCCGTAAAGAGGTTCTACTGGCTGGGCAACATTTCTTAGTCTCCTAGTCTCTAGTTAACCAACAATTAAGTCACACTGAAGCTTTGACTCTATAAATACATTTATATTTGTTGTAGACTGTACTTGATTACATTTAAATTTATAGGGTATTCTCATAGTCATGCATAGCAATGCTGTTGTAGCTCTTTGATTTGTTGTTGCTGCTTGCTGCAGACCTCTTAAATACGCCGGCTGCCAAATAGTTGAAGCATATTTATTGCTGCCCGGCACTTTACCAATGCCAGCTGTTGTTGTTGTTGTTGCTGTTGTTGCTGTTGCCACAATTCACACGGCGTGCATTGCAGCATTGCGCATACGCCTCATTGGCTGCCACTGGCCGTAGCATACTTTTCAGCGCAAGCATTTCAATTTTATAGCTTCTCGCACTTGTGTGTTTATGGATTCGCACCTCAATTTGACTGTTGTCTGATTTTCTCTCTCACTCTCTCTTTCTCTCTCTCTCTTTTTGTTAATGTGCTATATATCAGCATAAATGTTCGCTTTACGCCTTTGTCTGTCTGCCTCTTGAATGTCGCTGAACATTCCCAAAAGATTCCCAATTGCAGTCAGTTAATTGCGCCCCAAGTTGCCCGATATATATATATATATATATATATATATATATATATATATATATATATACATATAAAAATTTATATATATTTGTATATCTGTTTACAGTGCGCTGCAATTTGTTAAAGCTTGACCAAGTGCATGAAAATATTTTCAAGCCAAGAGCGCAGCGCGTTCTTAATGAGCAGCAGTTACAGCTGCCTCTCGCTCTACTCTGCTCTCTCTCTGTCTCTATCTCACTCTTGCCATAATTGTGCATGTAATTGTAAACGCTGAATTAAACAAGCGTCATTAAAATGTAATTAATTGTAATTTACGTTCACGTACCGCTGCCAAAGGTGTTGGCTTTATAGTCCCATCTTTCAAGATGAGCCCAGCTTCTGCACGCGCTCCCTACCCTTCCCTCTCTCACTCTCACTCTCACTCTCTCTCTCTCTCTCTCTCTTCATTTGATTCCGCGTTCTTTGCGCGCTGCGTTTCGTTAACGACTTTAAATGCTTGAAACACATTGAAAACATTCATGTTGCTGTTTTATTTTTTTTGGTTAATTAATTAAATTGCAATTAATATGAAAAGTTAATTTACATGTGCACTTCGTAATTTGATTTATTTCCTCTCACTGCCACGGCGAAAAAAAAAAACGCTGCGCTCAATTGCGTGTGAAGTGTCATGTTATTATTTGTTAAAAAACAACTGAAAAAAAAATATTAAAAAAAAAGAGGCAAAAAAAAACGTGTTTAACAATTAGATACTCTGTAAATACAAATACGACAATTGGCTGCTAGAAAAAATTTATTTGCGCTAACAAAAAATTGGAAAAGTGCTGGAAAAGTGAAAAAAAGGGAAATTATTCATATTCAATTTGCAGTTGGTAAGCTGAAAATATTAATGGAGGGCTCTAAATTGCAGAAGTTTAGTTAGTTGTGGTAATAGTTAGTTAAAGCTACTAAATTTGCCTTGACTGGAATTTCATATATATCTATATATCTATATAACTATAAGCTTTATATATATCTATATCTAGTTGTCTATCTTTGTGAATTGCAACAAGAGTTAAGCAGCTTAAAGCCTCAGCTGCTAGTTAATTAATTAGAGTTAGTTAGAAGCTTCTTAGTTCTATTGTTGTTTCAATTGTTCTTGCTTTGCTTTGCTCTTCTTCAGTTGCATTATTTGCTTTGGAGTTACATCTAGTCAGTCTGCATACAAAAGCTTTCTCTAATTATTTGCCAAATGCATGTCGAAATTCTTAAGGACAGATTATATTTTGTTGCATCAGTCTAATGAAAATTGACTAATTATCTTCTACATATTAAACATGTTTTACTCTATTAATATATATTTTATTCTACTTTTACTACACGGCAAGGAAATAAGAGAGACTTTTGTTTTGATATTACATACATTTTGATCTAATAGCTTTTATATAGAAACGCATATATAGCATATATAGATCTATAAAAATATATTACAGATAGTTAAGAAGATTCGTTGCCTCCCAAGTTCTCAGCGAATCTCTTCTTATATTTCATCAAGTTATATGCAAATTTTAATTATCATTATTAAATATATTTCTTTATCTTTAGCCAACATACATAGCAAGTCTTATATAGTTTTGATTCTCATCAAATATTTATGTAATTTAATACTTAAGAGACTCTCCCGCTGCTTTTATCTCTCACACCTTCACAGTCTCACTCATTTGTCTCTTTTCCCTATCTTTGAAATGATTTGTCAACATGTCATCTTATTATCTCTCTTTTTCTCTGCTACTTTCATCGTCTGTGTATTGGATATCCCTTGATCTCTCTCTCTCTCTCTCTCTTCTCTCTCATTGTCTATTTCTTGCTCTCTAATGATGTGACTACATGTCTTCTTATTCTCTCTCTCTTTCTCTCCAACTTTGCCTATCCTTTGATCTCTCTTTCTCTCTCTCAGTGTCTTTCTCTCTAATGATTTGTTTACATATCTACTCACTGCCTCTCTTTTTTTCTCTTTCTTGCCTACTTATATCATCTGTTTATCGTCTATGTCTTGATCCCTCTCTCTCCCTCTCTGTCTCTCTCTCTCTCTATCGTGTTCCTTACTCTCCCTTTCTCTCTATATTTTCTCCATTTTTTCTCTTTCTGTTATTGCTTTTCTCTTCATCTCTCTATCGCTATCTCTCTCTCTCTCTATATATATGTCTGTCCTATACGACCCACCATTCCCAATTTCACAGGGTATCTCACATTATTTATGGCAAGGCAACGCTGCGCGTATGCACAATCAATTGAGCGTCAAAATAGTTTGGCAAACTCAATTACAATCTTGGCTCTGGTAATGAGACTTGAAAATTGATGTGAAAGCATTTGCATAAACACTGCGCGCAGGAAAAAAACAAAAAAAAAATAACAAAATGAATATAAAAAGTAAAATAATTAAAATGCGGCAGCAACAGCAACAGCAACAGTTGCTGTGGCAGTTGCAACAGTTGTTGTTGCCGTTGCAGTTGCAAAGAAAAATGGCGCGTTTACATGCAAATTATGCGAGCTGTGGCAATAAAATAAGACGAAATGGAGTCGCGTCTGCATAAATATAAATGTGCATATATATATATACACTATATATATAGTGTATATATGTTGAGCTTTATAAACATGTGACTGGCTTTGGCTTTGGCTGTGGCTCTGTGGCTCTACAGACAACATTTGCATATTCTAATTATAAGTGGCAACAACGTCGGCGCATTTGTCATTTGCCATTGCGGACAAGCGCCTTGAGTGGAGCAACTACTACTTAGCCATAGTTCAATGCGCAGTGCAATGGCCCTTTGCCTTTGCAAGGACCTTCGCTGGCGCAGCTCACACAAATACCAATTGACACACACACACACACACACACACAGACACCTACACAAATGCTGGCAAGACTTGTATAATATTGATACCCTCTATCAAGTAGAAGTGTGACAAAGTGGGGTAGCTTAGTTGCAGAAAAGCGAAAATATATATAAGATTATAATTTTTATTATTTTATTTGATTTTGCTTATCATAAAACTTTACAAAAATTTTTAAATTTTTTCTGAAATGTATAAATATTATTCATAAATAAATTTATGATTATATTTCAAGAAGGAGTTCAACATAAGAAGACATAGGAAATATATATAGGATTATTATTATTATTATATACTTTTTATATAATATATATTATTATTGTTGTTTTTTTTTTAAATATTTTTGATCAATTTGATTTAAATTTAAAATTTTTTAAAAAATTTTATTTTTTTCAAATATTTTTGAATTAGAAGTTTGCTATATTCTTGAATAGATTAAAAGAGTTAGAATGAAATTAAACTTAAATAATTTTATTCTAGCTCTTATAGTCTATGTTAAAAATAAAGTAAACTTTTAATTCAAATTTTAAAAATATATGAAAAAAAAAATAAAATAAAAATAAATTAAACACATATTTATCGCATTTTCCCTCTTATATAATAAGTAATTCCAGAATTGCCTAAGAAATCCTTTTATATACATAAAATCTTTTACATTGATTTATTTTTGCTAATATAAAAGTGAACTCCTATTAACATCAAATTACTTCACATAAACCCATTACACTATTATTTATGTAGAGTCGTATATAATATATATACATTTTTTATCAATTATTTTACTTACAAGGTATCTCTTGGTCGACCGACCTCATGCTGCTGCAACACTAACTTGTTTTATTTAATTTTCTTATACGCTTGCAGCTGCTGTTGCCAGCTTCTCAGCAGCTTCTTAGCTGGCTCCTTGCTGCTTGGCTTGAAGGATAACGCGTGCAATGACATGAAGTGCTGCTGCTGCTCCTGCTCCTGCTCCTGCTCCTGTTCCTGCTGCTGTTGTGGATGTAGCTATTGCTATTGCTGTTGCAATTCCCCTTGGTGCGTGCCACACGCTCTCTTTTGTATTAGTTGCGTTTGGCTATTTATTTAGATTTCATTTTATTTGCCAGCGGGCAAATGCTTTAATTGACTTTAGCCAAAGGATATGCGCATCCTGCTGCCGCTGCTTCTGCTGCTGTCGTTAATCAGGCCTTCACGCCAGTGCCTTGTGTTGCAATCAGGCATGAACTTATTTTCATAATCGCATCGGGCCATTTGATGATAGCTGCCATCAAACAAATATTGCACAAGGACAATTGAGTAACGGCACAAAGGATTTAAAATGCTTGCATTGTGCATAGGGTTTGCTTTATTCTCCTTCTACTTCTACTGCCTCTTCTTCTTTTTCATCTCTTTCTATTTTGGGCCAAGCCAATGAAGCGCATTGCCGAGTCACAATTCAAATAGGGTAGACGAACGGACAGAGAGGGAGAAGGGGAGCAACAGAGTGGGCGGAGAGTGGAGAGGTGGGAGGGGAGTACGTTATGCATAGATAAAGGCAATGCCAGAACGATCAGAAGTCGCACTTGACAGAGGAATGGCATCAAAAAAATGAGCAGTTCACCAGGGCTAGCAGACATTCAAATACTCTATATATAGGTATTTTGAAGCGGTCAGGTTTAATTAGGTTACTTTAGAACTTTTATCTGTAAAAGGATGAAGATATAGAAGCTAACATAGGGAGCTTTACATTTAACATAGTAAATAACAAATTATATTAAGATATATATTATATCAACTCAGCCATCTAGAGATTTATTTTAGAAGTTTAGTAAAGTCGTGAACTTTTCATGTCATACGATTCATATATGAAAAGTAAATATTACATTGAATTATGAATTGAAAGGCAAAGAATATGATTTATTTTTATTTTTTTAATCATTTTTAAATTATTTTATTTAACAAGTTTTCTACAACTTTTAGAGGCAAGCCCATCTAATTTTATATATTCTGATAAAGTTATAAGATAAAAAATGAAACGTTATCTATATATATTAGCGGGATTTTATTGAATTTGATATCCTAAATTTAATCAAGATATGTTGAAAGTTGATCTATTAAAGTAGATTTCAACATGACACTTAAAATCCCCACACCATATCAAAAATTTTAAAGTTATATATGTAAAGAGCTTTGCGAACATGATTTGATATTATTTATTTATGTTGTTTTTCTCAAAATCATACATTAAATTGTTTTATATGTCAACTTCTTAAGCTAAAGTGTCGATAGTAACTACAGACTTTTAATATCTTTGCTATAATTTTGTATAAATAGTTAAAGCTTGAATACATTAACATAGTACTCAATCAATTATACATAATCTAAGTTATATTATATCTACCTATCCCACTCTCTGCCTTCTCTAGTCCACTTAAGATATGAGACTAACCCGAAGTGAGAGCATTTAAAGAAATCGTTCAATAAGCTTTTCTCACTTGCATTGGCAAGGAGTTGCTTCTTTTTTTTTTTTTTTTTTTTTTTTTTTTTGGGGGGGGGGGGGGGTTAACTTTTGTGAGTCGTCGATGCAGTCAGCCATATTTGCCATTCCGTTTTGGGCATTTGTCGAGCTACACAATTTGCTGCTCAATTGTCTTGGTAACAACTACCTTGAAGCAAAGCCTGCTCCTGCTCCTGCTCCTGCTCCTGCTCCTGCTACTCCTGCTGCTCTGACAACTCTGTTGGCTCTTCAGTCTAGCTCGTTGTGTGCCATAATTCAATTGATTCTTGGCAACATTATGTATATACAAAATGCTCATCATGTTTATCGCTGGCAATAACCATCCATTCCAAGAGTCATCCACCTGCAGCAGCAGCATCAGCAGCAGCAGCACATACATGTGTATATACTTTTATATATCTTTTGCTGTAAGCCTTTTTCAATGGCTTGCACTTGAGCCTTGGGACAAATGAGCTCTACATTATTACGTTTTATGTCAAGTGCTTGCCATCATTGACGTCATCGCAGCTCAACGCTCACAGCTTCCAGCTTTCAGCTTCAAGCTCTTTATGCCTTGCCTCCATTGCACCTTCACTTAATCCTAAAATTCCTCGAACTGCACACGTTCTTGTTGCGCCATATGCTCAAATTGTTTTTGTTCCGATTCCAATTTAATTGGCTTTATTTTTGTACTTTGTAAGTTTCCATCTTAATTTGTTTACAAGCAGCTAACCATAATTGATTTTATATATGCAAATATTCTGTTTGTGTGTTGAATACTAATGAAATATCTATATAAAGCTGAAAATACTTTTAATTAAGCAATGATAAAAGCTTTGATATGTGAGTGTTTTGGTTGCTGATTGTGTGGAGTTAGACTGAAAGGAAGTTCAATATATGTATATTATTTTAAAGTTAACATAATTTTAGATGCAGTATTAAATAAGCATCTAAAGATTAGAATTATAATTGTAGAGCTTTGCTGAGAGAATCTTGTTGGTACATATGCATATAAGAAAGATTTCTATCATAAGATTGTCTTATGATATTCAGCTAATATTATTTGCCTTAGGGTATTCACAATATGATATTTGGTTTATGCTAATCATAATCATAAAGATATTTGCATCATGAGATTGATATTCACATGAATTTTTTATTTAAGTTTTAAGTTTATGAAAAAAGAAATTGAATCAAATTTTCAATTTATTTAATAAATTAAATTTTTTATTTATTTTTTTTTTATTTTTATTTTCGTTTACTTAAAAAAAATGCAAAATTTCATTACTTTATTTATTAAAGTTTTTGAGTAATGCAAAAAAAAAAAAATAAATAAATAAAAAAAAAATATATAATACTAAATTAATCATTCAATATAGATTTTGATATTTATATATTTTCCAAAATTTGTAAAACCAAAATTTCATTACTCTATTTATTA